>JACCEG010000004.1:561133-583123 GCA_014065205.1 Tuber brumale | reverse complement strand
ACCAGAGGGTCTTGGAGATACGGTCGGGCCGGGCGGGAGGAGGAATGGGGATTGTTTATGCCATAGCTAGCGCTGCATGCAAGTTCTTGTACCCTAAACAAAAACGAATACATGATGATAAAAAAAGAAAAAAAAAAGAAAAAAAAAAAAGTCCGTGTAGATAGGCTCTTCACGCTTCGTTCTAATTTATTTCCTTACTTATTACTTTATGCTTTTACGAATATAAAACCTTTACGCTCTTTACAAATACCTCCCTACGAGACGAGGACTCTGATATAGAGTCAAGTTGAACAAAGAGTACGATAGGCGATAAGGACTAGAGACACAAGAGTCTCTCCCACCTTATCGTAGGCCCAGGCCTAAGAACTATCGTCAAGCGAGAGAGAGAGAAGTATCGTCTACCCGTTGCCAAGAACTGATACCGGTCAGGGATCGTAACAGCTTACTAGACACTTATATTTATGCAGGTATAGGCTGTTAGGAAAGAGTGATTTGCAGATCAAGGCTCTGCCAAGAGCTCACAATGATGCCAGATTCTGCTGGAGCACTTTTGATATAACATGCAATCCTCGGATACTCAGCTGAACTTGACACCACCCTTTTTACGAGAAGGTAAGTCTACTCCACTATCCTATCACGGGATCTACACGCCACTATGAATGTTGTATATCTCTTGTCAGCCTTTGCTCCAGTACTGACTTGAACTCCCAGTTTAATCTGTACTTTTTTAATGCCACCAGTAATACTTGGGCACACTGGCTTACCTAATGACAACTTAAGAAGATGGTAAAGGTGATCCTCGCAATACCAATATCTGTAGAGTTACATGCTGTTATGAAAGTAGTCCTTAGTAGGAAGCCTTTAGCACAGGACTAACCTTGATACCAGAATCATGGAAAGTCCTTTCCACATAGCATACAATACTTTCTGGACTTGTCATACTCAATACCAGCCTTCCAATGAGCAGAACAATATCTACACCACCTTATCATTGGTGGAGCTACTGACTTTGATGAAGGTGGTCTTCTACTAGTCTAGTACTTATTGTTTCTATATATTAGCCTGTGTAGAGTTCATTACTGGAAGGGGCGAGGAGGGTTTTGCCCTAGGGCATCCTGTCATTACACGAGGCCAGGGGATATATTCGTTTGTCCCCCCTACTCTTTTCGTGTATGCGTACCCATTTCATGCAACCCAAATTTGCCAGGGCCCCGGTTGGGGCACCGGTGCGGTAGTGCTGGTGGTACTTAGTGGGGCAGGGCAAGCCAGGAAAAAACACCGCGCCTTGGGCCAGTGAGTGGGCCGGGGCGTGGGGTTGGGCTGAAGACTGGTCTTTCCCCAAGCTGTAGAGGCCCCAAAACGAACCGCAAGCCTTTGTAGGATATGACTTCTACCATAATAATAACTATTTTTGTACTTAGATTTTGTAAATTCCCCGATTTGACCTATGTAACCTGCATCTATTACACTCTTGTGTCATGTGAATCCAGTAATTTACTGCATGGCTTGAATTGCTGATGCCAGTAGAGTCTCAAGATATGGTATGGATATTGAGTTACTACATCATGTTTCAACCTATTTTATCTGCATATTTGATGGGTATAGTTCCTTTTGTGCTAGTTAGGTGGATGGCAAACTCTAGCATCACTGAGAGATGTCGGGCAAAATCTTTATTCAGAGAATCTGTCAAGAAAGGCTCCTCTCAATAAAATAGTTAAGGTAAAGATTGAAAAGTAAAAGAATTTTGTGTTGATAAGATTTCTTCACCCTTGCTTGATGATGTCAGTAAAGAGTGACAGGTACTTCAATATTCATATATGGTATCAGAGTGTCTGTGGACTGCGTCTAACTGCAATGGCCGCAAAGTAGGGATTTGATTTTACTACGCAAATATCAGAAATCTTATAAGACTAAGTACTTTTTGACCCCTAACTGATCACACCCTTTCATAATTACAGAATATTATTCCTCCAATTAGATGAATGCGCTATTAGTTATCCCGTTCAGCGGTCTTCAACTTAGTTGTCCGCGCAGACAGTTGTATTACTTTAATCTTGTTAACCATGGTTCCTGTAATCACTTCAGTCATGAAGTGGTCAGTTCCATGCCAGGCCACCTAGTGGGAATCACAACTCTGAGTCCAATCTATCAGCGTCTTGAGGTCTGATAAAGGTGGCTTAGTGAGGAATAGGTTTTCACATGACTCGTAGTTATGAGTCATAAGTATGGAATGTTTCACACTTGACCTCATTTAGAGGTTATGTGTTTTGCACATATGACGAATCCAGTCATATGATTGGTTTATGATGATATGTAATGTTTTGCACATATGACTTGTTGACATGATTTTACTAGACTAACAGTTGTGAGTCATATGTGATACATGACTTAAGGAGTGAGTCACACTAGTGGCAAGAGTAACTATATATGGAGGTTACTAGGACCAGTGATATAGGCCATCCTCCATGTCTTCTATTTTCCTAGTACTTGAAATCAACCCTCAATGCTTTTACTTGACACACTATCCACCACTCCCTCTCCTCTGAAGATAACTGCAGTCCTGGAGTGACGGCTAGTTACCTCTTCTTCTCGCTGTCCTATTCTGCTTTTCTCTCACACGCTGTGGCTTCCCTCCCTCTTGGGTCCTGCATACCTTTTACCCTTCTAGTTCTTACCCCACTCCCGCCTTTGCATGGCGCATCTTTATGGTTGGTCACTCCTCACTTTACATACTTCAGAGGGTGGGTAATACAGTTTACATTACGTGAGAACATCCTTCAACCGGCTACTTAGCCCCTCTGGCCCCTTTCACCTATCTTTCTGGAGACCATCTAGTATGACCAGAATACAATTACCAATAGTTGATATAGTTGTATTCTGTTGCTGTCCTGTTCTTGACGATGGATTGACATGCATCCTACAGCCATACACTCCTCTGGCTTGTACTCTACTGCTCCGCCCTCCCTTCCTGTGCCCACAGGCAGCCCCATGTCTTCGGTGTGTAATGGTCTGGGTAAACCTCTATGGGTTGCACTGCCAGTCCATATATCAGGCTTGGCTTTTGCGGGATTTCACTTTGCAAGCTTTTCTTTTGTTCTTTGTTCAAGATGTCCAGCATAGTTACCTTCCAATGTTTTCCTGCTTGTTCTGGATTTGGTTTCACCTATCCGCTGAGTTCGGTAGCAAGGTGGGTTCGGGCTTTTCTGGGGGGCGAGGTTTGTGGTTAGGCTGACACCTGAGGCTCTAGAGGATCCCATCGAGCCTGGCAGCAGGAGGAATCAGTATTGTTTACACCATAGCTAGTGCTGCATGCCAGTTCTTGTATCCTAAATAACAACTAATACGTGGTAATGAAAAGAAAGCGAAAAAATACCACTTAGATATGCTCTTCACGCTTTGTCCTTATATATTATCCCACTTATTACATGCTGCTTTACAAATATACAACCTTTGCCCCCTTTACGACCTCAACCTATGTGAGCAGAACTCTTATGTAAGAGCAATGTCTGAGCAAGAGTTCCATAGGCGATAATGCCCAGAAACACGAGTTTCTCTCCCAACCTAGTGTAGGCATAGGCCTAATCATTGTCATTACAAAGGAATGAGAAAAGTATCTTCTAGCCATTGCTGAGAACTCATACCATTCAGGGATTATAACACATCGAAGCGTCAGTTATTGCAAGGCTTAGACGATACCAAGATGGACTACACCTTTGAGGACCAGTCCTTAGAGCTATCTGAGGTAGCAACTAAATTTCAACAAATGCGGGCACTGCAGAGAAGGATATCAAGCCTGATAACAATACATGAATGATCATTATATGTGGAGTATGGCTCCCAAGGAGAAGAAGCCAAGAGGATAGAGGCACCTGGGCCAGTCAGAGGAGAAGGAACAGGCCCTCCACCAAGCCGCGTACTAGGGTCAACAACGGAGCTCACGTGAGAACAGATTGAGCCGATCCTGCGGCGAATAGGTAACACCTCCCGAAAGTCAAATAACCAGAGGCCTATTTAGGAAATAGAGGCAAGCTGGGGATCTGTTTAGCAGAGTTAATGATATACTTTCACACTATGGTATGGCAAGAAGGATACAATGGGGAAATGAGTTTCCACATTTCAAGTCTCCACAGTCATAACATGAGTAAGTGGCACACACCATACAGGAGAGAAAACAAAGGAAGAGAATGTAGAAGCTTTAATGACTTGATGGAAGCAATCAACCAACAGTTGGGGAAGGTAGATTGGCGAGAGACAGCCAGGATCAAATTAATAACCCCGGGACCACAATCGCGGACCTTGACAGATTACTGGAACGAGTTTGAACTCTTTCAAAAGGAAGAGCTAGTTTGTCATGCAACTGTATCCCAGTGGCTATAGGGGTGCGTGTCGGAGAGACTTTGAAAAGAATTCATACACTCCGACTCTGAAGTGCACATCAGCATAGAATTGACTTATCGGGCCCCGTAGATTGAAACTCGACTGCCAATTCTGAAAAATCTGAGGAAGCAGTAACATGAAAGGGCAAAGGAGACCTACATGCCGAGAAATGTGAAGGGAAAATTCAGACCCGTATCGCAAGGCTATGAAGTAAGTGTCTGGCCTACCATTGACTGTGAGCTAGAAGTAAACAAGGCACAAATGAGGCGATATCTTCAACCTCTCCAAAAAGGAATACACGAAGTTAACAGATGAGAAGCTCAGCTTGAGATGTGGGGCAAAAAGACATTAGGTCCTAGAATACGGAAACCAGCCAGGTAATGGGCAAAAATCAGTTTGATATGCCATGGGCAACAACTGGTTCAAGTAGCAGAAAAAAACCAACTGGAGCAAGATTATAAGGGAGGAAGAGCAATGGGAAAAAGGAGGCAGTCCTAAGTAACAGATGGTCTGGTGGACAAGAAGCAGAAGAAAACCATGGGGGGGAAGCAGACGAACAGGAAGGAAACAGAGAATATTACTACAGCAAACTATTACTTGGTATTACTGGAAGAAGAAGGAGATTATATCAGGATCAAGGCAACACTATATGACAAAGAAAAGAAAGGAAATGGGATACACACAATACGGGATCAAGGGGCAACAGAGGATTTCATCAACAAGGAATCTGCCATAAATACGACTAACCCGTGGCAACAATACAAAAGAAGAGACAGGGTCATCTATCGGATAGAAAGCTGTGCACAAAGGGACCAATAACCAATATGGTGCAAGTACCTATGAGGGTAGGCAGTCATAGGGAAGAGGCAACCTTCAGGGAAGCAGTTTGTAATATGAACCGGGAGCTAGTCCTAGGGATAGCGTGGTTAAATTAGCACAACCCGACGATATTGTGCGGCAACAACAAGATTATATTCGCTAGAACACAATACACACCAGGATGTCTCAACTGTTCATTAGTGGTATATACAGCCAGCAACGGCAAAGTATAAGAGGAGAACCTGAACGAACGAGTCGACTCACATGGAGAAGCGGAAGATCAAAGAACCGGATTTAAGAAGTTAGATGCCAAGGCATTAGGACTAACGAAGGGTGCCCAACAAGGGACCAGGCAGAAGCTATACGCTGATGAGAACACAGCAATCAAAGCAATATATCCCGAAATAATATCAGCATGGATAGCAATAGGTGTACTTCCCGGTACCTACAGACTGCTACCAGCACGCATCGGACTGACAGTCACGAAAGCGACTTGTTACCAGTGGAGGAGTTATCGATACTGCTGGTGTATGAGAAGTCCAGGTGGTCTAGGCCAACCTAGGAAATATGGACTAAGAAATTGGGCGACAAGATCCGATAGCACAATTGATCATCAAGAAGATCAGCGAGGAAGAAATGAATGAAGTGCATGAGCTTCATGATACTGAGGGCGGAAGGAAAGAATTAGGCATTGTTGATAGCCCAAGGAACAAGAGAGAACAATCAATGCAGATTCTGGAAATATTTGCCCGAGCTTTTGGCAAATATTGCATGAGAAGAGACCTTATGAGAATCATGTGAGGAAATAAGCGTAAGGAAAAAGTAGATCTGGTACGAATCAACCACAGTACAAAGCTGACAATACGACAAAAGTGACAACAAAAGGAAAAGGAGTGCTATGACATAATAGAACCTGAATACCAAGGATTCACAAACCGATTGCTAGGAATGGAGGCCAACGAACTACCACCAAGATGGCCCATTTTGGATAATGAAATCCACGTCGAAAAAGACATGAAACTAAAAGCAAAGAAGAAGATTCTATATCAATGCCTCTACCTACTGAGGGAAAAGAAATGGGAGGAATTGCGTTAATGTATTCATCGGAACATGAGATGAGAATGGATATAAAACACACTTGGATCTGCGGGAGCACCGATCCTTTTCGTCCAGAAAAAGGAGGCAAAGATGACGCTATGTGTGGACCATCATGACCGTACCTCAGGAACTAACCGGGAATAATACCCGCCACTACTGATAGGATAAGTACTGGATCCACCCTGCATGGTGAAATATTTTACCAAACTGGATATCAAGAATGGCTACCACAACATATAAATAAAGGAAGGAGACAAATGGTAAACAACATGCGGGATAAGATATGGAATTTATAAATCCTTGGTCGTGCCTTTTAGGCTAACCAATGCACCATCTGTATTGCAATGATGGATCAACCAGGTAGACAACAAATTCCTTGATATGGACTGTATGGTCAACCTGGACAATGGTCCCATATATACTGAAAATATAGAATAACACCGGCATGATGTCATCAACATCATCAAAGAGATTCAGAAATCGGTGATGAAAATCAAACCATCCCCATGCAAATTACATAAAATGGAAACAGAATACCTTGGATTCAGCACCAATGGAAAAGGAATCAAAGTGGACCAAGTCAAGACAGCGGTCCGATAGGACAAGGTAGAAGCAAACTACAAAACAAACATCACGTGTTTCTTGGGATTATGCAACTTCCATCGTAGGTTTATGGTGAGGTTTCACGGGATGGTTAAACCTTTTGGAATATGGAAACGAAAGACCCGAGATGGGAATGTAGACAGATCGAGTAGAGGGCCAACGATGACGTTATGACCAAGCTCATGACGGTACCAATATTGGTGCACTTCAACCCACCAGGAGAAAGAATTGGTGAGATAGACTCATCTCAGGATATCGACTCCGGGGTCCTATCACACAAGTGTCAAGACAGAAAATGGATCACTACCTGCTATCAGTCCAAAGCGATAACCTAGGCCAAATCCAACTATGACATCTCCAATGATCAACGATTAGCAATAGTTCAAGTGCTGCCGGAATGAAGAAGATACATACAGAAGATGGACTACCAGGTTAGGGTTCTAGTGGAATACAAAAGCCTGATTCCTGTCACAATGACATAGGAACTCAACAACCAACAAATTCGATGAATGGAGTACCAGAGCAAATACAACTTCCAAATTGAATACGGAGCCTGATAAGGAGGAGGCAAGCCCGATACTTGCCCCAGTATTGCAGGTGACTAACTACAGGACATACAGGATGAAACAGTCAAGCTAAGAACTGAATACTGTACGCAAAGAAATACTTTCCAGCTATGGAATCGAGAGAAATTGATGACAAAAGTATGGAAGAACAATGAAAAGAAATCAAGACAGAAAAGGAGAACTGAGAAATAAGGGAAGGCCTCGAGAAGGGAATCAAAGAAAGAAGAGTGGTGGCCTCATGCCTATCGGAGTGGAAAGTACCAATACCTGGGGTACAAAGTAAAGATATTGATACCTGAAAACGAAAAATAAGAACAAACCTGATCAAGAAACACAATGACAACAAAGTGGCAGGACAAGATGGAAGGCTAATAGAACAGAGTTGATCAACCGAAATTACTACGAGCAGAGACTCTGGAAATCAGTCTAACAATATGTTAAAAACTGCAACATATCTGTGAGGACAAATATAGTACAAAATGTACGATATCGGCTGTTAAAACCCAAAGAGGAAAGAGAAAAACCATCGGCATCCATAGCTTCGGATCACATAATCGATTTTCCTAAGGCTAAGGAAGTGAATTGAATCTCAGTTGTGCTGGATCAGCGGACCAAAATGAGTCCTTTCATTGCAGTGAGAATGGATATGATAACACAGCCGTTCCCAACAATATTCATCACAGATATCCTTCCATATCATAGATTAATGAAAGATATCATCACTGATCGAGATTCAATATTCACATCAACCATATAGAAAGAGATAATTGAATAACATAGAATCAAAAGGAAGCAGTCTACGGTCCTCCATCTGCAAATGGATGGACAAACTGAACCAAGGAATGGTATACTAGAACAATACCTCTGGGCCTACATCGATTACCAGCAGGACCACGGGGATGAGCTATTACCAATGGCGGAAATTGCAGGCAGCAATGGAAGACAAGCAATAATTAAGACCACCACCTTTTATGCAAACTACGGTCTCGACAAAGAATATCAGGCCATAGGTCATACAATCAAAGCACTGATAACAGAAGAGGAAGATGTGAGTCAATGACACAATACCCGGAGGGCGGAAATGACTACAGCGCAATGACGATGAAAGTCAAGGTACGATCAACACAGAAAGTCCAATCCGCAAATTCACGGACGTGATAAGGTGTGGTTGATCCCACAGCATAGGGGTATGACAACATCATCCAAGCAATTGGATTATGAGAAAAGGGGGCCATTCCAGATATCGAAAATGCTAGGGAAACGAGCATATAAACTCCACATTCGCTCATTTATCAAGATACATAACCCATTTCCCATCTTGCTTTGCCAAATCTATCTGAACAACAAGCTTTCCCAATAGACATTCACACTTCCTGCACCTATCTTACAAGACAGAAGGCTGGAATAGGAATGTGAAGGCATGAGCGACTCCCACTGGCACTACGGTAACCTGCAGTACCGTGGTAAGAGCACTAGTTACTCGCCCGAACATGATCAAGAGCGGTACCCAACTCCCAACTTCTCCTCAGCTCCAGATGCCCTCCACTGCTTCCATGAACCCTATCCCCTGAAGCCATCAACCAAGCATGGGGGATGCTCAGTAAGACTGCCAACTCGTGGAGCGCGCAATGAGACCTGAAATTGACACAGGCAAGGAGGCTTTATCGGAACAGGGAGACAGAACTAAGAAGGAGGAAGTGGAAGATACAATCTAGGCCAAGGGGGCGAAGGTGGTCAACAAAAATGAAAGCAACAATACAGTGTATTCCTGGATGGCATTCACGGATGATGGGTAACTCATGCCCCTAGATGGAAAAGAACCAAGCAACTGGTTCGCTAACAGGAAGTCAGCGACAAGGAGGTTGCCACCTACTACCCTGATCGAAGCCTAAAGGGCACCAGAACCAAAACCTGCCACTACTGGCCCCGCATATCACCAGATATCATGGCAGCTCTCCATGGACAAATAGAGCCCCCACCACGGAAGACAGTAAGAGGAAGCCATGCAGGCAACCTGAGAGGGTCTGAGGACAGAACCTAATGAACCGCAGGATACCAAACCCTAGGTATTGAAGGTTGAAATACCCTAGGCGAGCGAACGAGACAGATGATGGACCAACTGCCGCGAAGAGGAAACTACACCACTGCAAGCAGTGATTGCCTCCCTGGAGGTGGAGAAACAGAAACTCCCGCAAATGCAATGCGGAGCTCGGAGGACAGAGGAGATATCTCAAACATTCTGTGATAAGAATCATGAGCAGGCGTGCGAAGCCTTGCTGAAGGAATGGCTCAAGCAACCAGCCATGCTTGATGAAGTGTATGGGCAGCGGCGCGTAGGCTGCGATCATTACAAATGCATGCGGCAGTTTTTGGATGGTGCACCGGATGGTGAAACTTAACAGTGAAGGGACTCGCGCAAAACGAGGTAGGAGCTAAGGTCATGAATGTGACTTACTGCGGAAAAGGTGTTCATATGACTTATATTTAGGAGTCATATGTATGTGATGTTGTGCACATGACCTCGTTTAGAGGTCATGGGTTTCTGCACATAGGACTACTGCGGTCATATAATTGATTTATGATGATATGTAATGTTTCCGACATGACTTCATTTACTGTTCCAGGGTTTCGCACGTTTGACCATTTTGGTCCCATGATGTATTGAGTGGATTTTATGTGACTGACAGTTGTGAGTCATATGTGGAGTGTCACTGGAGGAGAGGGTCATACAGGTATGAAGAGCCACTATATATGGAGGTCAGAAGGACTACTCGGACAGTACATTTTCCGTCTCCTCTATTTTCCCCACGCTTGAAATCAACCCTCAAGATTTGCAGTTCATGAACCATCTGCCCCGACTTTCCTCCAACAATCGCTTTGGCCTAGGAGTGATGGCCACTTCCCGCCTCTGCGCACTGCCCTCTTCGGCTTTTCCAAGATGTCAGGGCTTTGCTGCGGCTTGGTGCTAGTACGCCTTTCACACTGCCGGTTGTTTCCCCATTCCTCCATTAGCGACAACGCTCCATGCGGGCGGCACCCATTCGCTTCCCATGCTTCAGGTGCCGGGAAACACAGTTTGCGGTATGCGAGAACTCTTCAATAGAGGGAACAGGTCGATCTCCCCCTTCCCCACTGTCAGCTTAAGCAGTGTTATCCCATCCACTAAGTAACGCTATCACTATGAGAACAAGGGACTATATCAGAGACACAGTGAAATTCTTGCCTTCTCCCCCTGGGCCCCACCTAGTCAGTCACGAACATTATTACAGAGAGAGGATACTGTGGCGTTCGCTTGCCATCCTGGGGTGGCAGTTTGATTGGCTTGCACCCTCCTGCTGCCCACTCTCTTAGCACGCACTCTACTGCTCTATCCTCTCTTTCTGCCCCTGACAGGCCGCCCCTTTTCATGGTTGCATCGCGTTCCGTGATGACTTTGTCAGTTTTCTACTACCAGTGCGTAAATGTGGCTCAGGTTAGTATTGGGTCTCAAGCGGGATTTACTTTTCTTTTGTTTTTGAGATATTCCGGATGATTGCCATTCTAGGTTTTCCTGCTTGTTCTTGGATAGGCTTCTCCTATTCTCTAAGTTAGCATGCGAGGGGGGACGGGTTTTGTTTTGGCGCAAGATGTGTGGTTAGGCCAATACCAGAGGGTCCTGGATCTAGCATCGCGCTGGGCGGTAGGAGGATTAGGGATTGTTTATGCCATAGCTATCGCTGCATGCAAGTTCTTATATCCTAAATAACAAGGAATACATGATGATAATAAAAAAAGAAAAATTGAAACAAAAAAAGAGACAAACAAGAGATTAGCCTGACAAGATCATCCTTGGTCGCTTCTATTTTGCTTGCGCTTGAAATCTATCCTCAACTCTTAGAGTTCACACACCATCCGCCCCTCCTCTTCTCCTATGATGGCGTTGTCCTCAGAGTGACAGCCACTTCCCCCCTGCCCTCACTACCCTCTTATGCTTTTCCAAGACGGCAGGCCTTTCCTTCCACGGGGTGCTGGTACACCTTTCACGCTACCCATTGTCACTGCTGTCTTCACTTAGCAAGGCACCTGCAGGCGGTCAGTGACTGTGCGCTTCCCATTCTTCACTTTGTCAGCAACAGAATTTGCAGGGAGCGAGAACACTTCACCAGGCGCTCGTGTCGTTCTTGCCCCCTGTACAATCGGCTGAAGCGGTTCGATCCCATCCGCCAAGTACCGCTATCACTCTGAGAAGAAGACACTATATTAGAGACCAGGTAAAATTCTTCCCTTCTGCCACTAGGGACTGCCTTGTCAGACCCAAACACGATTACCGTGAGTTGACACAGTCGTCTTTGGTTTCCGCCCTGTTCAAGCGGTCACATTAGCTTGCACCCCACCGCTGGAGTGTTTCTCGGCTAGCACCCTATTTGTCCCCCCTCTGCTTCCACCCCCATAGGCAACACGTTTTCTCGCTTGTATTGTGTTTGGGGATGACTGCCATGGTTTTCTGCGGCCAGCGCATATATCTTACTCATGTTGGTGTGAGATCTACAGTGCATGTATTTCTTTTTTTTGTTTTTTCAGAGATGTTCTGGGCAGTCACCTTCCCATGTTTTCCTGCTTGTTCATAGTGAGGCTTCTGCTATTCTCCGAGTTTCCTTCCGAGCTAGGGACAGGTTTTTCCTTCGCGCGAGACATGCGGTTAGGCCCACACTAGACAGTCCTCAAGAAACAGTCGCGCAGGATGGAGGGTGAAATGGGCATTGTTTATGCCATAGCTCGTGCTGCGTGGAAATTCTTGTACTATAAATAACAACAATACAGGATGATATAAAAAGAAAAAGAAAAAAAAGAAGAAGAAAAAAGGCTAAACAGAGAGGCCATCCGCAGTCTCCGCTATTTTCCTTGCCCTTGAAATCAACCAGCAAGATTTGCAGTCCACGAGCCATCCACCATCCCTCTGCTCCCACGATAGCTTTGTCCTAGGAGTGACAGCCTTTCCCTCCTCCCCTCACTGCCGTCTTTTGTTTCTGCAAAGATGTCAGAGCTTTCCTTCCCCGCGGTGCCCGTATGTCTTTCCTGCCACTAGTTCTTACCACTTTCCTCGCTTAGCAATGCACCTCCATACCGCTGGTAACTGTTCACTTCCTACACTTCAAACTGCAGGGAACACGGTTTTGGGTACACGAGAACTCTGCAACAGGCCTATGGGTGGATCTTACTCTTCACCACTGATGGCTTCAGTGGTGGTATCCGATCAGCTAAGTGCTGCTATCTCTCTGATAACCAGGGACTAAATGAGAGACGAAGTAAAATACTTGCCTTCTACCACTGGGGACCGCCTAGTCAGAAACGCACATTCTTATCACAAGTTGACATGGTCATGTTCAGTTTCTACCCTGTTCCTACAGCTGAATCGGCTTGTGCTGTACTGCTGCCCCCTCCATAGGTTGGCACCCTACTGCTCCACCCTCTTTGTCAGGCCACCACTGGTGGCCTCTTTTCTTACTTGCGTCGAGTTCCGTGATGACTGGTATGGTTTTCCCCTACCAGCATGTATATCTGGCTCGGGTTGTTGTGTTATGTACAGTTCTTGTTTTTTTTTTTTTTTTTGTTTCCGACATGTTCCACGCAGTTACCTTACTATGTTTGCTCGCTGGTTCTTGGTTAGGCTTCTTCTATTCTCTCAGTTCGCTTGCGTGGTAGGGAGGGAGTTTTCTTTAGTACAAAACATGCCCCTAGTCCATGCGCAAGGGTACTGGAGATAAGCTGGGGCCGGGCAGAAGGAGGAATGTGGATTGTTTATGGATAGCTAGCAATGCATGTAAGTTCTTGTACTCCAAATAACAACAAATACATCTTGATAAAAAAAAAAAAAGAAATAAAAAAAAAAGACTAATCAGACAGGTTTGGTTTCCTTGATTTCATTGTTACCAAATTCCGGGTTGTAAACTTCTACAGTACATAAGTCGGCGCTCCTTTCGCCAAACCATTTTACTAGAAGTTGCCTTTTCTTACACCATTATACCCATGCTTGTAGTTTGCGACTTCAATAGACACCACCTCTCGGCTGGTCCTGGGCGCCTCTTCCCGATCTCCAACCTAGGAGCCTCCACTCCTTTCTTGAACAAGGCTCCACCGCAAGGCTTTAGTCTCCTAAATGCCTCTGTCATCCTCACCTGCGTTCCTGGCAGTGCTGTATTTCGTCCCTTAGTAATAGACTTAGCCATAGCCAATGCCCCACTGTTCCTCAACTTCCGCTCCTGTGTCATACCCCTCCCCCTGATGGGTTCCGAACATGTCCCAATCCTCATAATCCTTTTCGCAGGGCTTGCCTCGCCCATCCCCCCTGGCCCCCACATGGACGTAAACTACATGGCTCTCTCTTGAGGAAGAGACTAAGGCCATGAGGTTTGACCCACCTCCTCTGCTCCCAACTCACCACATGTTCTCCACCTGGTTAAACACCACCCTCGGCAGGCTGAGAGCTTTACTTATGGTCCTCATGCCAGCTAAGAGATCCTCCAATAGGTCCAAACCATGGTGGACGCCCAACCTAATAGCGCAAAGATCCACCTTCTACTCCACAGTCCGCGCTGCATGGTGGAACCTACTCTGCTCGTCAACATGACAGTGCAAGGAAGCACAGCTTCCATACTTTAATGTTATAAAGAAGGCCAAGAACGAATATTGAAATGATTTGCTGACGTCGGCTATACCCGCAATACTCTGGACAGCGAAATGCTATGCCATTGGTAGGCATCCAGGCAGGTCCCTCAGCTCACCTAGGCGGATAGACCTGCTGCAATCAATGTGGGGCTCCCTTCACACTTCTTCTGCCTGGAGCAGTCTTCGAGACCTTTAGCCATCCTGGAAGAATTCCAGGATATTTCCGCGCTATCGGCAGAGGTGTTGAATATTCCCCTACGCAACTACACGGCTTCCTCTTCCATGGGCCCAGATCTGATATCATACACAGTTTGGAAAAGGGTACACTCCTTGTATTCCTGCATCCTCACATCCCGCAACATCCCTCTTGTTTGGCATGGGCACTGTCTTGTTTCCCTGCAGAAAGCCGGCGGCATTGTATTGGACAAGCTGGGGACACCCTCCTGTGACATGCTAGCCTCATTCCAGATCCTTGTCCTCCTAGAAACTGTCCCCACGATTCTCTAGAGGGTTATCATGACCAGTCCCTCTGTACTTGCCTGGTTCCTGGGCCCCTTCTCCACCCACCAAACTAGATCACTCCCATGGCTTAGTACTGTTGACACAGTAGCAACCCTGTTCCATGAGGTTCAACTCTTTATGCACAACAAGCTCCAGGTCTCCAGCCGCTTCCCCGACATCAAGGGCAGATTTGACATTGTCTCGGCCTCCTCACTCTGTGACAGGCTTGCCACCAAGCCGGTCAACACTGACATGGTCTTGGGGATAAGGTCCTTTCTCCAGGGGCGCTCCTGCGGCCTGGCCTTTGGGGGGGTTACCAGGCCTTCTACCCAGTTTAACTGGGCAACCCCCTGGGCTCTCCGATCTCACTTTTTTCTTTTCATTTTTTTTTTTTTTTTTTATCTTCATGTATTTGTCGTTATTTAGGGTATAAGAACTTGCATGCAGCCGTAGCTATGGCATAAACGATCCGCATTCCTCCTCCTGCCCGGCCCGACAGTATCTCCAAGACCCTCTGGTATGTGCCTAACCGCACCTCTGGCCCCAACCAAAAACCCGTCCCTACCTCGCAAGCGAACTCAGAGAATAGGGGAAGCCTAACTACGAAGAAAGCAGGAAAACATAAGAAGGTAACCGCCCCGGACATCACACAAAAAAGTAAAAGAAATCTTGCACCAGGGTGAGCCCCACAACAACCAAGCCAGAGATACGCGCTGGCAGCAGAAAACGGTAGAAGTTATCCCGGAACGCGATGTAACCGAGAAAGGGAGCTGCCTGTGGACTGCGGCGGGAGAGGGTGGAGCAGTAGGGTGCTAGCCAAGGGAGGGTGTAGCAGTAGGATGCAAGCCGATCTAACTACCCGAACAAGCCAGAAACCAAACGCGACAGTGTTGACTATCGGTAATCGTGTTCGTGTCTTGCTAGGCGGTCTCCAACGAGAGCAGTCCCAACTTGAACCGTATGACTAGGAGGGTATGGTCAAATCTCCAAGCGAGACAGGCCCCGAACTTAGTAGCCAAGGCGTTCCCCCACGCCGGGCATGCACACAGGGAGACAGGCGTCCACCACAGCCAACGCCAAACGGAAACGAAGAAGAGAGGTCGCCAAGGAAGGAGAGGAGCGAGGTCGACCATCAGGCCTAAAGATTAGTCCTCGCGTACCGCAGAAACTGTGTTCCCAGCTGTCTGAAGCATGGGAAGCGAGCGGTCACCGACCGTGAGGAGGGGCCTCGCTAAGGGAGGAAAGGGGCGAGAACGGGCAGCAGAAAGGCAGTACCGGAACCCAGAGGGAGGAAAGCCACGCCGCGTAAGAGAGCAAGCAATGGCAGTGGGAAGAGGGGGGATGTGGCCGTCACTCCTAGGCCGAAGCCATCGTGGGAGGAGAGGGGGGGTGGATGGTTCATGAGTACCTAGCGTTGAGGGCTGATTTCAATCACCGGGTGTGTAGAGGAGACGGAGGATGGCTCTCCGATCGCACTTTTTTCTTTTTTTCTTTTTTTATCTTCCTGTATTCATTGATTTATGGTACAAGAACTTGCATGCAGCGCTAGCTATGGCATAAACAAAACATTAATCTCAAAAACCCACAAATAACAAAAGAACTCACGCACCAAACTACAAAATCCTCCTACTCGTGTCCGATAGCCGACACCAAATCCCTAAGGAAATAAAACAATAAAACGCATAATCATAACGAAAAACAATTCCAAGCAAACCGAGGAAAGATAACAGGCAGAGGTCGGCCCCTCTTCCGGGAGCGAAACCATGGATTGGTAGAGCGGGCGCATCCGCGCCCAGGGGGTGTCGAGCGTCCCACTCTGCTGGGGGCATGCCTGGTGGGAAACCCGCCGCCGTGACGTTTATGTACCTGGCGAGGGAGTTGAGTGCGGTCGTGTTTGACCAGAGTGGGCTGTCCTTATGTAACGAGGTGAGACCTTGGAGGTGGCGCTCACGCAGTTCTTTGCGGGACTCGCAGGACCGGATGGCATGGTCGAAGTCCTCTTCCTCCTCCTTGCAAGCGGGCAGAGGGGGGAGGGGTCCTCGGCGAACCAGGAGGGGTGGGCAGCGAGGTAGCTCTTCCCCTAGCGCATTTGGTGGATCCTTCCAGCCATGAACCTCTCAAGCCCCATGAAGGGATGGGGCGTCAGTGGCACTGGGTAGGGGTAGGTAGGGGGTGGCGGCAATTGGTTGGCCCAGTCTTTGACTAGCGCTGAACTAACCCTCAGTTTAATCGACTTGTAGTCAGGGGTGCCTTCTGTAATCGGGAGACAGGCTGGTGGGAGGAGGTCGGTGGAAGCCACCGGTAGGGGGCCGGAGACGGGGATGAAGGGGAGGGTTAGGTGAGCAATAGCATCAATCGGGAGGTGTTTCCTTATAGGCGGGGAGGGGACAGGAGATTTCCATGAGAGGCGGGCATAGACAGATGTCAGTCCCTGCGTGTGATGGCGGTGGTCGTCAAGGGCCCTGAAGGGGGACGAAGTCGGGAATGTGGGGTGGAGCCTGGCAGGGGCTGGGTTGGCCTCCAGAGGGAGGCAAACCATCCTCACTACTGCAAGTCTCTGGCGGTTGCGTATCAGAAGGGGCATAGGGGGTGGGGCCGCCTCGCATGCAAGGATGGCGACCGGTGTCGTGGAGAAACAGTTCGTCACCCACCTCTGGACGGACCTCCAGGAAACTGACATGCGGTCAAGGAGGGTGAGACTTGGGGAGAAAAGATCCACTCCGTAGAGAAGGATTGGTGAGATTAACGCTGATGCCAGACGGTAGCATAGGAAGGGGGGAATGACTTTCCGTGGCCTGGAGAGTCTTTTGACGGTGGCGAAGGCACCCTGGGCCAGGCCAAGTTGTCAAACGCAGTGGGACGTTGTACCTCTCCTGCATGAAGTAGAGGAGGGCGCGAACTAGTATCCGAGCCCGCGTATTAGTTTGGAGGGGCGAAAGACAAGATCATCTAGCCGGATTGGGATTGCGGGTGGTGGGACCTTCTCGGAGGGGGTCTCCCAGTGCATGACCTCATTTTTCGGGATCGAGAAAGACACACCTAGCCTGCCGGCTTTCCTTTGCAGGACCTTAGTGATGCCTTGCAGCTTCTGGATATTTCTTCGGTAAGAGCCCGAAGCCACCGTCACCGCGAAGTCATCCACGTAGGAGAGGATAAGGCCCCTGGGGACCGGGAAGTGGAGGGTAGAGACGTAAATCACAAAGAGCAGGGGGGAGATCGGGGAGCCCTGGGCGGTGCCAATCGAGACAAGTGAGAATACTTGAGGCGCGCCTTGAAATATCAGGCGGCAGGTGCGGTCGTGGAGGAAAGAGCTTATCCACGAGACCACGTAGGGGTTGACCGCCTGGGTAGCGAGTCTGTTGCAGAGCAGCGGGGCCGAGACATTGTCGAAGCCTCCTTTCATATCCAGGAAGAGGGTTGAGACCTTGAGCTTAGGGCGCATAAACAGCTGGACCTCGTGAGCGTGGGTAGCTGCCGTGTCAAAGGTACTCAGACCAGGTAAGGAGCCAGTTTGGTTGGGGGAGAGGAGGCCTAGGAGATGAGCTAGGGCTGAAAGTCAGTTTGCCAGGACCCTTTCTAGGATCTTCGAGACAGTCTCTAGGAGGACGATGATGCGAAAGGACGCAGTGGTGCCGTAGGAGGGTTTGCCAGGTTTGTCCAGCACTATGCCGTTCGCCTGCTTTAGAGAGAGAGGGTGGTGTCCGTACCTAACCAGGGGATCTAAGAGGGAGGTAAGGATGTTCGGGTTGATCGAGTGGACTTTCTTCCTGACTGAGTAGGGTATCTAGTCAGGCCTAGGGGCAGAGGCCGAGGAGGACTTTCGAAGGGCCGTGCATATCTCTTCTGCCAACAGTTCCGGAACGTCTTTAAACTCACGAAGGATGCTGGGGGGGGGAGAAGATCTCTTCTCTGGGAAGAAGTGTTCGAGGAGGGCTAGATTAATTTCTTTGGGGCTCTCTGCTCCCGGAATCTGGGGGAACCTGTTGGGCGGTTTGCCGAACGCCAACCTTTTTACCGTCCAGAGGGTCTGGGGGTTCGCTGTCTGCAGGAAGCTTTTCCAGTATTCATTCTTTGCCTTTTTGATAGCCTTGAAGTAAAGGAGGCGTGCTTCCCTGCACAGTTTCTTGGACCAGGGGAGGGGGTCTTTACGGGCAGGCCTGACGGTGGAGTGGAAGGCGGATCTTTGTGCCGTTAGGTTGGGGGTCAACCAAGGCTTTGACCTGTTGCCGGGCCTGTTTTCGTGGGTGCTGCTTCTGAGTTGGGACCTTACCCTATCCAAGGCCGTGTCAAACCAGATTGACAATGTGTGTGGCGTAGGAACGGAGGGAGGGGGGCGGATCTCCATTCGTTTCAGACCTTCTTCGAGGGCGGCCCAGTCGGTCTTCGTCCATGATGGAGTGAGGGGTGGGGGGCGTACTAACCGCGGTGATAGCGAGATGAGGATTGGGACATGGTCGGAGCCTGTTGGGGGGAGAGGGGTGCTCCAAGACTGGAAATTAGGCGAGAGGGGGGCATTGGCAAATGTTGGGTCTATCGCCGAGGGGCGGAGGTTTACATCGAAGGGGAAGTAGCTGAGGGTACCGGGTCTGTTCAGGAGGCAGAAGCCTTCACTAGCAGCCTTCTCCAAGAAAGGGGAGGACGTGCCAAGGTCTTGGATCGAGAAGAGTCGACCTGTGTCAGCGGAGGGGTGGTGGATGTTGAAGTCGCCAACGACCAGCGTGGGGGAGGGCGTGTGGGGGAACGCAATATCAGGCGAGATGGTCCTTTTAAAGAGGGAGCCATCCCGGGTGCTGTAGAGGTTTATCACGCGGAACTTGGTTACAAAGGAATCAAAAAGTCCAATCGGGGAGAAAAAGTCCATCGCCATCCAGTCTCTCGCTTCGGAGAAGACTGGAAGAACTGAGAACTGTCATGTGGAAGAAAGGTTGAGGTAGCAAGCTACTCTAGGCTTGCCACTGTGAGGGCAGGGGGGCAGGAAAGGCTTGAAATCCGCAAACGTGGGCGGCCTGCCTCTGTACAGTGGGGGGTCTTGAAGGGCAACAAGGGTGGGGGGGTGGTCAAGTACGGAAAAAGAATTAAATAAGGGGAGAAACACATCCCAGCTTCCCAAGCAGTTGTGTGGTAGAACGGATATAAAATTGTCCGAGCCCGTTGCCAGCACGGAACTCACATTGGAGGTGTGACCAGCCATTACACGCCTTCTGGCGTTTCAGGCATTGGGAGAGGAGTGGGACTTGCCTGCCATGCGGGGTTGTGCAGGGCACCTCCTTGGGGTTTCGGACCGTTTGCAGGGGGGATGTGTCGGTGGGGCATCACCACGCCTAAGGCGGGGTGTCTCAAAATCAATGGGGGGTACGAGGGGTCGTGCACCAGTTGAAGGACCCGCGCCGGGGTCGTTCGTCGCGCCCATTCTTTCCTCATCCTGCGATAGAGGGGGTTCCCTGCGGAGAGTAGTGGGGGCGGGTCTCGATGGGCAGTCTCTAGCGAAGGCGGGGTGGGGGCCTTTGGATACTGCGCAGAGCGGGGGAGAGGTCGTGCAGCAGTTGGCGACTCCTCTGAGGTTTCCACCCTTTGGGCAGGTGGGGTCCTGGCACCTGTGTGCCTGCTTCCTATGGGAGACTGCGCAGATGGGGCAGACCGGATGGTCGACCTTACATCTAGCCCAATGGTGTCCGTACACACAACAGTTATGGCATTGAGTGAGGCCATTAGACGAGCATGCCCTCTCGATCTTGCATCGAGAGCAGTAAAGGTAAGAGTTGCCCCGCATTCCGGCCTCATTTTCCGGGGCCACGGTGACTACTACTGAAGTAGCCTTCTTTTGGACCCTGGAGTCGCGCTCGGGATTCAGGTAGCGGGCAGAGAGGATCTGAACGTTCTTGACGTTCAGAATGGTATTTGACAGGCACTGGAAAAGATTAGCGTTGTTCTCAGGGAGGTATGCAATATGGAGGGAGTGGACGGCCAGTTGCACCTCATTTGGTGCTGGGCGGAAAGAGAGCCAGGGGGAGTCACCGATGGGGAAGGATTGATTCAACTTTGCAGAAAGTGCTGCGTAGTAGGGGGCGTAGGAGGTAGACGGTGCGAGGGGCGAAAGAGCAAGGAGGGTCACCGCTCCTCTGTCGTTTACTTTTGCGGAGAATGATAGGGGGAGATTGCAGCCTGCCTCCCTTAGGACCGAGCCAGCGGAGTCTGGGAAGGAGGCAGCTATAAGCTCAGCCTGGGGGTGAGGGAAAGGGGATGAGCGAGGGGCAAAGAAGCATCTCACGGCTGCCGGAAGGCTTTTCGGTGCCCTAGACGGGGCGGTCTCAGCCATACCAGACGCAACCTGGGCAGCAGTCTGAGCGTTCTTGCCTTTGCTCGCCTTGCCTTTCTTCTTCTGTCCGGATGAAGCGCCCTGAGCGTAGGAGGAGGGGCTGGGTTGGGCCAACGATGCTGGGGCTGGGTGGAACTCGCAGGCGGGAGGGTACTTCCCTTCCCGGAAGGTCTGGGCCTCCCAAGAGTGTGGAAACTTAGCCGCGTAGGCAGCGGGGTTGCCGTACCATTTCTGGTCCATGGTGCTGTAGCAGGGGATGTCTGTGTCACCCCCACCCTCCTCGAGTGGGCTGAGTTTGTCTGCAAGGGTGGGGGCTGAGTTGGCCGCCGCCTTCTGCTTACCCTTTCTGGATGGGGCTACCTGGGCCGCCCTCATTGTGGCTTGCATGGGTGCGTTTTGTTGGGGTGGGGGATGTGGGTGGCGTGTTGGCTGCGGGAGGGGGGTGGTCAGGCGCGACGCTAGGTCCCTGACCGAGACCTGAAGGGCGGAAAGTGAGGCCGCCGTAGCATTCTCAGAAGGGGCGGGTGGGGGGGGGACAGAGGGTTTGGATTTTCGCGCGTGAAGGTCGTCGATTTGGCCTGACAGTCTTGCGACTTCTAGTGCGAGTTCGTCTATCTGATTGGAGAGGGCCCTGGAGGCCTGGAGCGAGGTGCAAAGGAGGGGGAGGATAAGTGTTTCGCCAGGCGAAAGGTCGTCCGGCTCCACGGAGCTGACCGGGGGGAATAGTTGTGGGGATACTCCCGTCTGTCGTTGCATTCTCAAGCAGGGCGAGCAGTAGGGGGACATGAGGGCGGATTCCTGACACCGAGGAGTGTTCGGAGGGGGGAAGGGGGACTGAGGCCGAGGACATTTCTGACTAGGCAGTGAGGCCTCAGCCAAACAGCTGGTGGGAATAGCACGAACGTGTAGGCACACCGGACGCTGATGGTGTTCAAGGCTAGGTGAAAATGTAGGGGGGGCAAAATAGCGGAAGCGGAGCGTGGGCTCTCCGATCTCACTTTTTTTCTTTTTTTTTTTTTTTTTTTTTTTTTTTTTTTTTTTTTTTTTTTTTTTTTTTTTTTTTTT
>JACCEG010000004.1:501115-561079 GCA_014065205.1 Tuber brumale | reverse complement strand
GAAACAGCCAGAAGAAAAACCGTCACGAAAGCCCATCAACATCGGAAAACCAGGTGCCCAGCCCGAAGGCCCCCGACTTGAACAGGGAAGGGTCTCTCCTAGAGTCACCAACTCCAACACCCCGCGCAGTCGAAAAAACTCCCCCGCCCCGCAACTTGTAGTATACACGATGTAAAGACAGTATAAAAAAGACCCCCCAAGCCCGTCCGAACTAAAGAAGCCCCAGTACCCAACAGTGTCTCCTCCAAAAGAAAAGACAAAGTCTCGTCAAGTAAGAAAAGTACCCGCGGCATTGCTGGGAGGATCAGTGCCATGTTCACCGGGGAGGCCGAAGGAGACGCCCAAAAAGACGTCGAGGTGAGGGTGTTCAGCAGTAGGGTGCAAGCCGAGGGAGGGTGTAGCAGTAGGGTGCAAGCCGATCCGACCACAAGAACAGGGCGGAAACCGAACGCGACCGTGTCAACTCTCGGTAATCGTGTTCGTGTCTGACTAGGCGGTCCCCAGAGGCAGAAGGCTAGCGTCTTACCACGTCTCTCATGTAGTCCCTTGTTCTACGAGAGATAGTGTCACTTAGTGGATGGGATACCACCGCTAAAGCCGACCGTGAGGAGAAGCGAGATCGACCCGTGGGCCTGTTGGTAAGCTCTCGCGTACCTCAAACCGTTTTCCCAGCCGTCTGAAGCATGGGAAGCGAGCGGTCGCCGACCGTGTGGAGGGGCCCCGCTAAGCGAGGAGAGAGGCGAGAACGGGCAGCAGAAAGCAGTACCGGAACTCAAAGGAAGGAAAGCCCGACGCGTGACAAAAGCGAAGAAGGGCAGTGAGGGGGGAGATGGCCGTCACTCCTAGGCCGAAGCCATCGTGGGAGGAGAGGGGGGGGTGGATGGTGGTTCGTGAAGACCAAGCCCGCAGGGTTGATTTCAATCGCCGGGTGTGTAGAGGAGACGGAGGATGGGCTCTCCCCTCTCACCACTACGGTTCCTTATATATGTTTCATCCCTTCATTTCCCGGTTCCACAGGGCCTCATCCTGTCCTACATAGATGCCTTTTCAGTCTCTGTCACCTGTAGTTTATATCAGATGAATGTCACGAGACTTCCAGGCATCACCAACACTCTCCAGGCAACCCAAGGGAGGCTAGGGCTGCCCTTTTCGATCCCAAAGACAGAACTCATCCATTGGGTAATGATGGCGCAGAAGGTCCGGCCCCTCCCGATTCCAATCCTGTTAGACGGCCTCCTCTTTCACCCTTCCCCACTGACCAGTTGGCTTGGCTACTGGTTCGAACCCTCAACCACCCTGTGCTCTAAGGGTACCACCTCACACTTCGGAAGGAGGCTTGCCCTGGCCCTAGGGGGCTTTGCAACCATTCCCCAACTCTTCAGGCCCGGCAAGAGCCTCTCCCTCACCCTCGGCCACCACTTGGCATCCTCCCTCATCTCTCTAATACTCATCTACAGAGCGGACCTCTTCTCACGCGACCTCACCCTCCTGGATGGGATGTTTGTCTATTGGAATACTGTCTGGCGATGAGTTACAAACTCCGTTTCGGTGTCCCCTGCTGGCATCCTGGGGTATGCAATACCTCTGCCCCCCATCTTGTTCTTGATCCTCCACCGAAAGAGACCAGGGGCTGTGCGGCTTGTCTGCCTCCCTCTGGACGCCAACCCGGTGAATCCCTGACTTCACTCTTGCTTTCCCCTGTCATTTCCTTTTTAGGCCTTGGAGGACTAGTGACACTTCAACAGGGGCCTCACGTCAGTATACGCCCTCTCTCTACGCGAAGCCCCCCACCTTCTGCCCCCTGATAACAAAACTCCTACCCTTACACGCAATAGTGCACTGCACCCTGCCCTTCATAGGAACTTCGGACCCTATTCCTATAGTCTCAGCAGCCCACCTCCCACGCAACCAGCCTTCTGCAAGATCATGGGTCCCATCCTATGAGTCGATCAAGGTACACATGAGAGCTGTGCTGGCCAAGATTGGGCCACACAGTTCCCACCCCCGCCGGGCTACCCATATGCCCGAATCGTCTAGCCTCCCCCGTTCACGCGTCTGCGCAGGTTCATAGCCAGCAAGATCCACCAAACACGCTCCCACAACAGTTATCTTGCTGCCTACTCCTCCTGGTTTACACATGGCTCCTCCCACATCTGTCTCCACTGTGAAAAGGATGCGGAGGATTTCAGTCACGCCATCTTATACTGTGAGTCCCATATGGAGCCACAGGCGCGCCACCTCTGGGGGCTCTCGGAAATTGGCAGGGACAGTCGACTATTGATCAACATTAACACCCTCCACTCTCTGGCACAGTACCTCAATGTAACTGGCACTGGCTTCCCCGCTGGCATGCCACTTGTGTCCTGGTATCCCACGCCTTAACCCTCACGCCGTTGCGAGAAGCTCCGGATCCACGGTTTCCGGCGCTGAATCATGATGTCCACTATTTGTTCTATGCGGTGTATGTTTTCTTTTACAGGTAGGTTTTACTTTTTCGCCATAATTTTCGAACTTACTTGCCTTATTTCCTTCACATTTCCAGTCAGCTATCGGACAATGTTAGGAGGTTTTTATATCGTGGTGCCCGATGATTCTTTTATGCTTATGTATTTTGAGATTGAGGTTTTTTTTATACCATAGCTAGTGCTAAAGGCACGTTCTCATACAGTAAACAATGAATCCGTGATGATAGAAAAAAAAGAAGGAAAGAAAAGAAAAAGAAAAAGAAAAAGGCCGAATCAGGCAGACCATCCTCTATCTCCTCTATTTTCTCTACCCTACAAATCAACCCGCAACCCTTGGAGTTGACATACCATCTGCACCCGCTCTCCACATACTATGGTCTTGGCCTACGAGTGGCGGCCATTTCCGTCCTCTCCAGACCACTCTGTTCTACCTTTCGCTGCATGGGTGCTTTCCTTGTTTAGGGTGCTAGTATAGCTTTAGTGTTAGCCGTTCTCGCTCCTTTCCTCACTTAGCACAGCTCGTCCGCATGGTGGCCCTCCTATCACTTCTCATGCTTCCATGGCTGTGAACATGTTGTGTAGTACTCAAGGAATCTTCCACCGGCTCACTAATCGGCCTCGCTCTTTCCTTCAGTGACCTTAAGTGGAAGTCTCCTATCCACTAAGTGACGCTATCTCGCAGAGAACAAGGGACTACGTAAGAGACTTGGTACAATTCATTGCTATTAATAGGTGAGACCACCTTCTGACAAACGAATACGATTACTGAGAGTTGACAGGGTCGCAGTCGCTTTCTGACCTATTCTGGCCACTGGATCACGTTGCACTCTTCTGCTACACCCATCTTCGGCTTGAACCCTAGTGCTCTACCCTCCTTTGCCATCCGGTACAGGCGGCCCATTTGCTCAGTTATGCCGCATTTGTGGATAACTTCAGCGGTTTCTTCTGCCAGCCTATATACCCGGCATACTGGTTATAGGATCTGCTTTACATCTTATTCTTTTGTTTGTCTTCGTGATGTTCTGGGCGGTAACCTTCCTACTTTTTTCCCGCATGTCCTTAGTTAGGCTTCTCCTATTCTCTAACTTCATTTGCGTGGTGAGGACAGGTTTTTCTTGGGGGCCAGATGCGCGGTAGGCCCCATACCAGAGGGTCTTGAAGATACAGTCAGGGCGGGTAAATGCAGGAATGAGCATTGTATATGGCATAGCTAGCACTGCCTCCAAGTCCTTGTATCATAAATAATTACGAATACATGATGATAAAAAAAAAAAGGCTGCAGAGAAAAATGACTGATCTGACAGGCTATCCTCCATCTCCGCTCTTTTCCTCGCCTATGAAATCCACCCTCAATGCTAAGACTTCATGAACCATCCACCCCTCGCCTCCCCGATCACGATGGCAGAGGCCTAGGAGTAATGGCCATCCCCGCCTTACTGCCCTCTTCTACCTTTCTAAGTGTCAGGATGTTCCTTCCTCTAGGTGCCGCTACGTCTCTCACGCTGACCGTTCTCACTGCTTTCCTCCCTTAGCATGGCCTCTTCTCACCATCAACACCTCCGGCTTCCCATACTTCCGTGGGCTGAGAACACAGTTTGCCGTATACGGGGACTCCTCAACAGGCCCACAGGTTGATCTTACTCCTCTCCACAGTTCTCTTAAGTGGTGGTATCTCATCTACTAAATGACGCTATCTCTCTGAGAACAAGGGACTACATGAGAGACATGGTAAGATCACTTTCCTTCCACTATTAGGGACCATGTTGTAAAACATTAACATGATTAATACGAGTTGACAGGGTAACGTTCAGTTGCTACTCTGCTCCAGCAGTTGCATGTGTTTGCAACCTATTGCTACATCCTCCCTCAGCTAGCACCCCACTGCTCACTACTCTTGTTGCGGCCCAACAGGCGCCCTCCATTCTGGCTGACCTCACTTTCTGCGATAACCACTACTGGTTACTCCTGCCAGCACCTATATCTTGCTCAAGTTGTTGTGGGATCTGCTTTGCAAGTTTATATTTTGTTATGTTGCGCGATGTTTGAGCCGCTTAACTTCCCACCTTTTCCTGGGTTTTTTCAATTAGGCTTCCCCTATTCTCTAAATTCACTTGCAAGGTAGGGTCAGGTTTTTCTTTGGATTGAGATGTGCAGTTAGGACCATATAAGAGGCTCTTGGCAATATCGTTGGGAATGGCGGAGGGAGGAATGGGGATTGTTTATACCACAGCTAATGCTGCATGCACGTTCTTGTACCCTCAATAACAAGTAATACCACATGATAAACAAAAAAGAAAAAAAGAAACAGCCAGATCAGACTGGCTATCCTCCATCTTCATTATTTTTCTCGCTCTTCAAATTCACCCTCAACCCTTGGACTTCATGAACCATCCACCCTGCACATCTCCTCCAATAATGACTTCTCCCAGAGAGTGACAGCCATCCTCCCCTCACTGCCCTCTTCTGCTTTTCTAACCATCTGGACTTTCCTTCCTCTTGGTACCAGGATGCCTCCGGCACTGCTTGTTGTCGTTACTTTACTTACTTTGCGAGGCCCTTCCTCACAAGTGCCGAATACTCACTTCCTATGCTTTAGATAATGGGGAACACAGTTTGCCGTATGCGTGAACTCTTCCACAGCACTTCAAGTCAATCTTGCACCTCCCCATAGTCAGCTTAAGTAGTGGTATCCCATCCACTAAGTGACGCCATCTTGCGGAGAACAAGGTACTACATCAGGGATATGGCAAGAGCGGGTACCTGCTGTCACAGGGGACGACCTGGCAAGACAGGAATAAGATGACCGTGAGTTGTAACATTCACCTGCAGTTTCCGCCCTGTTCCTGGGCTTGGATTGGCTTGCCCCCGCCTGCTACCCCTTGACTTGGCATGCAACCAACTGCTGCACCTTTTCTGGCCTGGCAAATAACTGGTCGCTTGTTACGGAAGTGTGGTGTTCTGCGATAACCCCCTCAGTTTCTGGTACCAGCCCGCATATCTGGCTTGGTTGATGTGGGATTTTTGTTTGTTGCTTTGCTTATGCTCCCTTTTTTGAAATATCCTGTATGTTTACCGTCTTATATTTTAATGCTTGTTTATTTGTGGGGTTTCTCCAGCCCTCAAGCTTTGCTTCCGAGGTTGGTACGGCTTCTTCTTACTGGGGTGCTAGGTGGTTAGGCACATACCTGATGGTCTAGGAGGTATGGTTGACCAGGTTGGAGTAGGAATAGAAATTGTTAATGCTATAGCTAGTGCTGCATGCATGTTCTTGTACCCTAAATAACAAGGAACACATGATATTAATAAAAAAAGGGAAAAAATAAGAAAAAAAGCCAAGACCAGTGCGATAGGCAGGGTATGCTCAGTCTCCTGTATTTTCCTGGGGCTTGAACTGAACCCTCAATGCTTGGACTTCATGAACTATCCAACACCCCTCTCCTCCCACGATGGCTGTGGCTTAGGAGTGAGAGCAATGTCCCTCCATACTTACTTTTTTTACTTTTATAAGCTTTATGGCTTTACCTGCTCTGGGTGCCGGGATGCCTCTTGCACCACCCATTGTTGCCCCTTTCCTGGCTTAATGAGGTCCCACCAAACAGTCAGCAAGCGCATGCTTCCCATGCATCAACCGGCGGGGAACAAAGTTTGTACTACGCGAGAACTCAACAACAGGTGCAGAGGTCGATCTCGCTCATCCACATAGTTAGCCTGAGTTGTGGCGATCCACCTGCTAAGTGCAGCTAACTCTCCGAGCACACGGGACTACTTGCGCGACATAGTAAAATCTCTTGCCTTCTGCCCCTGTAGACTGCCAAGAAAGACACGGACCAGATTTCTGTGAGTTGACACAGTCGCGTTCAGTTGCTGCCCCATTGTGGCAATTGGATCAGCTTGCACACTACTGCTACATACTCCCGCCCCTTGCACCATACTGCATCATCGTGCTGCTCTGCCACCTTCCGTGTGTCTCACTTAGCCTTACCTGTCTGGATTGCATTCGTCTCTGTAGCATGTCACGGGTCCTCATTCCTCCTACTTGGTATTTTACCTACGGTCTCCCACTACCTTTGCTGTGTATATCCCTTTTGCTGTTGACCTTTATTATCGTAAGTGGCTTAGGGCTACAGCTGTATGGTTGTGGTCTAGGTTGTTGGAGATGGTTCTTACCCTAGTTTGGGCTACTGTCAGGATCTGGCGTTCCTTTTGTTTTGATGGACTTTCTGGCTTTTATTTCCCAGTCTTAACTGTTCGCGTATACTACAAGCTGGCTGTGTCGTGGAGTTTCTGCGACAGCATAGGGTTCGTTGATGTGGTTGTGATGTTCTGGGGGCTCTGCTTGAGTCCTGTTTGCCCGTATGCCCTTCAGTGCTGGCTTTATTGATGCCTTGTCTTCTGGCTGATTGCATGCTAGCTTATCTGTTGAGCTGAGTGTAGCTACCATAACATGAACTCTATGCAGACTGAGTGCTTTTAAAACATAGAACAAAACTGATGATAAAAAAAGAAAAAAAAGAACATAGGGAGATGAATGTCACGAATGTAGCTTAGTGAGGAAATGGTTTTTACATGACTCATAGATATGAGTCATAGGTATGTTATGTTTCGCACATGGCCTCATTAGAGGTCATGGGCTTCGCACAAGAGACCACTTTGGTCATATGACTGGTTATGATGTTTTGATATGACTGGTTATGATGTTTTGATATTACTCACGAGTTGTGAGTCATATGTAGCATGTGACTTGATGAGTGAGTCGCAGGGGCGTGAAGGGCAACTATATAAGAAGCACACTAGCTCCGAGTAGATAGGCCATCCTCCGTCTCCTCTATTTTCCTTGCGCTTGAAATCAAGCCTCAATGCTAGGGATCTCGCGAACTAGCGGCCCCTCCCCTCTCCTCTCGGGATGGCTTCGGCCTAGGAGTAATGGCCGTCCACCTTCCCCCTTTGCCTTCCTTCGCTTTTTAGGCGTTGGGGCTCTGCCTCCTTCGGGTTCTGGTATGCCTTTCGCGCTGCCTGTCCCCACTCCTCTCCTTGCTTAGCGAGGCCCCTCCCCACCGTTGGCAACTGCTCACTTCCCATGCTTCAGCCGGCTAGGAACACAGTTTGCGGTACGCGAGAGCTCTCCAACAGGCCTTCGCGTGGATCTCGCTCCTCCCCACGGTTGCCCAAAGCGGTGGTATCCCATCCACTAAGTGACGCCATCTCTCGTAGAACAAGGGACCACATGAGAGACGTGGTAAGACGCTTGCCTTCTGCTGTCGGGGACTGCCTAGGAACACACGAACACGATTACTGAGAGTCGACACGGTCGCCTGCGGTTTCTGTCCTGCCCCGATGGTTCGATCAGCTTGCACCCTACTGCTACACCCTCGCTAGGCTTGCACCCTACTGCTATGCCGCATCACCGCGCTGCCCCTCTGGTGTCTTCATCGGGCTTTCTAGTCTGGATGGTACTGGTCCCTCTGCCCTGCCAGGGGTTGTGTTCTCTTTGGCCCGGGTGTTCTCTTTTTGGTTTTCCTCCCACTTTGTCAGGTATATCCCATAGCCTTAGACGTTTATTGATGTAGGTGGCACTGATTCGGCCGGGTTAAGACTGTTTGTAGTGGCTCTTGTTAGGGGGATGGACCACTGTCGCAAAGTGGCGTTTCTTTTGTTCTGATGGGTCTTGGTGGCTTTCTTGCTACAGTCTTTACCGTTTGTGTATACTACAAGTTGCGGGGTGGGAGAGCTTTTTCGAATTGCACGGGGTATTGGAGCTGGCGGCTCTAGGCGAGACCCTTCCATGTTCAAGTCCTGGGGCCTTCGGGCTGGGCACCTGGTCTCCGGTGTTGATGGGTTTCGTGACAGTTTTTCTTCTGGCTGTTTCGGGCTGGCGCAGGGGGAGAGGTTTTGTGTCTGCCATAGCTAGCGCGGCATGCGGGCAGTGTACCTTAAACACGGAATAAACTTGATGATATAAAAAAACCAGAAAGCCAAAAAGTCTGCGTAGATAGGGCACGCTCCTCTTCTGCTATTTTCCCACCCCTACATCTCTCCCTCATCTTCAACACCATCAGGGTCCGGTGTGCACTGACGTTCGTGATCTCTGAAAGACGCACAGGGAGTGGCCTGCCTGTTGTAACAGGTATGGCTTCGGTTCCCCTTCTCGCCTCCGAACACTCTTCAGTATCGGGTGTCAGTCCCCATGTCCCCCTCCTTCTAGAGCTCTTTGAGAGGTCCTGGACCGACGAAGGAATCTCCAACCATCTCTTCCCACCCATCAGCTCTACGGAACTTGACGACCTCACCCCTGGCGAGGCTATCATTCTCACCCACCTCTGTACCTCGCTGGTGGCGTCGAGGTCTATCACTGCCCAAATCGATGAACTGTCCCTTGAAGTCGCCCGCCTCTCCGGACAGGTCGACCAACTCTCTTCTGGTAGAAAAAAGCTCCAACCCCATCCTCCTCCTCCAAGCCTGAATGACGCGACGGCAGCGTAACTCTCCGACCTGCAATTGCCAGTTAGAGACCTTGCGTCCCGGCTGACCTCCGCCCTCCTCCCGCCGATCTGCCACCAACAGCCCCCGCCCCAAAACCCGACACCTGTTGTGCTTGCCACCCACATGACTCGGGCAGCCCTTTCTGTAAGGCTAAGGAGCCTGCCGCTGCACCCCCTCCCGGTCCCCTCGCTGACGTGCTGACCTTTCTTTATGATGGTGGTGGTGACTGGGACATCGCCTGTTACAGCATGAAGGACCAGAAATGGTATGGCGACCTAGCCGCATACAAGGGAAAATTCCCTCCCTCCGTGGAGCCCCAGACCTGAATGAAGCGAAAGTACCTCCCCCTCTCCGAGTTCCATCCCGCCCCGCGCCAGTCGGCTCAGGCCGGCCCTCCCTCCTACGTACAGGCCATCTCCTCTGGTCAGCGGAAAAAGGGAAAGGGAAACAAAGCCAAGACTACCCCTACGGCTGCCCAAGCCGAGTCTGGCTGGGCCTCCTCGGTCCGCTCAAAATGTCCCCGGAGCCTCCCAGCTGCTGAAAGAAGATTCTTGGCCCTCAGGGCCTCCCCCTTCCCTCACTCCCCGTCTGATCGCCTTGCTGGCTCATTTCCAGAAATTGCTGCCTCCGTCCTTTGCGAAGCTGGGTGCATCCTACCACTGTCCTTCTCTGCCCATGTCAACGACAGAGGGGTGGTCACCCTTCTCGCTCTTTCCTCATTTGTCTCCTCCACCACGTATGCACCCTACTACGACCCCCTCTCAGTCCAGTTGATCCACTCCTTCCCGACCGGTCACACCCCATGGCTCCTCTTCAGCCCCGCTCCCAACGAAGTCCAGCTGGCTATCCACTCCCTCCCCATAGCGTACCTTCAGGAGGACAACGACAACCTCCTCCAGTCCCTCAGTAACAATACCCTGAACGTCAAGAATGTCCATGTTCTCGTTGCCGGTTACATGAACCCCGACCATGACTACAGGATCTTCAAAAAGGCAACCTCGGTGGTGGTAACAGTGGCTCCTGAGAATGAGGCCACAATATTGGGCAACGATTACCATTTCTCCTCTCGATGCAAGATCGAGAGGGCATACTCCGCTAACAGTCCCACTCAATACCGTAACTGCTGCCAATACGGCCACCATTCAGCTAGATGCAAGATTGACCAGCCAGGTAGCCCAATCTGCGCACTCTCCCATATAAAACAGGCACACAGGTGCCAGAACTCTACCTGCCCCACAGGTGGCAACCTCAGAGCAGTGGTCCACTGCTGCCCAACCTCACCCCCGATCTATGCCATCTGTAAAGGCCAACATCCAGCCTTCATTAGAGAATGACCACCGTGACATTCCCCCCTCCTCGCCGTGGGAGTCCGCGGTTACGTCCAATAAGGAAGCAATAGACACGACGAACCACTCCTGCCCGCGTCCTTCTCCGAATGCACGATCCCTCTTGTTCCCCTTCGCTCTTGAGACACCGCGTCCTAGGCATAGTGATGCCTCTCCAACACGTCCAATCATTCCTGCCCCAAAACCCCTAGGAGCTGCCCTGCCAAATCCCACATGGCAGGAATCTCCCAGTCCTTTCCCCCAGCCTGAGACACCATAAGGCATGTAATGGTTGGTCACTCCTCTCGCGTGCATTCCGCGCTGGCGGCGGACTCCCATAACCCTATATCCATTCTACAACACCACTGTTTGGAAAGGAGGGAAGTCTTTCTTGCCTTTTTTAAATCCTTTGCTCTTTTGGATTTCCCCCCCACCCTCATTGGCCTTCAAGACCCCCCGTTGCATAGGAACAGACCTGCGACGTTCACTCGCTTCAAACCCTTTGTACCCCCCTGCCCCGCTGGTGGCAAGCCTAGAGTGGCCTCCTACCTCCACCTTCCCTCCACACAACAGCTTTCAGTCCTACCAGTTTTTTTGGCAATAAGGGACTGGATGGCAGATGACTTTCATTCATCAGTAGGTTTTTTTGATTCCTTTGTTACCAGGTTCCGGATTGTGAACCTCTACAGCCCATGGAATGGCTTCTCTTTTCAAGGGACCATCTCTGTGGAGGTTGCATTCCTCCACACCACTAAACTGACGCTGGTCATTGGAGATTTCAATATCTACCACCGCTCGGCAAACTCTGGCCATCTTTTTTCGCTTTTGGACATAAGTGCCACCAGTCCTTTCTTTGAGATAGCTCCGGACCAGGGTTTCTGCTACTTAAACACCCCGGGTACCCTTACCTACTTCCCCTTCGACCCTGGGCTACGCCCTTCAGTGATTGACCTAGCACTTGCCAACCCCTCCCTTTCCCCCAACTTCCAAACGTGGGACACGCCGCTTCCCCTCACGGGATCAGACCATTTCCCGATGCTCATAATCCTGCCGCCGCCTGTGGCTCGCGCTCCCCCCCCCGCTCCTGCATCGACAAAGACCGACTGGCTCTCCCTCGAAGAGGAGATTAAAGCCATGCCAGTTGACCCTCCGGGCTCCTCCCCACATCCCGCACCTTCTCTGGCCTGGTTTGACACTGCCCTAGGCAGACTTAGAACAGTCATCAGACTACACACCCGGGACCAGAGACCCTCCCACAGATCCAAACCCTGGTGGAACCCAGATCTCATAGCACAGAGGGCTGCCTTTCACGTCACGGTTGGGCCGTCCAGACAAGACCCGCTCTCCTCATGGAAACAGCAGTGCAAAGATGTGCGCCTTTTATACTTCAAGGCCATAAAGAAGGCCACGACAGTGTATAAGAATAATTTCCTAAGAACAGCCACCACTCAGACGCTACGGACTGCGACACGCTATGCGTCCGGCAGCGCTCCAGATACATTCCCGCTGATACCTCGGGCCGGCAACTGCATGCACATCAACAGCGCCCTTCTTTCTCACTTCTTCCTTGAAAGGCTGTCCTCTAGCCCGCCGGCCATCATGCAGGAGTTCAGGGATGTTCCACCACTGTCGGCGGAAGAGATTACCGACGCCCTGCGGCGATCCTCCTACTCCTCTGGACGCGGCCCAGACCAGATTCCGTACTTTGTCCGAAAAAGGGTACACACCTTAAACCCCCACATCCTGATGTCGATCCTCGGCCCCCTTGTTTGATATGGCCACCATCCTCGCTCCCTGAAGAAAGCCAGTGGTATCGTGTTGGATAAGGCAGGGAAACCCTCCTACAACATGCCCCCCTCATCCGGTATCTTCGTCCTTCTGGAAACTATTTCTAAGATCCTCCCGAGGGTCATGGCAACGCGGCTCTGGGCTCTCAGCCGCCACCTAGGCCTCTTGTCTCTGCACAAAACTAGTTCCCTCCCCAGTCCGAGTACCTTTGACGCAGCAGCCACCCTCTCTCATTAGGTGCAGCTCTTCATGTACCCCAAGCTCCAGGTCTCGACCATCTTCCAGGACAACAAAGCCCGTTTCGACAATGTCTCGGCCCCCCTACTTTGCGACAGACTTGCTACGAAGGCATTCAATCAGTACATGGTATCGTGGATAAGGTCTTTCCTCCACAGCTGCTCCGGCCTCCAGGTCTTCCAGGGGGCCCTCCAGGTCTTTGCCGCAGTCGCAGTCGGCGCTCCTCCGGGCTCTCTGATATCTCTGCTCCTATTCGTAATATACGTACCCTGCCTACACTTTTCGGTACCAGGGGGCCTCATCGTCTCCTATGTGGATGATTTTGCAGTCACAGTCACCTCGAGCCCGTACCGCCGTAATGTCCAAAGGCTACAAGTCATCACCAGAATACTACTGGATAAGCCTTGTAGTCTGCGTGTAGCCTTCTCGATCCCGAAGACAGAGCTCATGCACTGGGTGACCCCAGCGTAGAAGGTCCACTGTCCCCCTATCCCAGTCTTGTTAGACTGGCACCTCTTTCGCCCCTCCAAATTGATACACTGTTTTGGATACTGGTTTGAGCCCTCATCCACCTCCAGCACCAAGGGCACTTCATCCCACTTCATGAGAAGGCTCAGTTTAGCCCAAGGAGCTTTCGCAACGATCAAATGTTTATCTAGACCCGGCAAAGGTCTCTCCCCCATGCTCAGCCACCGCCTGGCATCCTCTCTCATCTCCCCAATCCTCCTCTACACAGCGGACCACTTCCCACCTAGCCTCACCCTCTTGGACTGCATGTCAGTCTTTTGGACAGCTATCCAGAGATGGGTGACAAACTGCTTTTCATCAACTCTGGTTGGCATCTTAGCATGCGAGTCGGCTCTCCCCCCCACGCCACTCTTCGTCCTCCACCCACAACAACTGGCCGCCGTCTCCCTCGTATCCCTCCCCCCCGAAGCCAACCGGGCGACAGCTAGGTTGCACTCATCCTTCCCCACCTCCTCCTCATTCCAGGCTCTAGAGGACCACCGCCATTTCACTAGCAGCCTGATGTCCGTCTATGACACACTTCTCTGCAGGACTGCGCCTCCCTGTCCCCCTATTCAGAATGACCTTCCCTTGGACACAATGGCTCACGGGACCCTCCATTTCATTAATGCCTCAGGCCTGTTCCTGTGGCCTCCCTAGACCTTCTTCCTCCCCACCAGCTTCCCTTGAGGGAGGGGATTCCGTCATACCCATCGATCAAGCTGCAACTGAGAAACGCTCTTACCCAAGACTGGGCTGCCCAGTTCCCCCCCCCCGCTTACTACTCTTATGCTGTGTCCCTTAAACCCCACCCCTGCATGGGTCAGGGAAGGTTTACTGTAGGTAGGATCCACCAAATGCGCTCGGGTAAGAGCTACCTAGCCGCCCATCCCTCCTGATTCGCTGAGGACCCCTCCCGCCTTTGCCCCGGGCTGCCATCAGGATAAGGAGGTTTTTCCTCCTGCCATCCTACACTGCGAGTCTCGCAAAGAACCTCATGAGCGCCACCTCCGGGGGCATGCAGACGTCGGCCAGGACAGCCCAGTTTGGACAAATAAAGACTTCCTGCACTCCCTGACAAGGTACCTCAATGTGACTACCGCAGGCTTCCCTCCCAGCATGCCGCCAGCATGCCGGGACCCCCCACTTGAGCCCACTCCGGTAGCAGAGGATCTCCAGATCCACAGCTTGCTACCCTAGATCGCGAGGACCCCCCCCTGATTCATTTAGCCTAGCGACTGTGATTGCTGTTGTTTTTACCAGCTGGACTTGTTTTTTGTTATGAATAATCTATATTTCTTGCTTTAGTTCCGCAGCATTTCGTGTCCCCTATTGGACACTCGTTGCAGGATTTCATATCTTGCTGTGACTTTTTCCTTTTCATTTGCGCTTGGAGATTGAGGTTTTGTTTATGCCATAGCTAGCACTGAATGCAAGTTCTTGTACCGTAAACAATAAATACATGATCATAAAAATGTAACAAAAACGAGAAATGAAGTTCAAGTGGATAGGCTCTTCACACTTCGTTCACAGATATTTCCTGACTTATTCCTTTATACTTTTATGAATATAAAAGCTTTACGCTCTTTGAGAACACCTACCTATACGACGATGACCCTACTATGCGAGTAGAGTGGGGGAAAGAGTACGACAGGCGATAAGGATCGGAGACACCAGAGTTTCCTCCACCTTATTGTAGGTATCGGCCTATGAACTGTCGGCGAGTGAGAACGAGAGACGTATCGCCTACCGGTTGCTCACAACTGATACCGGTTAGGGATCGTAACATTACAAAGCGTCGCTTAGAGCGGCGCTTCGACGATACCACGAGGGACTATACCTGGGAGGACCAGTCCCTATTCCTACCTGAGGTAGGAAACGAATTACAACTAACTGTTTAGCAACTCGGACGAACCCCAAGTCCGACAACACTTAAATAACCGACAACATACCAGGCGTCCAGCTCGGAAGAAGAAGACAAGAGAATGGAAGGACCTGGACCAACCGGAGGAGAGGGGCTGGCCCTGCACAAGGCCCAGGACCGGAAGCCACACCCAAGCTGAGCGACCAGCAAATGGCACAACTCCTGGCACTATTGGGACAGCATCAACACCAGGTCAAACAACCAAAGATATACGCAGGAAACAGACACCAGCTTCAGAACTGGATGGCCTAATTATCAATCTACTTTCGCGCCACGGGCTGGCCAGAAGGCCACAATGCGGAAAATATTGTCTAGGTTTCGAGTCTACTGCGAGGCGACGCAAGCAAATGGCTCACCCCATACACAGAAGACAATAAGCCGACAGGATGGAGGTGCTGGAAAGAGTTCAAGGAAGCCATCAAACCGCGGTTTAGAGAAGTGGACCCAAGTGGTGCAGCCAGGATCACCATTATGAACATGGAGCAAGGATCCCGCTCCATGACAGAATATGGGAACGAATTCAGGCGCCACCAAACAGAAGCACAATTGGACGATGCAACCTCATCGCCATACCAATATGCGGGTATGTCGGAAAGATTACCTGCAGAATGTGAACATTGCGACTTCACGACTACTGCAGTTGAAGAGCTGGCCGCATGGGCCATCAAGTAGGAAACCTGGCTATCAATCCACGAAAACCTAATGATGGAAAGCCGGGAAGGACGAAGGAAGCTGCGCCAACAAGGAACACAGAGGGAATGTTCAGACCGATATCACAGGCCTACGAAGGAACGTTTAAATCCTCGGTTGATAGAGAGGTGAAAATGAATTAGGCACAAACCCGGTGGCCCCTCAACCTATTTAATGCGGCATACAAAAAGCGGAGAGAGCAGAATCTCTGCTTAAGCTGCGCTGAAAAAGGACACCAAATCAGAGAATGCCGCAACAGAGCCGACAACAGACAGAAGAGGATGACATCCGCCCAAGGCAACAACTGGATCAGGCAGCAGAGGAGAACCAAGTGGAGAGAGATGACCACGGAGGACGATCAATGGGAAAAAGAGAGCTGTTCCCAGTAAGAGATGGTCCGGTGGACTAGAAGGGAAGGGAAACCATTGGGAAGCAGAAGACGGAGACAAACAGAACGAAAAGATCACCACAGCAAATTGGTATATGGCCCTACTAGAAGAAGAAGGAGATCATATTATGATCAAAACAAGACTATGCGACATGGAAAAAAATAGTACCGCGATACACGCAATGCTCGATTCTGGAGTAATGGAAGATTTCATCAACAACGAAATCTGCGACAAATACAACTACCCACTAATTTCAACACAAAAGACAAGACAGGTCTATCTAGCAGATAGAAGGTCCAGCACTATGGGACCAATAACCCATACAGTGCAAGTACCTATGGCCATAGGCAGCCACAGGGAAGAGGTAGGTGGCCAGATAGCGAACCTGAAAAACCATGAGCTTGTCCTAAAGATGCCATGGTTATGACAACATAATCCCACAATCGACTGGGACAACAACAAGATTACATTCGCTAGCGAATGACTCGGGATGGGATGACGCAACAGTTCACCAGTGGTGTACAAGAGACCGGAAAGAGAGGTACAAGAAGCGAACCTGAACGCATGGTTTGACGAACTCAGAGAAGCACCAGATCCGAGAATGAGATTCATAATGTTACAGAGAAGGATCTGAGGCCAAACAAGGGCTCCTGACAAGCAGCAGGACACGACCTATATACCGACCAAGACAAGACGAGACAAGCAAGGGGTCAAGAGACAATATCAACCAGAATAGCGATAGGATTACATCCTGGTACCTATGGACTGATAGTCCCTCGCAGCAGACTGGCAGTCAACCAACGACTCATTACCAACACCGCGGTTATAGATGCCGACTATACGGGAGAAATTAAGGTGGTCCTAGCCAACCGGGTAGATACCGACCAAGAAATCCGACAACGAGACCCTAGGGCACAGTTTATCATCAAGAAGATCAATGAGGAAGAGAGGCACGAAGTACACGAATTTCATGATACCTCTTGAGGAATGAAGAGTTTAGGCAGCATAGATAGCTCGAAAAACAAGAAAGAGGAAACAGCCCAGATTCAAGAAATATCGTCCCACGCATTGGGACGATATCACAAGCACGGGGATCGTACCGGAATCCTAGAGTGGAACTTGCAATAAGAAAAGCTGCAACTGGCATGAATCAACATCAGTACCGAACAGGCAATTCGACAAAAGCAACAATAGAAAGAGAAGGAGTGGTGCGATATAATACCACAAGAATACCAGCAGTTCATGAACATGTTGCTGAAAAAAGAAGCGGACAGCCCGCCACCAAGAAGGTCTGGAGTGGATCACGAGATCCACGTCGAAAAAGATGAGAAGACGAAAGCCAAGAAAAAGATTCCTTACCATGCCTCTACCCACTGGGGGAAAAGGAGTTGTAAGAATTACGCGGATATATTCACCAGAATATAAAGAGAGGATGGATGCCACATTCATTTGCATCCCCTGTATCACCAATGTTAGTTGTCAAAAAGAAGGGCGGAAAGATGAGACTGCCCATAGATTGCCGAGCACTCAACTCCATAACAAAGAAGGATCATTACCCGCTGCCAGTCATCGGAGAGGCACGGGACCGATTAAGGACGGTGAAATATTTGATCAAACTGTACATCAAGGATGCCTATCACAACATCCAGATAAAGGAGTGCAACGAATTGCAAACAACCTTTGCAACAAGATACGGAAAGGACAACTATTTGGGTATGCCATTTGGGCTAACCAATGCACCAGCATCATTCGAACGATGGATCAACGAGGTAATCAACAAGTTTTTAGATATATGCTGCATCGTTTCATTAGAAAATGTAAACATATATTTGGGAAACCAGGAACAACACGGCAAGGATGTCAGCAACCTCATAAACGAAATCCCAAGATCGGAGAGGAAAATCAAACAATCCAAATGTGAATTGCGCAAGAAGGAAACTGATTACCTCGGATTTATCATCAACGGAAACAGAGTCCAAGTGGACCCAGTCAGGACAGCGGCTATATGGCGGTTGGCGAAACCAAACAACAAGACCGACATCCTATGCGTCATGTGCTTTTGTAATTTTTATCGTCGGTTCATAGAGAGTTTCAGCCAAATGGCAAAACAGGATTTTAACCTAGCAGAAAAGAATGTCAAATGGGATGGGGGAGAGAAGTAGCGGAAGGCTTACGACATTGTATGGACGAAACTCAGAACGGCACCAATACTTGTGCACTTTGACCAACCAAAGGAAACAACAATCACGATGCATGCATCCCAATAGGTTTATTCTGGAATCCAATGTCAGAAATGCGAAGATGGGAAATGGTTTCCGGTGTGCTATCGATCAAAGACAATGACACAAGCCGAGTGCAACTACGATGGTGCCAACGAAGAACTATTGGCCATAGTTCACGCACCCCAGGAATGGAGACGATATATAAAGAACAATGACCACCAGGTCAGCGTTCTCACGGACCACAAGAACCTAGTTCCCTTTATAAGAACAAGGAAACTCAAGGATAGCCCCATCCGATAGCGGGAGAGCCTAAGCAAATACAACTTCAAAATCGTATGCCAACCAGGAAAAGAAGGTGCGAAACCTGGCGCCTTAACCAGGATCGCAAGCGACAAACCGCAAGCCAAAGAAGTCGACAGGATCAAGCAGAAGAATCGAGTTCTGCTTCCAACGGAATACTTTGAAGCCATGGAAGCAACAGAGATCCAGGGCGAGGACAATGATGAATTGCTGCAAGCAATCAAAGGAGAAGAGTTTCACGAAATAAGGAAGAGCTTGGAATGAGTGGACAAGGAAAGAAACGGGGTGGCCTTAGGCCTTTCCGAATAGAAAAACCACTGTATGTGATATGACGGAAAGATATGGATACCAGAGAATGAGAAGATAAGGATGATCCTCATCAAGAAACAATGCGACGACAAACCGGCAAGACACGAAGGAACGGCTAAAGCAACGGAGCTGATCACACGAAAATAATATTTGCCTGCATTAAGGGAATCAGTCCAATGATATGTCAAAAACTGTGACATTTGCAAAAGGACAAAGGTGGTATGACACGCACAATGCGGGTTATTAAAACCCAATAAAGTACCAGAGAAACTATGGGCATCCATATCTATGGATTTCTTAGCGGATTTGCGTAAGGCCAATGGAAATGACTCAATCATGGTTGTAGTAGACCGCGTGACCAAAATGAGCCATTTCTTACCAACCCGAATGGATATGACAGCACGGCAGTTCACAACAACGTTCATCAAAGAAATCTTTCAACTTGACAGACCACCAAAAGACATTATCACGGATTGAGGATCCATATTTATATCAAGAATATGGAAAGAGATAACTGAAGAATGCGGAATGCAGAGGAAGCCTTCCACGGCCTTCCATGCACAGATGGATGGACAGATGGAATGAACTAACAGTATATGGGAACAATATCTGCGAGCCTATATCAATTATCAGCCAGACAACTGGGACGAGCTAGTACCAATAGCACAATTCTCCTACAACAACGGTAGATAAGAAACGATTACGACGACACACCTTTACGCAAACTACTGTCACGACCCACGATATCAGGCCATAGGTTATACGACCAAATGACTGATAACAGACAAAGAAGATATGAGTCAATTACACAACACTCTAGGAGCGGAAATGATGACAGCACAATTGCGACAAAAAGAAAATTACGATCAACACAGTAAACCCGATCAACAGCGACGGTAAGGTGATGAGGTGTGGTTACTACCAAAGAATTTACGGCCAACCAGAAGATCCACAAAATTGAATTACAAGAAAATCGGACCATTCGAGATATTGGAAAGGATTGGAAAATGAGCCTATAAAGTCAACCTTGCCCCGTCCATGAAGATACACAATACATTCCACATCTCGCTTTTGGAACTCAATCAAGACAAAAAGCTTCATTCAAAAATGATTGCAACTCCTACACCTATGGAATTAGACGGAGAACCGGAATGCGAACTCTACGAAATAATCGACTCTCGATTGGACTAGTGTAACATTCGGTACCGTGCTAAGCGGACTGGTTATTCCCAAGAACAAGATTAAAAGTGGTACCCCGGTACCAACTGCGCCAATGTGCAAGATACTTTCAACCCCTTCCACCAATGGTAACAACTGAAGCTATCAGCCCAGTGTCGTGGACATTCAGGAAGGGTTCGAGCTCGTGGGCAGCGCTATGAGCCCTCCACCGGACGCAGCCAAGTGGGCTGCGGCAGAAGAAGAGATCAGAATCAAGAAGGAGGAAGAGGAGAAGACCATGCAGGCCGAGTGGGCCGAGTTGGTCACAGACAACGAATGAAACCATGCTATCTATCACTGGACAACATGCACGGACGACGGGTGCCCTGTGCACCTAGACAGCAAATAACAAAGCAACTTCGTCCCGACCAAGAAGTCGGCGACAAAGCAGTCGCCACCAACCACACTGATTCAAGCCGAATGGGCAACACAACCACAACCTCCGCCCACCGGCCCTTCACACCATAAAATCTCCTTGCAGTACTGCGTTCACAGGTACTGCCCTTAATTTCAAAGGCAATAATGGGAAGACAAGCAGGCTACCCAAAAGGTTCCGATGATGGAACCTCAGGAGGGGGAGGATAGAAAAACTTTTGTGTTCCAGGAAGACCTGTGCCACGCGATCCCACGGTTGCAGCGAGAAAATGATTGGCTAGTGGAGGAAACGAAACGACAATAAGAAACGATCATGCGCCTGGAAAACCAAGAAAGAAGAGCCTGTGGACAATCAACGGACCAAGGAGAGGAATGGACATAGCCTGGACTTCTTGCGAAGACAAGATAGCGTAATCCGAGGAAGTGCTACGGAGGGAAAGGATCAATCGGAGAGCTATCATCAACAAAGTATGCAGATTTTGCCACCAGGCAACTGACATCTCCCAACTCTTCCGGAGGTTCGCAGACCGCCTCCACGATAAAAGATTCTAAGCTCGAATGGACTCGAGCTTAGGCAGGGAAGAGATAATGTACCGAATGTGGCTTACCGAGGAAAAGGTTTTCACATGACTCCAAGTAATGAGTCATAGGTACGTTATGTTTCGCACATGGCCTCATTAGAGGTCATGGGTTTCACGCATGTGACCACTTTGGTCATATGACTAGTTATGATGTTTTGAGATGACTAACAAGTTCTGAGTCATATGTGGCATGTGACTTGAGGAGTGAGTCACAGGGGCGTGAAGGGCAGCTACATAAGAAGGACAATAGGTCTGAGTAGATCGGCTCTGCACACTTCGCTCTAAGTTATTTCCTTACTTATTACTTTATGCTTTTACGAATATAAAACCTTTATGCTCTTTGCGAACACCTACCTATACGACGCGGATCCTACTACGCGAGTAGAGTTGGGGAAAGCGTGCGATAGGCGATAATGATCGCAGACACGTGAGTCTCCTCCACCTTATTGTAGGCGTCAGCCTAAGAACTATCATCGCCAGAGAACAAGAGAAGTATAGCCTACCCGTTGCTAACAACTGATACTAGTTAGGGATCATAACAATCGATCACCTAGGACATCTTCTATCTTCTTTATTTTCCTGACACTTGAAAACAGGCCTCAATGGTTGGACTTCACTAACCATCTACCACTAATCTACTCCGACTATGCCTTCGGCCATGTAGTGAAGGCCATGTGTATCCTCCACTCCATGCCCTCTTCCCCTTGTCTAAGCCCTGGGGCTTTCCATCCACTGCAAGCCAGTACGGCTCTGGCGCTGGCTGTTCTCACACCTGTTATCCCTTAGTGAGTCTCCCCTTCATACTCAGCGACAGCACGCTTCCCATACTTTCGACAGCTGTGATCAGGGTTTGTGGTATGCAAGAACTCTACAATAGGCCAATGCCTCACTCTCTCCCCTCTCTATAGTCAGCTTAATTGCTAGTATCCTGTCCACTAAATGATCCTATCTCACAAGGAACAAGAGACTGCGTTAGTGACGTAGTAAGATCCCTCATGTTCTGCTACTATGGACCACCTAGAAAGACACAAACACGATTACCCTGAGTTGACACTGTTGCATTCAGTTTCCGCCTCATTCTGCTGGTGGGATTGTCTTGCACCTCACTGCTGTACTCACCCTGTGCTTGCACCCTACTGCTCCACCCTCTTTTACCAAGGCCTACAGGTGGCACCCTCTTCTCCATTGCACTGCATTTTAAGATCACTTTTACCATTTTCTGCTGCCACTGTGTCTATCTGACGGTGGTTTTTGTAAAACCTGCTGGGCTAGTTTTTCCTTCTGTTTTTCCTTCTACTTCCGCTCTGATCTCCTACGTACATTTCTACCTTGTTTTCAACACTATCAGCATCCGGTGTACCCGTATGCTCTCGGCATCCTAAAGACCTTCAAGCTGAGGCCTCTACGTAGTGACTGAAATGGCTGCTGTTTGCCTTCTCTCCTGGCAACACTACTCTATATCCGGAATCTATTCTCGCATTCTACTTCTCCTCATCCAGCTCAAAAGGTCTTCGCCAGAGGTGCGTCTATGCTGCAATCTTTTCCCCCACATGGTTCCCCAGAGCTTGCTGGCCTCTTCCCCAGTTATGATATCCGCCTCCGCCTTCTTTGTAGTTCTCTTCTGGCCTCCAAGGCGTTCGCAACTGAGATCGACAAACTGGCCTGGGAGGCTGCCTGACTCTCCGCACTGGTAGACAAACTCCGGTAACGCCAGAACAAGGTTTCACCCCCCCCAGCACCCCCGGCCTAGAATGACCCCACAACCACGTCGCTTTCTGCTCTCCCTCTTTGTATACTGGATCTTGTTTCTCGACTGGCCATCCCCTATCCCCAAACATCACACCACTGACAACCCCATGACCAACAGCCCTAACCGGTTCTGTCAAGTCATATCATGGCTCCGGCTGCTCCTATCTAGAAGGGAGAGTAGAAGGTAACATTCACCTCACCACAATCTTAGCCAATGAGCTGTCCGCCCTCTATGCAGAGGGTGGTAATACAGATATCCTCTACTATAGCACTAAACAGCAAAAGTGGTATGGTCACTCTGCCCCCTATGCGGCGAAATTCCCGCCCTCCTGGGAGGCTCAGACCTACTGGGATGCATAGTACCCAGCTCTCTCCAAATTCTACGCTGTTCCCAAGTCTTTGGCCCAGCCTGGGCCCCCCATCTGGGCTCCCGAGGCTACCTCTAGACAGAATACGAAATGTCAGTTGAAGAAGGGTAATAACACCCCATCGGCTGCCCTGGTTGAAACTGGCTTGACCACTTTGGCCCCTTCCAAAGCTCTCTGGAGCCTCCCTGTGCTCGCAAGGAATTTTTAGGCGCCCAGGTCATCCCTGTTTCCCCACACCCAAGCTGAACTTATAGCTGCCCTCTTCCTCCACTCGGCTGCCTCTATCCTCCATGAAGCCAGTCGCCATCTCCCTCTGTCGTTCTCCGCGCGGGTCGACGTTAGATGTGCCATAACTCTTCTAGCCCTTGCTCCCTTCTTTCACTCAACTGCATATGGCACTTAGAATGACTGTGTCTCAGTCATGTTGCCTTAGTCATTCCCGATGGGCAACACCCAGAGGCTCACATTTTGCCCTATCCTGAAGGATGTACACCTCGAAATATATTCGCTCCTGATCTATTACCTGCCTACTGATGATGATGTATACTTACAATTCGGTATCAATACTATCCGGAACATCAATAACATCCTGATCCTTTCCACCCGATACCTTAATCCCAACTGGGACTCCAGGGTCCTTAAGACAGCAACCAGGGTCGTGGTAACAGTTGCTCCCGAAAATGAGCCTGTAATGTGGTGAAATGGTTACCTTTTCTGCTCTCGATACAAGATCGTGAGAGCAGACTCAGCTTACTGCCCGTTAGGCATATGGAAATCCGAGACATGTGCACAGACCCACCGTAGTGTAACTGCGCACAGACCCTCGATTTACCGCAGTCAAAACCCCCCTCCAGCCCCCTTATGGGTCCTGCATGTCATTAGCAAGATTTCAGGAGTTGCCTCCCATGACTAAAATGACACATGCATGGAGCCCAGGTTGTGAGACCATATACGTCACCGCCATCTGTCCGGCCGCATACTGTTCACAGGATACATGGGAGAGGACCTTTTGCGGCATCTGTGGAGTGGAGGGGAGGATATCCCTTGCAGGCGCAGGGAGATAGTAACCTTCAAAGTTCGGCTTCCTAAACTGCTGGCCAAAGGTGACGGGACATTTTCCGCGAAATACGCGTGGAGGATATTCCTGTAGTGGAACCTACTCGGGGTATACCGAATCCACCCATACCATTCTAAGATCAGCTGTAGGTTGGTTGGTCCTAGTAATAGGACCCCTCGATAGAGGCTGGCGGACCAAGGAGAAGCATGCTAGGAATGGAAGACAAAGATAAGTTGGAGCCCCTTAAGACGTTGATACGTTGGGCTCGAACTTGTGATTGGCACTTGGTGGTCCTGCATGAACCTGATCACTTCATGATTGAAGTGACTACTGGAATGATAGTTAACAAGACTAAAGTAATATAATAGTCTATGTGGCTATCTAAGATGGAGGCTGCTGTTTGGTATACCAAATAGCGCAGTCATCTCACCAGAGGAATACTATTCCACCTCAGCGAATGGGCGCGATAAGTTTCAGGGTCAAACGTTGTTCACACTTATCGGATTCTGGACGCTTGTGTATTAAAACAAGAGTGGTACTACGGAGTCATAGTAGTGAGAAGTAGTCCGCGAACATTTGGAAGCGGGATTTAATTATTGAAGTCCCTCCTGCTATTTACAGACATCATCACGCAATGGAGAAGAGATCTTATCAATAAAAAATTTGTTTATAGTTTAAATCTTTACCTTACATATTTTATCGAGACGTGCCTTCCTCGACAGATTCTCCGAACAAAGATTTTGGCCTATGTCCCTCAGAATTAGACTAGAGTTTGGCGCCTGCATACTACAGCCTCACTCAATAGCATAATTGCCTTCAATACGGCCTCTATTTAGCAAGGTGCAAGGATGAATATCCACTGTGTCCTATCTGCGCCCTCTCAAACAGAAAGCTTGCACATTCGTACCTGAACCCTACCTCCCCCAAGGGTAGCAACCTCAGTGCAGTGGTTGACTGCGGCTCCACTTCCGCCTCAATGAGTCAGCTTTGCAAAGGCCCCCACCCAGCTTTCCCGCGAGAATGCCCCTTGCGAGATCCCCTTCCTAATCTCTGTCGGCAAGCATCTCTTGCACTGGATGAGGCAGTTATCGACACCTGGAATGACTATGGCAACTGTCCTTAAACTAGCACACAATCCCTGTTACCTGCCTTAGGGCCTACAATACTCCGCTCTTTGTATGGCGATGCCCCTGCGACATGTCCTGCTATCCCCGCTTCAAAACCCCGCTGAGGTACCCTGCCCCTGCGTACATGGCAGGAATTTCCCACTGCTTTCCCTCATCCTGAGATGCCCGAAGGCCTGTAATTGCTGCTTGCACTTTCCCCGTGAATTCTGTGGTGGTGACTGGCTCCCAGAACCTAATTTCTATTCTACAACCCAACTGCTTAGGAAGCTGGGATATGTTTCTTTCCCTTTTTAATTTTATTTCTCTCTTGCATTTTCCCCCTACCCGTGTTTCTCTTGAAGACCCCCCACTACATAGAAGCAGACCGCTATCTTTTATAGGATTCAAGGACAATGTAACACCCTGCCCTCACGGTCGTAACCAACAGGTGTCCTGCTACCTCCATCATTCATCTACACAGTAATCTTCCATCCTCCCAATTCGCTCTGAGGCGAGGGACTCGATGGCAGTTGCACTTTACTCATCTGCTGGATTTTTTGACTCCTACGTTACAAGGGTCTGGGTTGTGAACCTTTACCATTCATGGGATGGCTCGCCCTTGTGCAGGACCATCTCACCCTTGGTTGCCTTCACTCAGACTACTACTCCTGCGCTGGTCATCTGGGACTGGAACATACTCCACTACTTAGCGGCCTTGTGCCCTCTTTTCTGAACCTTGGACTACTCCGCCTCTACCACCGTCTTGGAGAGGGCTGTACCGCAAGGATTCTCTCTTTCCAATACCCATGGTATACGTATATACTTCCACTGCAAACCCGATATCTGACTCTGGGTAATAGACCTTGTATTCGCCAATGCTCTATTGTCCACAAATCTCTAAACCTGGCACATACTCCTCCCACCTACTGACTCCAATCACGTTCCTATCCAAATAACTCTTTCAGCGCACATGCCCTGCCCTCCCCCTGGCGCGCACTTGGTTGACAACTGACTGGCTCTCTCTTGAGGACTTGATACTGGCCCTGAGAATCGGCCCTGCCCCGTTCTACCAACGACCCATATATTCTCCACCTGGTTCGACACTGTCCTGAATCGACTAAGGCCTTTGCTCTAACTCCGTATACCAGCTAAGAGGCCAGCTAAGAGGTCTTCCCGCAGGTTTACGCCTGGGTGGTCCACAGACCTTACAGTATCGAGATCTGTATTCCACTCTACAATCTCGAGTGCGTGGTGAGAGCCTCTTCCCCCTGCGAAGCAGGATTGCAATTAAGCATGGCTACTATATTTCATGGCTATAAAAAAGGGTAAAAAGGATTACTGGAACAATTTCTTACAGGCGGCTACCTCTCAGATACTCTTGACTGCGAAGTACATTGCTTTCAGCAGGCCTTTGGATACGTTCGCCCAAATTCCAGGTGCTGACTGCCCCACCGTAATCAATAAAGCACTTCTCTCTGACTTCTTTCTTGATAAACAATGTGTAAGACTTTCCTCCATCCTGCATGAGTTTAGTGATGTCCTCTCTTAGTTGGTGGAGGAGATCACTGTCACCCTCAGAAACCGATCATCCACCTTTCCTCCTAACCCCAACCAGATACCAGACCAGCTTTCACGTGAGTTTAAGTACATTCGATGTGGCAGCCACTTTGTCCCATGAGGTTCAGCTTTTTCTACGACCCAAACTAAAGATCTCAACACTTTTCTCACACAATAAAGATGGTTTTTCACAATATCTCCGCCGCCTCACATTGCGAAAAACTTCCCAACAAGTGAGTTTACCCCTACATTGTCGCACAGATAAGGTCCTTCCTCCCCTGCCACTCTTGCCGCCTACTCCTCCAATAGGCTCCCCAGATTTTCTCCCCTATCTCAGTTGGCACACCACCAGCTTCCCTCATTTCACCACTCAGGTTTGTTATCTACATTTCATGTCTTCAGGTCTTGGTTTTGTGTGGCCTCATTCTTGCCTAGGTGGATGACTACGGGGTTACAGTTACCTCCAATTCATACTGGAAGAACAGGCAGAAGCTCCTGCGGATTACTTGTTCTCTACAGACCTGGGTGATAAAGCCGGAAGTAGCTTTCTCCATTCCCAAAACAGACCTCATGAATTGGGTAATGGCAGCCCCGAAGATCCCACACCTGCCCCATTCTTGTCTTGCGGGAAGGAAATATTTTCCACTCTCCAAACTCATCTGGTGACTAGGCTACTGGTAGTGGCCATCGACTACTGCATACATGAAGAGCACGACTTTACAATTCACAAGATGTCTTGCTTTAGTACAAAGCTCGCTTGTGAGGATTTAACGACTCCCCTGGCCCACCAAGGGCCTCACCCCCTTCCTCTCCCACTGGTTGGCTTCATCTCCGGTGTGTCCAATCCTCCTCTATTGGGTGGACCTCTTGTCACCGAGCCTCACCCACCTACACCTGATATCAGTCTTTTGGAGGATCTTGCAGATGTGGGTCACTCACTGTCTCACCTCACCGCCCATTGGCATACTAGCTCGGTAGTAAGCTTTCGCCTCCCTTCCACCCATACGCCTCCAACGACAATGACTCGATGCCGCGCACCTGGTCTCCCTCTGCCCTGAGGGCAACTCAGCGACTACACAGCTCCATCTATCCTTTCCTACCTCCTCCCCCTTGCTGGCCTTGGAGGATAACTGCCTTTTCACTAGGGGCCTGCAATCGGTCTATACTCCACTTCTCTGGAAGACCACCACTCCCTACTACCTAATACAGAAACACCTGCCCCTCAAGGCAATTGCATACCTCACTTTACCACTTGTAAATATTCTTGGCCCTGTACTGGTGGCCAGATCGACCTCCTTCTACCAGACCAACTCATGGTCAGTAGTGAGTTACCCTCCTATCACTTAATCAAGTCATGAGTGAAAGCCACACTTGTAAAGATTGGGCTACCAAGTTGCCCCCTCCACCCAGATACCACTATGCCCTGTGGCTTTTTCGCAACTCCTTCATAGGCCTCACGACATTCATCGCTGGCAGGATCTACCAGATACGCTCGCGCCAGAGTTACCATGCCACGCACCCCACCTCCCCTCTCTGTCCCTTTTGTGTGATGTGTGAGGCGCACTTTGCATACACCATCCTATACTGCAACTATTGCAAGGTATCTTCTAAGTGCCACCTCGAGGAACTCACCAATGTCAGGCGGGCCTGTTAGCAATAGCCTAAGGCCAATACCCTCTACTCATGGGGTAGGCACCTGAAAGTCATCGCGACCAGATTTCTCATGGGTATGCTGTCAGCCTACTGCAATCCCTCAGCCATGGCCACTCCCACACGATAGGACCTTCTGATCTATGGCTTCTGGCCTTGAGTGTGGATGACCGCAATCTAGCTTTCAGGTTGGTAGCAGGGTTTGCTATTGCTCAGTTTTACTTTTTGTGTCATGACCGTATACTTTTTTGCTTTAGTTCCTTAGAGTGTTGGTGGCTGCTATCAGACACCTGTTGGAATATTGTTTGCTTAGTGTGATTAGTTTTTTTCCTGTTTCCATGGTTTGGAGATTATGGTTTTGTTTATGCCATAGCTAGTCCTGCATGAAAGTTCTTGTACCGTAAAAACAATGAATACAGGGGGAAAGAAAAAAAAGAAGAAAAACAAGAGTAATCAGATAGGCCATCCTCTGTCTCCTCTTATTTTCCTCGCACTTGAAATTAAGCCTCAACTCTTAGACTTCATGAACCATCCACCTCCTCCTCTCATCCTATGATGGTTGCCCTCTGGGAGTGGCGACCACCAACCTCCTCCTCTCGATGTCCTCTTCTTCTTTCTTTTGTGCATTGAGGCCTCTCTCCCTCCAGGTTCTGGCATCGATTTCCTGCTGCCCATGGTCTCCCCTCCCCTCCCGTAGCGAGGCCCACTTCACATTCGGTGTCTGCTCGGTTTCCCTGCTTCAGAAGGCTGAGAATATGGTGTCCAGTATGTAAGAACATCTTTCAAGACGCTACTTAGTCGATCACCCGCCTCTCCAGTTTCTGGAGACCACCTAGTAAGACACATACACCATTACCGACTGTTGACCGGGTCATGTTCCATTGCTGCCCCATCCAGGCAGTTGGATCGACTTTTAACCTACGGTTACACCGTCTCTTGGCTTGCACCCTACTACTACACCCTCTCTTGCCGCGCAACCGGCAGCCCCATTTCTCCCATGCGTCACGTTCTGGGAAAGCGTTGAGGGTTTCTGCCGCCCGTGTTTATATCTGGCTTGGTTGTGATGGGATTTTTATTGCTGATTCTATCCTTTGTTCTTTTCACGAGATGTCCTTTATGGTTCCCTTTCTACATTTTGCTGCTTGTTCTTGGTTAGGTTTTTCCGATAACCATGATTCACTTGCGGGGTGAGCATGGGCTTTTCTTGAGGACAAGGTGCGTGTTTAGGCCCAAACTCGTGAATCTTGCAGATATGGTTGGGGCGGGTAGGAGGTGGAATGGGGATTCTTAATCCCACAGCTAGCCCTGCATGAGAGTTCTTGTACTCTAAATTACAAGGAATACATGATGATAAAAAAAAAGAGGAATAAAACAAGAAGGAAAAAATCATTGCGGAGATAGACTCTTTACACTTCATTCTAAGTTATTTTCCTACAGTTTACTTAATCCCTTTCCGAATAGAAAACATTTATGCCTTTTATGACTATACCTGCAGGAGATTTAAACTCTACTATATCAGCAGACTTCGAGAAAGTATACGATATGCAATTAGGATCCAAGACACGCGCGTCTCTTGCACCCTATCACGCACATACGTGGAAGAAGTATTGTCGCAACCAAATGCCAGAAGTATCTTCTACCCATTGCTGTGACCTGATACTGGGTAGGGATCGCAATATGAGGGTCTCCCACTTATACATCACTTCCTATCTGCATGTGCTTCCGGCTTGTCCACCGGCCTCCGTTCAGTGGTCTCTCTTACTAGTACCAATCAATTTACGACGGATCTCAAAAGTGCATGGTTGTATTCGGTATGTCCTTAATAGCTTCAACTACTCATAGCTCCTCTTGGAGTATTGTGCTCATAATGTCCTATTACTTACGGCCCACAGTTTATGAAGTCTACACTTCTAGCAGATTATCTTACAGTACCCGTGGCGGATCTCCTCCGTTCCCCTTTCCCGATATTGACAACTGGCCACCAGTGTATAACTAGCACTCTGCATGCCGTTGGATGGATGGCAGCAATGTATTCAGTGTTATGAAGTGTGCTTCATTGTTGTGACAATTGAGTTATAGGATGCAATTCTCGAAATCTCGCCAATGACGTGTATACACAATAAGGGGGATTGGAGGGGCGCATTGCCCTCCTGTAAATGCACTCTCTGCATCCAGTTACCCTACTGTGAGGTCTGTGAACTTGTCTCTGATTTCCATATGCCTAACATGAGCTCCCTCCTACTACGTTTTTCCTTAAATGCCTGCATCACCGTTTTCTCTATACTTTTTTTAAATACATTTTCAGACTCACTGTGATCAGGATAAAAATGCTTCCACATTTACTTCACGACTGTTGCAATACCCTTTCCTCACTATCTTAGTTCTGCCCTTGGTGGGACGTCTAAATTTTCATTGTGAAAACCTTTGACAACTGTTTCCGAGATTTCCATACCAGTCACTGGCTTCCATGTATTCTCATCTTTTGAACACCCTTGATATCTGAGGTAGTAACCCAGTTCCCACTTCTCTTGATAGCGGTCATGTACTCGTATTCTGCAAGAAAGTAGCTCACTTGTTTCCACATTTTGCCACGTCCCATGGCAATTCACGGCCATTGTCCGCTGGTCCTGTAAGCCGTTCTCGATGATTATCAAGAAGTGATTCTAGATAGCATGACTGTAATGCAATGTGGAACACAGGTTAGATATTGCTCCGATTGGCTATGTGGAGTGTGAACACACCTATTCTGTAGTTTTCCAAGATTTGGAAGTGGCTGTAAAGCTTTGAGCTGAGCTCCCTTCATTTTCGTCACCTGCCCAAGTTTCCTTTTGTTTACCCTTGCTTTTTCCCTGATCTTGAAGTCCGGCTCTTGTCACACTTAGCAGTGGTAATATTGGCACCTTTCTTGGCATGACCTTTTAAGTAACCCTCTCTCTTCTTTATGTCTCGTTTTGATCCAGTTCGCATAGAGTGTTGCTCCCAGATTTTGTGCTACTTGCTCCTTCATTCATCCTGTCTGTGGATGGAAACTGTAGTTCACATACAAGGGTGACATCCCCTATGTGTCAGTAGCGCGATTGTTATAGGGGTACTCTGCAAATGGCAATAGCTAATACCTATTATCCGGATCAAAGTTGACAAAACATTACAACTATCCTCAATATACTGAGTTGGTATGTCCCATTTGTCCATCAGTTTCCTCGTGATATGCTGTTGACATTCATTGCTTACTTCCCTGCACTTTGTAGCGAGATTACTGGAATTCTCCTTCAATCTTTCAGTAGATGACGCAGATGACTTTGCTTAGCTGGCCATGTAGGCCCTAGACTTTGGTCTGGAATACATTTGCGACATCTATGGTGGTGGTCGATGTCTGTATTCTCGTAAAATGTGCCCTTTTTTACTGAATCAATGAACTACTACTCTTATCGGAGTGCATCCTTACGACATTACTAGTTGTATGATAAGGTCTATTGTTATGGATGGCCATGCTAGGTAGGGTATTTGCAATGGTTGCAAATATCTGTACTTCGCCAGTCTAGGCAGTTTGTTATCTGGACATTCATTGCAAGATCGTAGGTAGCCATTGATCCATTCCCCCAGTCTTCTGCACTCGATGTCCGCCATGATCATTTCCCAGGTTTTCTCTAGTCTGAAATGTCTTGCAATCATTGCATTGTGACATACTTCTGTGATCTTGGGAGATATTATCAGACTATTTCGTACTAATAGTCCTTGCCTATAATTTGGCAGAGCGTTTGTTACTGTCCAATCCTTCTTGAAATCCTGTCCCTTATCTCACACTCTCATAAGGTCTTCCCTCTGTTGCCTCGCAGCTTGGTCTGTCTCACTAGCTGCTTTAATTTTGATCAAAAATCTAGTATTAAAGTGTTTCATACCTTCTGGTAGGATAATGGTGTTTGGCCTGAGAACCACTTGCCCTCCTTTGCAGAATATTGTACCAATATTCCCTGTCTTTAGCTGACGCGAGTTGGTAACTAATGATTCTTTCCGGTTCTTTGATGTTCGAGGATCTTGTCGATATGTCAGAGCTTCCGAATCTTGTAGGCCGCTGTTCTGTCTCATCTTTGTATTCTATCCTGCGGTATCTCCGCGATGTTAAACTTTTTTTACTACCTGTTGAGCTATGGTATCAGCTATTCTTGTGTGGCAGTCCATACTCGAACGGTTAAATAGTATGACTTTAAGTTCTCCAGCATAATTGGCATCGATTACTCCCGCTCTGGTCAAACTCCCACTGCGTACCACTACTCCGCTTTATGGAGCAACTCTGCCACATATTCCTTTGAGTAGCACCAAGACCTTGCCCGTTCTTATTAATGATGGTACATATTTCTAGGTAATGTTATTCTCAATAGTATACGGATCATGGCCTGCCGGTATTCTTGCCCCTTTTCTTGGAAAGTATGCAATATTCCTCCCTTGTTTAGCCCTAATCAGGGCGTCGTTTCCACCTCCCCTAGGTTCCCAATCCCAATCCTTGTTGCCATCCTTATCTTGTCCTTTATTCCCTACTTTCTCTACTAGTAATAACATGAAATTAGCCTCTTTCCTACTTTTTTGTGGATGATACAGAGCAGCCTCCTCTGGACCTTACTCCGGCGGTCCACTTAATGTGTCAGTTTTTCAGCCCTTCATGCCAGGTTTGTATACACTACGAAAATTGTATTACACTAACCTTTCCACCCATCCAATTTGACGGCCACTATGGACTTTTATGTTGACAAAGTATTTTAAGTTTTGACGGTCGATAAAGATTCTAAGCCCTGTTTCTGTTCCAATCCAGTAGTGTCACCATTCCTTGAATGGCTTTTGAATCTGGAGAAGTTCCGCGTCAAGAATTGGTTAATTGATCTGCACTGAGTTCAATCTTCTTGTATAGAATGCTACAGGAGGTAGCTTTTTCTCAAACTAGAGAGAAAAGACAGAACGAAGTCCGAAATCGCTAGCATCTGTTTTTACCACTATTTTTCTTTTCCTGGCAAAGGGTAGTGGAATGTGGGGGCTGTTGTGAATCTGACCTTTAGTTCTTCAAAAGCGATATTCTGCTCAATGCCCCCTCATAAATCCTTTCGATTTGCTTGTAATGTATGGATTATAGCTTTGCAAATAGCCGACAACCTTTTTATAAATCATCAGTAGAAGTTAGCAGATCCAGTAAAGTCTTTTACATCTGTGCCCCACTTAGTTAGTTCCCAAACCATGATAGATTTCATTCAGCGAGTGCCCATAGACACCTCATCGACCACCACTGTATAGTCTGTAAAGGCCACATCTTTGGTGGGGAAGGACTACCTTTTTAGCGATACCACTAACTTTATGTCTGATAGACTTTGTGAACTCCCTTTAATATGTGCTCTATGTTCCTTCTCATCTTTGGAATATATGAGAATATCATCCAAGTAACACATGATAGAACATACAAGTATTCCTTTAATACTTGGTTCATCATAACTTGCAATATTGCCTGATCATTGACCAGTCCAAATGGCATGAGGTTATACAGGTAGTGCCCACATCTCATTCGGATGGCCATCTTTTACTCATCTCCTTCCTTGATCCCACTGAAGTGCTGGTTGTCTTCCAGGTCTATCGTCATTAAGATCTTGGGGCCCACTATGCTGTCTCAGAGTTTGGACATTACTGGAAGGCAGTATTTGTTTAGGAGAGTAATGTTATTCAGATTTTAGTAGTACACAACTAGGCATGGCGAGCCATTGGGTCTGGTTGTGAACAATATTGGTGCTCTGGCAGCTGATTGACGCGGGGTGATCTTTCCAAATTAGATCATCGTTTGCCAGTTTGCAGGTAATGCCAGAATTTGTTTTTCCGCTAGTGAATATATCTGTGCCTAGTGGGCCCTTGATTGAGGAATCAACTTAATCTCAAGATGGAAGGTTCATTATAGAGCTAGCATTTCTGCATACTGGGTAGTAAAAAAAGGGTTTTTAACGCCTGTATTCCGGCAGTAACGATTGTAGTTAAACAGTATTTTCAATTGTTCTGATCTGTCCGCTGTGACCAGCATTTGGATCCCCAGCAATGGATGCATCATATTCGAACATATCCGTTATCCATCTATCTCCTTATCCACAGTTTTCTTGAATGTTTGCACTAAAAGTCCAATTCCTTGTAGCTTCTATTTGTGACACGGGGTGTTCCCAATACTACTAACCGAAGGGAATCATCATCTCATAATGACCTGCTTAAGCCACCTTACACAACAACTCCACAATTAGTGGGTTTTTGCCTATTTCCAATCTGGTAGGTAATGTATAACACATTCCTGCACACGACTGCGGATGAGCGGTCAAATTGTAAGATATCAACTTTATTGCTACGTGCAACTATAGAAATGCACAGGTGTTCAACTATGTCCTTATTGATAATACAATCCAGTGGATCAAGACTCTAGCAAGACTTTAACTGTATATTGCTCATTTTGATTATAGAGGTAAGTGATGTCCTCTTCTCAGTTGAATGGTTTTCATTCGCTAGTATATAATTCCATCCATTTGGCTCAGATTAGATATCCCGAGTTCTTGGGTTTAGGCATCATCAGTGTAAGGTGTAGGTAACAAGATGTTAGTTACTACATCTGTGTAGTTTTGACCATGGAGGTCTCCTCAGTTAAACTTGTAACTCCTTAGCTCTAACAATCTGGGTCTACTTACTAAGTGATGTTCCAAAGAGACGCAGTTGTACATGACCAGTTTTCAGGTTGGATGCCTGCTCTTGACATGCCAACCCTTGGCTCATAGCTCATCTTCGTGCAGTTCTTAGCCATTTTGCTATGCTGGTGTGGGGTTCCTATTTTGAGCCTTCCTTGCCCTTTGGTTTCCGGTTATCTATCGCGGTACCTCAGAGTGCCTTGTGCTCCAAAGTGGGACACTTCTACCCATACTTCAGCCAGAAGGTGAGACAGTACATATAAATAATAAGACTCAGACTCGTGTGGGAGGGGGCATTGCCAGCATTAGTTGTCCCCCTTCGGTATTTTGATCTAGTAGATCTGGTATTGCTATGATCAAACATCTTGGTTATCAGAACCTGTTTGCACACGAATAGCGAGCAACCACTAGGTGCCTCTTGGAACCTCGCACGGTTCGCTCTGGGGTTACGTGAGCATGTTGAGTCTCTTCTCGTTCCCGCAAGACTCTGCTAATAGTAATTCCTTGCGTTTGAGCTTGCAAGTCTTCCATGAAGTCCCATCACCTAGAGCCTATTTACTTTAATCTTGAAGTGGGAAACTTGTTTTCTGCCACTTTAATGATTAGTAGATTTGTCTCCCATAGTTCTCCATTGACTACCAGATGCTTTTTGTGGTCGGTACCCTTACACACCAGGTAATGGGTATTCCGATTTCTACTCTAGCTCTATAAGGACACTGTATACCCAAACGCCATCGCCATTGGTACCATACCACCGCTCTCAGTAGGTTCTTCATCCTTTGCAAGTTCCCGAATCTCCTTCATTAGTGCTAGTTGCTGGACAGGAGTAACTCCGCGTGCTACTTTTGGCTTTATGACAGCCTACCTTGCACAGTGAATTCCCAATTTTTATCAATCTTCCACTGACTGTGGTTGCCAATACGTCGCCATCTTCCAAACACGCTTGATAAGCTGGCTATGTCTTCATATAACGTGTACAATTCATGTCCCGCATCAGCCTGGATATCTTACTTTCCGCGATATCAGTATGCGCCTCCTTGAAGTTTGTGCATGTTGTCTGTGCCACATCTCCCATAATCCTTTGCAGGCTTTCTGGCTATTTTTCCCCCTTGCCATTTGGTTATGGGGCTCAACCTCTCTTAATATAAGGCTTTCTTATCCTTGGTCCTTTTAGTTTAGAGTCCAGGTGGTCGTCTCTTGTAATATAGTAGACTTCTTATTCTTGGTGTGGTTGTTCTCTTGCCAGGTTCTTTCTTGCTAGCAGGGGTTCTTCGGACCAACTAACTAACATAAATGCTGCCTTCCGTTCCTGCTGCCTATCATCTTGCAGTGCCAATACCGCGAAGATTATTTGTTTTGGGGCTTTATTTTCACCTTCATATTTTTAAAATCTGCCATTGTGCATGAGGAAATCTAGAAATTATGCTTGAATATTGAGAATAACTCAATATTAGCTTAATACTTGACGTACTTCATGTCTCAAAGGGCTTCACTTTAAGCTTCTGGCTGGGCGAATTGTGAGATCCTATGATATTCGAACCGAGTCCACATAGCCCACTCTGCCTGTTGGGTTTCCCCTTGTGGTCCATCCACAGCTTTCCTCTACTAGATGGTATCAGGAAGGACTATATCTCATTTAGTGTCATTGAATGCATAGCTGACACGTTCATAGGTACTGTACTAACTCTCCAGATGTCTTTTCAATAGTCATTAAATTGATTGATCTAGAAATATATATCTTGAATGAGATTTTCCTCAAAAAATGGAGGTGGTTCCCATTACTACTTAATGTTTGGCACAATTGTGTGGGCAAGGGCTTCCACCATTATGGACTGCTCTGTTGTCTCTCCTCCCAGAACGCAGGTTGTACTTCTGGTTATCCATTATCTGTCATCATACTCATCATCCTCTTCGCTACGATTACCAGGATCTCCACCTTGGAAACCTGAGCGCAATGTATCAGTGGCGTCCCTTGTTTTTCTCTTTTCCCTTTATGTTGGTTGTGTATAATAATCATCCTCATTTTCTTCCTTGACCATGCGTAAGGCTGCCAGTCTGGACGCGCCATGTTCGTATACAAAAGTGCGAATTTTATTTACTGCTGCTGTCAATCCTCTTGCTGCGTTGTTTATCTTCTCGCCCTATCAATGTTGTTGCATCTTCAGCTATCAAATCTCCTTTTGGCGAATTATTTGATCCAAATGACATTGTTCCTGTGCACGTTTAACATCATTTTCATGCTTGATGGTAGGAGACCAAAAGTTCCTAAAATTCGGCTCTTAGGTTGGCGACCATTTGTTCCCATATTTGACCTCAGGATCCTGCCTTTTGACTTTCTTGCCTGCGAGTCCCATGTTACCTCGTAGTTATCTCTTTATATTCCTGTTGATACTTATCTTGCACATCTATTATTTTTGCTACTTCTCCTAGCATTTTCTACTGGATATCCTTACACACTTATTCCACACCTACCACCTGGATCAACAAGACAGCAATGTCATAGTCATAGATATCTGGACCTTTTCTGATCAGATGCAGGACATTAATTGGTTTTAAGGTATTTTCTGGGATAGCTCTTTTCTGATATTTGAAAAGCGATATTGGCTTGGTCGAGTGTGATATCGATATCTTGTCTAATTCTGTCACAAGTTATCACCTGTTGGTTAACTACCTGAGCTGAGTTTGCAGAATGATCTGCCGGATTGGGCATAGAGAACCATGATATTCGCTGCGTACTTGCCACACTGTAAGGTCGGTAAGAGAGGGGTTTGAATTCTCTCCGGAACAAGGGATTATAGGGCATTGATGGGGATTCACTCTCCGTGATTGAATCATCTATCATTGTCGTATCTGGCGCGGTGTCTATAGGTTCTCCCTGCTGGCTCCTTTTCATTTGATTTTGTACGATCTCTGATCTTGTAATTTTCTCTAGATAGGCTACTTGTTCCAATAGCCCTGGATGAGTGATTACTGGGACTGCATACTCGTGTTCTCAATATCCCTCAAAATGCTTAAAGAAGCATAAGTTAGGTATGCAGTTTCGCAGGTGTTTTAGGATGTAGGGAAAAAAGCATGACCGTGATCTGATTCCGTATTCAGAATTGGAATTTCTCCTTTTTCACGGTTTCAGATATACTTAGAGTATATATGTAGGTTGCCAGGTACGAGCCAAAGGGATACTTGGTCCTTGTCTAATAGTTCCTAGTTTCTGAGTTGCACAGGACTGAGTATTCTACAGGTTGTAAACTTCCAACGCGGTTGAACTCCGTTTGATGTTAAGACTATGGCAGGTACAATCTAGGAACTTGAATTGAACTCTGGTTGGGACCCCGAAAGGTATTATAAACCTCTATGGGTCTTGCATAAATTCTTCTATGATTTCGAATAGCTCAGTAACACGGATTACATTGCCTGTATCCACGTAAATGGGACAGTCAGATGCTTCAAAAATGAAACCAAAGTTTAAGCTGATAGTGGAATGTCAAGTAAACCTGTAGTTGATATAGTAAGTCTTGGCAACAGGAGAACTATCAATATACTGTCAAGTAGATGCCAAACCGCAGTATACACGAGTGACTTATGCAAAAATCTTTGTTGGGAGAATCTGCCGAGCAAGACTTGTATTAATAAAATACGGAAGGTAACCATTAGAGCGTAACATAATTTTGGATAGCTAAGATCTTGTCTACATTGCTTGATGATGTTTTTAAAGCTCTGGAGGCACTTCAATATTGATATCCCACATCTGGATGTTCGTGGATTACTTCTAACTTTTATGCCCATAAAGTACCACTCTAGTTTCAATATCCCCACATCCATAATCTCCTGAGTATGAGCACCAATTGACCAGGCAACTTATCTTAACAATTCATGGCTACTGAACAGTATTCCTCTATCGAGATGACTGCGCTCTTTGTTATACCAAACTCTGGTCCTTAACTTAGTTGTGTATGTAGACTATTGTATTAGTTTAGTCCTGGTTACTATTGTTCCAGTAATCTCTTCAGTCATGAAGTTACCAGTTCTATCCTGACCTACCTAGTTCTAAGCACAACCCTGAGCCTAATATGTTGGCGCCTTGAGTGTCTTTGAGCTATATATCTCTTCCTGTATGCGCGTGCTTCCTCTTGTTCCGCTGCCCTGCATGGAGGGGTTCCCTTACTAGGACAAACCAGCATACTGCTGATCTCCGAAGGGTCTGGTTGGATTTAGTATGTCCTGAATTGCTTCCACTGCAGGCACAATCCCGTAGAAGATTTTGCTGAAACCATGGTGTCACTTATCGCCCGTAGTTTAGGAAGCCTAACATTCTGGCCTTTAGACTCAATGCGGGTGCTCTGGAGTTCATCTGCCGCACTTCGCAGATATCGGGTAAGCTCTCCCCTCAAATATGTTGCAATCACCATACTGTCAAATGAACCACATTGACATATCCATTGTCATGACATGGGCCTAATTGATGAGACATTTTAGTTATAGCACACAACTCTCGCAATCTCACTAATGATGTGCGGGCACACAAAGGTACCAGAGGGCAGCATTGGCCTTCCGCAAATCGAGGATCTGTGCCCAGTGCCCCTACCGCAAGGTTTGTGGACATGTCTCAGATTTCTATATGCCTAATAGTGCTGTAGATCTTCTACTGATGTGACCATGTTCTGTGAGTCATTGCCAGGCAGCCTCACATCCATGATGGCAGTTCATGTTTCCTAAGTCCCGTGCATCCAATGTGCACGATGATCAAGATGCTGGTATGTGTTTTTGCTTATCCTTATCATATACAGAAGCATTTATCTCATGAGATACACTTAGTAAAGAATACTGCAAATGTAATAGTTTTTATTTAACATCGAGGTCAGAATATGGTTAGACCTTTATGACAGCCAGGAGATGGGCTGTAGTGGAAAAGCAGAGGCACCTGGGGAGTTGGGAGGTTGTGGATGGCCTGGAAGATGATGGGAAGCGCTGACATTTTAGGTAGTAGGTATCTCCTTTAAATACAGGAAAGATATGTATGCCAAGAGGCAATACATATAGGCCATGCCCTCTTCTACCGTTAACACATCTCCATCAATCATATATCAATCCAACCATACCTATCACCATATCTGCTTTGGGGACTACCACCACTCCATCACTGCTCCTAATGCCCCATAGCATATACATTTAATGGTAAAATAAGATGAACTTTTTCTAAAAAGGCAACAATAATAAAAATAACAAGTAACTAAGTAGGAACAAAAAGAATTAAGTAGATAGCATTATCAGGAACAAAAGCACTCTAATCAGATAGAGACAACATCTTGACAAAACCTTGATTCTTTCCATGTTCCAAACTTTTAGTCAGCCCATCCGCTATCATGCACTAAGTTGTAATATAAGAAATATCAACATAATCTGGACCAACAAGTTCCCACTGGGAAAAAAACTTAACAACAACATGATGTGTTGATACTCGAAATTGACCATACAACAAACTAGCAATACAAGCTTGATTATCATTAAAAACTGCAAGAACAGTGATATTTTCACCACCAACTCCACCATACAGTTCTCACTTTATCTTCCCCAATTAGATTCCTTCTTCTACTGTCCAGGCAGTAGCATTAATCTCAGCATCAGCTGTTGACTTTCCCACTGTCCTTTGGAGTGGAGATTTTCTGTGAACTACAGCTCCATAGTGATCAAGCACTACAAAACCATACCTTGACTTCATCACATCAACACCGCCTGCAAAATTGGCGTCAGGATAAATTGTCATCTTAGCAGGAAAGGTTGTAGTAGCATTTCTTGTGCCGTGTCTTTTCTCTATTCTGCCTGTCAATGGGGATAATGTTTGGTTAGTTGTAAGTAGCGAAAAATGTGGTTTACCGTGGTCTAATGCATCGTAGAGGGGTCTAAGGTAAAACAACCAACCGGTCCTGTAGCAAACGCAATGTCAGAACAAGTTCTTATACGTGTATATAGAAGGCTGCCAACTGCTGCCTGATATAACTTCTTATCAACAACAGTCTCATCCTCAGTTCAATTGGTGAGTTTGACCTTTGCATCCATTGGAGTCAGAGATCCCTTACAATTCTCCATGTGAAATTTTCCTAGAACTTTCTGCAAGTAGGCGTTTTGACTAAGGTAAATCTATATCTTTTCTCGGTCATGCTCCACTAGCATGCTTAAAAGAAATGAAACTTGACCCAGATCCTTTATTGTGAATCGTTGTTTAACTGCAGACTTCATTGCTTCAACCTCCCGTGGCTTTCCAATCAGAAGCATGTCATCCACCCAAGTAATAATAGTGGCTCCACATTGATATGTGTAGATTCTAGCGTCAAATCTTGCACTCCGCATCCCCATGTCCTTCATGAAATATGATTCTAGAGTGTAATACAAGTTACACCCTGCCCGGCATAGTCCATACAAGCTACAGCTTAGCCAAACTGTGACACCATTAGTAGAGGGCGCCCCCATGTTTCCCCATCCTGCGGTAAGACAAGGTGCCCATTGGAAATACGGAATTATTTAGGGAGCGGCATGTAAATAACCTCATCAATCTGGCTTTCAAGAAAATCTGTTACGATATCCAACTGTACTATCTCTTTATCCTCTATCTCAGCTTTAGAAAGTACAGGGCTAATTGCCACAAATGAGGTTGTTAGGCTATAGGTGTTCGTGAAGTCAATACCAGGTCTTCGGCAGAATCCAAATCCTACATGTCGCCCCTTAGATCATGCAACCTTTCCACCTTCTCAGAACTATTCTTGTAATATCATGTGCGTGGAAATAGTTGGAAGTCTTTGTAGAAACTCAATTTCAGGTACAATTGTCAAAGTATTGTGGCTTTCAAGAGACTTCAGTTCTCAATTTATTGCCTCAATCCATTGCACATGATCATTGCCTTCCAGTACTGCTTTTATAGAACTTGGCCCATCGAATACCATTAAAGTAACATCAATGCCTGACTCATATACTTCTTCATTTAATTTACCCAAGTTTGCATCTCTTCCCCTCTCTCCCTATCTTCACCTCTGAGAAACTTCCAATTCTTCTGCTTGTATCTGACTTAGTCTTGTCCGCCATCCCTCTGGTATATTCCATTATGGACCCAAATCTGAATAAAGTTCCTATACTGGCCTTTCCTTTTTGAGTACCTCATTTACCACATGGGGTACTTCTTCAATAGTAGTAGTGGGTGGCTCAATAGCAGGTCCATTTGAAGTCGAGTGGGAATGCAAGTTATAGGATATATCTTCAGTTGAGTTCTTGAAGGGTAGAAAAATCACTTCATCATGATGTTGATAATATGAGGTATCTTCAGGAAAGACTACCTCTTGAGGGATTACTAGTTGCTTAGTCTTGGGGTTCTACAAGTGATATTGTTTTATTGTTAATATATAGCTAATAAATATCAACTTGTCAGCTCATGGACTCCAGTTCTTATCTACTCTTTTTGCAGGATGAACAAATGCAATGGTAGTGCATTTTCATACTTGTAGGTGGTGTAGGCGTGGCTTTTTCTGGAACGACATTTCATAAGGTGTTGTATCAGCTTCTTCCACCCCGTTTGTTGCTGTTAGGCGGACGCCAAACTCAAGTATATAACTGAGGGACGTAGGCCCGAAATGTTTGATTGGAGAATCTGTCGAGGAAGGCTCGTCTCGATAAAAATAGGTAAGGTAAAGATTTAACGCGTAAAGCAATATTATATTGATAAGATCTCTTCTCCGTTGCTTGATGATGTCTGTAAAGCTCGGGAGGCACTTCGATAGTTATATCCCGCGTCTGAGTGTTCGCAGACTACTTCTAACTACTATGCCTGCGAAGTACCACTGTGGTTTTAATACGCAAACGTCCAGAATCTTATAAGTGCGAACACCCTTTGACCCTGAAACTTATCACTCTCTTTCGCGGACTCAGAATAGTATTCCTCTGTTGAGATGACTGCGCTATTTGTTATTCCAAACAGCGGCCTCTAACTTAGATGTCCGCATAGACTATTATATTACTTTAGTCTTGTTGACTATTGTCCCAGTAGTCTCTTCGGTCATGAAGTGATCAGGTTCATGCCCGGCCACCTAGTGCCAATCGCAAGTCTGTGCCCTACGTGTCAAGGTCTTAAGGGGCTCCGACCTATCTAGGTCTTCCATTCTGAGCATGCTTCTCCTTGGTCCGCCGGCCTCCGTAGAGGGGTCCTAGTGCTAGGACCATCCAACCTACAGCTGATCTCAGAAGGGTATGGGTGGATTCGGTATACCCCTAATAGCTTTCGCCAGTGGGATATCCTCTTGGAGTATTTCGCCGAAAACGTCCCGTCACCTTCGGCCCATAGTTCAGGAAGCCTAACTTCGCAGCCTACTATCTCAATGGGCCCCTCACGGATTAGCTCTGTTCCACCTCCCAGATGTCGCCAAGGGTCCCCTCTCATATACCCTGCGACAGGCATGCGGTCGGACGGATGGCGGCAACGTATATGGTGTTATGAAGTGGGCTCCCTTGATGTGACATTTTAGTTATTGGACGCAATTCTACGAATCTCGCTAATGACGTGCGGGCCCCATAAGGGGGCCGGAGGGGGGTGTTGGCACTCCGGTAAATTGAGGGTCTGTGCGCAGTTACCCTACGGTGGGTCTGTGCCTATGTCTCGAATTTCCATATGCCTACCATGAGCTCCCTCCTTCCAGGCTTCGCTTCGAATGCCTTTATAACAATTTTATAATTTCTTCTAAATACATTTTAAGACTCAGGGTGGTCAGGGTAAAAAACCTTCCGCGTTTACTGGGCCAGGGTAGGAAAACCTTTTCCTCACTATCTTACTTCTGCCATTCCTGACATGTCCGGATTTTCATTATGAAAATTCTCCACAACTTGCTCCGCATTTTCCATACCGGTGGCAGGTTCCCATGTGTTCTCATCTTCCGAACACCATTACCATTTGACGAAGTACCACAGTTCCCGCTTCTCTTGGTAACGGCCGCGTACTCGTTTCCTCTAAGAACCAATCTCGCTTCTTGCACTTGTTTCAACCTCTCCTTGCACATCGCCGGCAAGGTCCTCCGGCTCTCTAGGGGGTTGTTGGTGATTGTCATGAACTGATTCGCGGTAGGGTTCTAATAGTGCGACATGGAATACCGGATGAATGTTCCATCCATCAGATATGTTGAGCTTAAATGCTCTGGATCCGCGTTTTTTACATAATTTGGAAGGGGCCGTATAGCTTTGGACTTAGCTTCTTGGATTTTCGTCGGGTGCGGATGTTTTTTGCGTTCAACATTACTTTGTCCACGATCTTGAAGTCCGGCTGTTGTTGAGCTTTTCGGTCCTAATATTTTGACATCCCTTCTCGTGTCTTTTCTAGCAACCCTCTCGGTTGTTCATGTATCGTGTTAATCCAGTTTGCATAAAGTGTTCCTCCTGGATTTTGAGCTTCATACTCCGTCATCCACTCTGTTTGTGGATGGAATCCGTAGTTCGCATAGAAAGGTGACATCCCTTGAGCGTTGGTTACGGAGTTGTTATAGGCATGTTCAGCTAGAGGTAGCAGCTGATACCAATCATCCTGATCCTAATTGACAAAGCTTCGAATGTAGCCTTCCAGCACTTGGTTGGCACGTTCAGTTTGTCCGTCAGTCTGCGGGTGATATGCCGTTGACATTCTTCGCTTAATTTCTAGCGCCTGGCAAAGGGATTCCCGAAATTCTCCGGCATACTTTGAGTCCATGTCTGCGACGATTTCGGTTGGTAGGCTGTGCAGCCCCCATACTTCTTTCAGGAATGCGTTTGGGACATCCTTAGGCGTAGCCGAGGTCTGTAGTCCGATGAAACGTGCCATCTTTGTGAACCGATCGACTACTACCATTATTTGAGTGCATCCTTGCGACTCTGGTAGTTGTGTAATGAAGTCCACTGAGATAGACGCCCATGCTGCATAGGGTATTTGCAGTGGTTGCAATAATCCGTACTTAGCGTGTCTAGGCGCCTTGTTATATTGACATTCATCGCGGGATCGTACGTAGTCATTGACCCATGCCCCAAGTGCTTTCCCGTAAAGGTCTCTCATTATTATTTCCAAAGTCTTTTCATGCCCCAAATGTCCTGCAACTTTTGCATCGTGACATGCTTCTGCGATCTTAGTGTATAGCGCCTGACTATTTGGTACAAATAGTCGTTGTTTATAATATAGTAGATCGTCCGTCAAAGTCCAGTCTTTGAGAAAATCCTTTCCTTCGTCTCGTAACCTAGTGAGTTCTTCCCTCCGTTGCCTCCATGCGGTGTCTGTCCAGATAGCGGCTTATATTTCGCTTAGGAATTCATAATTGAATTGCTTCACACCTTTTTGCAGGATAATAGCATTTGACATTAGAACTTTTTCGGGTACTTCAGAAATATCGCACCAATGTTCCTTGTCTTTAGCCGATGCCTGTAGGTAGCTGATGCTAGGTTCCTGTTCCTTGTAGATCAAGGATCTTGTGGCTATGTCCGCGCTTCCGAATCCCGCGGTTCCCCACTCCATTTCTTCCAAGTCATCGACCTCCATCATGTCCGCAGTGTTTACCTTTTCTACCACTAATTGAGCTATGCGATCGCGCATTCTGATTTGGCAGTCCACATCTTTATGGTTGAAAAGTACGACCTTGAGTTCGCCTGTGTAATCAGCATCGATTACTCCTGCGCCGGTAGAGATTCCGCTTCGGACCGCTAGTCCACTTCTTGTGGCAACTCTTCCGTAAGTTCCTTCAGGTAGCCCCACAGCTGTACCCGGCCTTATTAACGTTTGTCCATATTTCGGGACAATGTCATCTTCTATGGCGTATAGGTCACGCCCTGCCGCCATTCGTGAGCCCTTTGTTGGCCAGTATACTTGTTTGCTCAATCTCTTGACCCTAATAACAGGTTCCTTTCCACCTCTTCGAGGTTCCAAATCCAAATCCTTATCTCCATCCTAGTCCTCTCCTTCATCGCCTACCCTCGCTACTAGCGATACCACCAAATTTTCTTCTGCGAAAGTTTTCTGTACATGATGCATAGCTCCCGCCTCAGGACGGTACTCCGGCCGTCTGATTAATGCGCCAGGCTTTCCGACCTTTGTGCCTGGTCGGTATACAATCCGAAAATTGTATTCTACCAACTTCTGAGCCCGTCGGATCTGACGGCCACTCCTGACTTTTGAGGTGAGGAAGTATTGTAGGTTCTGATGGTCGGTAAAGACTGTAAGCGGTTTTTCTGTTCCGATCAAGTAATGTCTCCATTCCTGGAAGGCTTCGAGGATTGCGAGAAGTTCTTTATCATGGATCTCATAATTGCGCTCCGCCGAGTTTAATTTTCTTGAATGGAAAGCTACTGCAGGTAATCTTTTCTCAAAGTATTGAGAGAGGGCGCAGCCGAGTGCAAAATCGCTAGCGTCTGTCTCTACCGCCGTTTCTCTTTCTGGGAAAAAGTGGTGGAGTATGGGGGCTGAGGTGAACCGGTGCTTTAGTTCTTCGAAAGCCGTGTTGTGTTCAATTCCCCACTTGAAATTCTTAGGATTTCCTTGTAATGTCGCGGTTATTCGTTTGCAAATAGCCGGGAAGTTTTTTATAAATCGTCCGTGGAAGTTAGCAAACCCCATAAAGACTGGAACTTCTCTAACCGACATAGGTGCTTTCCAGACCATTATGGATTCCACCTTTTGGGTGCTCATAGACACCACATTGACCGCCACCATATAGCCGAGGAATTCCACCACCGCGTCATGGAAAGTCGATTTCTTTAGCGATACTACTAATAGAAAGTCCGATAGACTTTGTAAAACTTTCTTAACAGCTTCGCAGTGTTCCTTTTCATCCTTTGAGTAGATGAGAATATCATTAAGGTAACACACAACTCCAACATCCAAGTATTCCTGTAGAACTTGGTTCATCATATCTTGGAAGGTTTCCAGAGCGTTAACCAATCCAAAAGGCATAACCTTATATTCGTAGTTTCCGTATCTCGTACGGAACGCTGTTTTCCACTCATCTCCTTCTTTCATCCTTATCAGGTGGTCGCCATCTTTAAGGTCTAACTTTGTAAAGATCTTTGCGCCGGCTACTCTATCTCTGAGTTCGGACATTAGTGGAAGCGGATGTTTGTTGAGGATAGTAATCTTATGTAGATTTCGATAATCCACAACTAGACGTAATCTACCATCTGGTTTTGGTACGAATAATATGGGTGCGCCTGCTGGTGATTGACTCCGTGTGTTTTTCCCTTGCTTGATCAGCGTTTCCAAGTACTTTCGTAAAGCTTTGGGGTGTTTTTCGGACAGTGGGTATATTGGCCCCCAGGGGGGGGTGGATCCGGGAATCAACTCAATTTCACGATGGAATGTTCGTCTAGGGGCTAGTTTTTCTGCCGTCTGTGCTTCAAACAAATGTTTGTACCTCCAGTATTCTATCGGTAATGATTTGAGTGTGACCGTATTCTCAATGGCTCCGATTCTTCCGTGGGGGCAGGGATTAGGATCCCAAGCGACGGATTCGTCATATTCGAACATATCCGCTATTCCTTCATCTTCTTCCACACAGTTTTCGCAACTTTTTGCGGAGAAAGTCCAATTTTCTGCATTTCCTATGTGAGATACTGGGTGTTCACGATGCCACCAACCAAAAGGAATCATCATTCCCTAGTGACCTGCTTTAGCCACTTCACACGACACTTCAGACATCTGTGGGTTTTTTCCTGTTTCCATTTTTATTGGGAGGGTGTTACAGTTCCCTCCAGAAGCGGCTGACGATCCGTCAAAGCCTGTGATATCAACTGCATTGTCGCGTTCTATAGAGGGAACGTCAAGGTCTTCCACTAGGTGCTTGTCGATAAGCAACACGTTGGATCCCGAATCTAACAAGACTTTAACTTTGTATCGCTTATCGTGTATATGGAGGTAAGGGATCCCCTCCGGACACTTGTATCGTTTTGGTTTTAGGGCTTCTAACTCCATGCGCTTAGCGCGGAGAAGATTTTGTTGGTTCTTTCACTTAGGCATCGTTGGTGTTGGGTGTAGATAACAAGATGTTTGTTACTACGCCCGCGTAGTTTCGACCATTGAGGTCTCCTCAGACAAACTACTAACTTCTTTAGCTCTAACCATCTGGGTCTACATACTAAAGAGGCGTTTCACAGATACGCTACTGCGTACGACCAGTTTTCAGGCTGGATGCCTGCCCCCGACACACCAGACCTAGGCTCATAGCAGATTTTCGGGCGGTTATTAGCCATTTTACTCCGCTGGTGTCGGGTTCCCGCTTTCGCCGACTCCTTTCGCTTAGGATTTCGGTTATCCGTCCAGCTCCCACAGCTGGGCCTTGCGCAACAAAGCGGTACATCCCTATCCCAGACTCTGGCCAGAAGGCAAGATAGTACATACGTATGATACGACTCAGACTCGTTTGGTAGGTGGAACTGCGCGCGTCGGTTGTCCTCCTGTGGCGTATTGTTAGCTGGTAGATCTTGCATTGCTATGTCCCAACATCTTCGGTATAGTAACATGCGTGCACACAGGTAGCAGGCAACCACCAGGTGACTCGAGGAACTTCGTTCTGTTGGCTACCGGGCCATGTGGGCATGTTGCCTATCCTCTCTTTCGATCAAGACTCTCTCCATATATTGATTCTTGTGTTCGAGCTCGTAAGTCCCTCATGGGGTCCCTTCAATTAGAGCCTACTTGCGTTGATCCTGAAAGGAGAGACTTACTTCGCGCCGCTTTGATCATTTTGAGTTTCGACTCCCGTAGTTGCACACGGACTACCCGATCCCCGTCGTGGTCGGTACCCAATACCTCCCTGACAAAGGAGGTTCCGGTTTCGCTTCCACCTCCATCAGGACACTGAATACCCAATCGCCTTCGCCGTTGGTGCCAATGAACTGACCTAGGTCAGTTCCTCGTCGTCCGCCAGTTCCCAGATCTTATTTACCCGAGCTGGGTTCTGGACGGTTGCGACTCTGCGAGCTAATTTACGCTTTGCAATAACCGATCTTGCTCATCGGGTTCCCATTTTTATCAGTCTTGAACTGACCGTTGCCGCCGATATATGGCCATCTCCCCAACACGTCTGATATGTGTGGTTTTTCTTTCCACAACGAGTGCAATCTCCTGCTTTCCTCCATGTATCTTTCACACTTTTTGGGATACCGGTATGGGCCTGGGCGAAGTTTCGGAGGGTGGTTTTTGTCGCACCTCCCAACCTCTTCCTGGGCTTCTCCGGTTCATGGTCCCGTTTTCGTTTTCGTGGTGAGGCTCCACCTTCCTTGACATAAGGTTTAGTATCCCTTTGTCGTTCTGGTTTAGAGTCGCGTCGGTCTTCTCTTTTGACCTCTTGGACTATTTTGGGCTTCGACAGTGGGTCTCGCCCAATCCTTTTTCTGGCTAGTGGTGCTTCTTCTGATCGTCCACATAGCCTAAGTGCCTCCTCCCATTCTTGATCCGTCGTATATTGCAGGGCCGACAACCTGCGGACAATCTGCGCGGGAAGTTTGTCTTCGACTACTTCTCTCCAGGATTCCCGGGTCATGCGTGCACGAATGTGGTGATTGTGCATGAGTGTCAGATAGCATTCAATACTACCGGCGTACGTGACTAGTTTCATGGCTCGAAGAGCTAGTCTTTCGGCTTCTACTGCGGTGAATCCCTTTATCATATCAGGTTAAAAGCGGGTTTATGTCGCCAGCTCCGGTTGCTGGGTTTCCCCGTGAAGTCCATCCATAGCCTTCCGGTACCATATGGTATAGGGAAGGACTATGTCTCCTTTCGTACGACTGAGCGCATATATGATACATTCCCGGGCATCATCCCAGATGAGCGGGTTTCTTTCGAAATAATCCATGCATTGCAAAATCCACACATATATATGTTGTGCCGGTCTGTCCTTCAAGAATAGCGGTGGCTCTGTGTTAGGCATATGGAAATCCGAGACAGGTGCACAGACCCCCGGTAGGGTAACTGCGCACAGACCCTCAATTTACCGGAGTGCCAACACCCCCCTCAGGCCCCCTTATGCGGCCCGCACGTCATTAGCATGATTTCGTGAGTTGCGTCCCATAACTAAAATGTCACATCAATAAAGCCCACTTCAGAATACCGTAAACATCGCCGCCGTGCGTCCGACCGCATGCTCTTCGCGGGATATGTGAGAGGGGACCTTTGGCGACATCTGGGAAGTGGAACGGAGGAAATCCGTGCGAGGCGCATTGAGATAGTAGGCTTCAAATTTGGGCTTCCAAAACTATGGGCCGAAGGTGACGGGACGTTTCCGGAGAAATACTCCAAGAGGATATCCCAGTAGTGGAAGCTATTAGGAGGTATACCGAATCCACCCATACACTTCTGTGATCAGCTGTAGGTTGATTGGTCCTAGTAATAGGACCCCTCTACAGAGGCCGGCGGACCAAGGGGAGGCATGCTCAGAATGGAAGACCTAGATAGGTCAGAGACCCTTAAGACACTGGCACGTAGGGCCCGGACTTGGAGTTGGCACTAGGTGGCCAGGCATGAACCTGATCACTTCATGACCGAAGAGACTACAGGGACGATAGTCAACAAGACTAAAGTAATATAATAGTCTATGCGGACATCTAAGTTGGAGGCCGCTGTTTGGAATAACAAATAGCGCAGTCATCTCAGCGGAGGAATACTATTCCGAGTCCGCGAAAGGGTGTGATAAGTTTCAGGGTCAAGCGGTGTTCGCACTTAAAAGATTCTGGACGTTCGCGTATTAAAACAACAGTGGTACTTCGGAGGCATAGTAGTTAGAAGTAGTCCGCGAACACTCCGAGGCGGGATATAAATATCGAAGTGCCTCCCGAGCTTTACAGACATCATCAAGCAACGGAGAAGAGATCTTATCAATATAATATGGTTTTACGCTTTAAATCTTTACCTTACCTATTTTATCGAGACGAGCCTTCCTCGACAGATTCTCCAATGAAAGATTTCGCGCCTACGTCCCTCAGTTATATAATTGAGTTTGGCGTCCGCCTAACAGTATATTGATAGTTCTCCTGTTACCAAGGCTCACTATATGAACTACGAGTTCACTTCAAACTCCACCCTCACCTCAGACTTGGATCACATTTTCGTAGCACCTCACTGTCCCATCTATATTCAGACTTTTGAAGAAGTCTTCGACAGCGAGTTATTCGAGATCGAAGAAGAAGATACCCAGGAACCCACGTTGTTCATAGTACCTTGCGGGATCCCAACCAGGGATCAATTCAATAGCATATATCGTACCTGGCATGGTCCGGATTTCGCTTGAAATTCGATCGAGTCTGAAGATTTCGTCGCCTGGAGCACCCAGTGCTCCTCATAGACGGAAGAAAAGGAAAAGGAAAACCCAGGGACAGTTATCCGGGGGCCTGACATCCCCTCGGCCTGGGCCTAACACACTTTTATATGTACTATAAGTACATCCTAAACCTCAAGAAAAAGGAGATTCAGGTGTTAAGTCCAGAGTCGGACCAACCGAACCCTTTGGTAGCTACACCCCTAGAGTGTCTCAAACGTTGGATACCTTACATACGATTCCTTAAAGCCTTTTAAGGATATCGAGAACTCTGGTACGAAGTACCAGTAATCACTCATCCAGGGCTACTAGAGCANTACATACGATTCCTTAAAGCCTTTTAAGGATATCGAGAACTCTGGTACGAAGTACCAGTAATCACTCATCCAGGGCTACTAGAGCAGCTAGCCTATCTGGAAAGTATCACAATGGCGGAGATACCTCAGGACCCGAGAAAAAGAATAACGGCAGGTGAACCTATGGATACCTGGTCCGATACCACGGATAAGGCGGATGATTCTGCCATTCATCATCCCTTCCCTTCGACACATCAGGAACCTGCGTTTAGGAGAGGAAATTTACGATCTCACCAATCCTCTAGTATCACAAGCACGCATAGGATATCAAGGGCCTCTACTCCTAAACCAGGAGGAGACCACGCTGCAAACTGAGCCAGATTGGCTGCCCGTCTTGGGATAGCTTTGGGTCGAATAAGGCAGGACATAGTTACCTCGCTCGACCAAGCCAACATCGCCTTCAAAAATCTGCAGGGGGGAGCCCAGGACAATACTTTAAAGTTAATTAAGGTACAGCAACAAATCGCAGAAGGACAAGGTGTCCATGACAACGAAATTGGGCTTTTGTTGATGCAGCTGGCAGGAGTGGAAGCAGAGGTCAAAGGGATTCAAGAAGAAATGATCCGGGAAGTGGCAAAAAAAGATAGACTCCAAAGAAAGGCGTCAATAGGAACATGAAGAAGTACCCACGAGGTTACAGGGAACGATCGGACACGAAAGCCAAGCGGCATTAGCCCGCGACCAGACTCTGAAATAAATGGTCCTCAGTCTAAGAGCGGAATTTGTAGAATTCCGCCTGCAAGGCGTCACTCGTGAAAGAGAGATCAACCGTACCCTAGGACAGACGCGTTTAAATCAGACTACCGGCCAGGCGGAGATCCGCCGATCTCCGGACCAGCAGCAACAAGAAAATAACGCGACTAATAATACCCTGAAGGTATTAACACAGTCAATAAACAGAATGCTGGCTGCCGCACCAAGTCCTGAAGCTGCTGGACCCGCTCCTTTACCTGCAGTCCAAGAGACGGACGACATGGAGTATTACGCCCCACCTACATGCAGGGAAAAGGGAGAAGGCAGAGAAGCCGCTGATGCATCCCCCTCAGGTGCCCAAGGAGGCAACCCAGGGGATCCTGGTGACGATGACGATGATGATGAGGAGAGAGGTAGAAGGGGAGGAGGTCCTAGCCGAGGCAGGCAAGGACAAACACCAGAACAGTCTGGCATGGCAGAAACACTTGCCAACGCGATGGCGCTGAACATTAAGCGACCATCAGAACCACCCCCATTCTTTGAAGACAAGCCCGCACAAGATATATACGTGTGGATCTTGCAATGCACCAATTACTTCGAGAGAAACCCGCGAATCTGGGATGATGCAAGACAACGAATCGTATACGTGCTCAGTCATACAGGAGGAGAAATAGTCCTTACCTATACGGTATGGTATCGGAGGTCCATGGACGGACTTCACGGGAAAACCCAGCAACCAGAGCTGGCGCCGTGGACTCGCTTTGACCATGATATAATCAGGCGATTCGTCCCGGTAGAGGCCGCAAGACTAGCCCGTCTCGCAATGAAACTAGTCACGTACGACGGCAGTATTGAACGTTATCTAACAGTCATGCACAACCATAACATTAGTGCACGCAGGACCGGGGAATCTTGGAGAGAGGTAGTTGAAGACAAAATTCCTGAACAGATTGTCTGCAGGTTGTCAGCCCTGCAATATACAACGGACCAGGAATGGGAGGAGGCACTAAGGCTATGTGGACGGTCGGAAGAAGGACTACTAGCCAGAAAGAAAATTGGGCGCGAGAACAACCATCCCGGCCCAAAATAGTCCTAGAGGTCAAAAGAGAGGACCGACCGGACTCTAAACCCAAGCGACAAAGGGATACCAAACCTTATGTCAAGGGAGGTGGAGCCCCACCACGGAAAAGGAAAAGAGATGATGAACCGGAAAGGCCTAGGAGAAGGTTGGGAGGTGCGACAAAGACCACCCACACAAACTTCGCCCAAGCCCATACCGGTATCCCGCAGAGTGTGATAGACACTCACAGAAAAGAATGAGATTGCACGCGTTGTGGAAAGAAAAACCACACCTATAAGACCTTTTGGGGAGATGCCCATATATCGGCGGCAACGGTCAGTTCAAGACTGATAAAAATGGGAATCCGACGAGCAAGATTGGCTATTGTAAAGCCTAAATTAGCTCGCAGAGTCGCAACCATCCAGAACCCAGCCCAGGTAAATAAGATCAGGGAACTGGCGGACGACGAGGAACTGACCTAGGTCAGTTCATTGGCACCAACGGCGACGGCGATTGGGTATTCAGTGTCCGGATGGAGCTGGAATCGAAATGGGAACCCACTTTGTCTAGGGTGTATTGGGTACCGACCACAACGGGGATCGGGTAGTCTGTGTCCAACTACGGGAATCGAAACTCAAAATGATCAAAGCGGCGCAAAGCAAGTCTCTCCTTTCAGGATCAACGCTAGTAGGCTGTAAGTGAAGGGACCCCGTGAGGGACTTACGAGCTCGAACACAGGAATCAATATATGGAGCGTGTTGATCGAAAGAGAGGATAGTTAACATGCCCACATGGCCCAGGAGCCAACTGTACCAAGTTCCTTGAGTCACCTGGTGGTTGCCTGCTACCTGCGTGCAAGCAAGTTACTATACCGAAGAAGTTGGGACGTAACAATGCAAGATCTACCTGATAACAATACACGACAGGAGGACAACCGACGCGGGCCGTTCCACCTACCACACGAGTCTGAGTCGTATTATACATATGTACTATCTTGCCTTCTGGCCAGAGTTCGGGATAGGGATGTACCGCTTTGTTGCGCAAGGCCCCTCTGTGGGAGCAGGACGGATAACCGAAATCCTAAGGGAAAGGACTCGGTGAAAGCCGGAACCCCACACCAGGGGAGTAAAATGGCTAATAACCGCCGGAAAATCTGCTATGAGCCTAGGTCGGGTGTGTCGGGAGAAGGCATCCAGCCTGAAAACTATTCGTGCGCACTCGCGTATCGGTGAAACTCCGCTTTAGTATGTAGACCCAGATTGTTAAGAGCTAAAGAGTTACTAGTTTGTCTGAGGAGACCTCAATGTTCGAAACTACGCGGGAGTAGTAACAAACATCTGGTTACCTACACCCAACACCAGCGATGCCTAAGCGAAAGAAGCAACAGAATCTTCTCCGCGCTAAGCGCAGGGAGTTAGAAGCCCCAAAACCAAAATGATACAACTGTGCGGAGGGGATCGCTTATCTCCATATACACAATAAGCGATACAAAGTTAAAGTCTTGTTAGATTCGGGATCCAACTTGTTACTTATCAACACGGACCTAGTTGAAGACCTTTGCGTTCCCTCTATAGAGCGTGACAAGGCAGTTGATATCTTAGGCTTGGACGGATCATCAGCCGCCTCTGGAGGGAAGAATTACACCCTCCCAATAAAAATGGAAAGAGGAAAATACCGTCACATGTCTCAAGTGTCGTATGAAGTGGCTAAAGCAGGTCACTATGGTATGATGATTCCTTTTGGTTGGTGGCATCGTGAACACCCGGTATCTCACATAGAAGATGCAGAAAATTGGACTTCCTCCGCAAAAAGTTGCGAAAACTGTGTGGAAGAAGTTGAAGGAATAGCGGATATGTTCGAATATGACGAATCCGTCGCCTGGGACCGTAATGCCTGACGCATCGGAAGAATCGGAGCCATTGAGAATACGGTGGAACTCGAATAATTACCGAATCAATACTGAAGTTACAAATATTTGTTTGAAGCACAGACGGCAGAAAAAGTAGCCCTTAGACGCACATTCGGTCATGAAATTAAGTTGATTCCAGGATCAACCGCCCCCTGCGGGCCGATATATCCACTATCCGAAAAACAGCTTAAGGCTTTACAAGAGTACTTGAAAACGATGATCAAATAAGGGAAAGTCACACGGAGCCAATTACCAGCAGGCGCACCATTATTATTCGTACCAAAACCCAGGTGGCAGATTACGTCTAGTTGTGGATTATCGAAATCTAAATAAGATTACTATACTCAACAAACATCTGCTTCCACTAATGTCCGAACTCAGAAATAGAGTAGCCGGCGCAAAGATCTTTACAAAGTTAGACCTTAAAGATGGCTACCACCTGATAAGGATAAAGGAAGGAGATGCGTGGAAAACAGCGTTCCGTACGAGATACAGACACTATGAATATAAGGTTATGCCTTATGGATTGGTTAACGCTCTGGCAACCTTCCAGGATATGATGAACCAAGTTCTACAGGAATACTTGGACCTTGGAGTTGTGTGTTACCTTGATGATATTCTCATCTACTTAAAGGATGAAAAGGAACACTTCGAAGCTGTTAAGAAAGTTTTAGAAAGTCTATCGGACTTTCAATTAGCGGTATCGCTCTAGAAATCGACTCTCCATGCCACGGAGGTGGAATTCCGCGGCTATATGGTGGCGGTCGATGGGGGGTCTATGAGCACCCGAAAGGTGGAATCCATAATGGTCTGGAAAGCACCTAAGTCGGTCAGAGAAGTACCAGTCTTTATGGGATTTGCTAACTTCTACCGACGATTTATAAAAAACTTCTCCTCTATTTGCAAACCAATAACCGAGACATTACAAGGAAATCCAAAGAATTTTAAGTGGGGAGTTGAACAGAACACGGCTTTCGAAGAACTAAAGCACCACTTCACCACAGCCCCCATACTTCACCACTTTTTCCCAGAAAGAGAAACGGTGGTAGAGACAGACGCTAGCGATTTTGCACTCGGCTGCGTCCTCTCTCAATAGTTTGAGAAAAGTTTACATCCAGTAGCGTTCCATTCAAGAAAATTAAACTCGGCGGAGCGCAATTATGAGATCCATGAGAAAGAACTGCTCGCAATCCTCGAAGCCTTTAAGGAATGGAGACATTACTTGATCGGAACAGAAAAACCGATTACAGTCTTTGCCGACCATCAGAACCTACAATACTTCCTCACCTCACAAGTCGGGAGTGGCCATCAGATCTGATGTGCTCAGATGTTGGTAGAATACAATTTTCGCATTGTATACCGACCAGGCACGAAGGGCAGAAAACTTGACGCATTAAGCAGACGGCCAGAGTACCGTCCTGAGGAGGGAGCTACGTATCGCGAATAGAAAATTTTAAGGGCAGAAAATTTCTTGGTATCGCTAGTAGTAAGGGTAGGCGATGAAGGAGAGAACTGGGATGGAGATAAGGATTTGGATTTGGAACCTCGAAGAGGTGGAAAGGAACCCGTTGTTAGGGTCAAGAGATTGAGCAAAAAGGCATACTTGCCAACAAAGGGCTCACGAATGGCGGCAGGGCATGACCTATACGGCACAGAAGATGACATTGTCCCAAAATATGGACAAGCGTTAATAAGGATGGGTATAGCGGTGGGGCTACGCGAAGGAACTTACGGAAGAGTTGCCCCAAGAAGTGGACTAGCGGTCCGAAGCGTAATCTCGAGCGGCGCAGGAGTAATCGATGCTGATTACAGCTGCGAACTCAAAGTCGCACGTTTCAACCATAAAGATGTGGACTGCCAAATAAGAATGGGCGATCGCATAGCTCAAGTGGTGGTAGAAAAGGTCCACACCTCGGACATGATGGAAGTCGACGACTTCCAAGAAGCGTAGCGAGGAACCACGGGATTCGGAAGCACCGACATAGCGACAAGATCCTTGATCCTCAAGGAACAGGAACTTAGCATTAGCTACCTACAGGCATCAGCTAAAGACAACGAACATTGGTACGATATTTCCGAAGTACCGGAAAAAGTTCTAATGTCAAATGCTATTATCCTGCAAAAGGGTATGAAGCAATTCAATCCTGAATTCCTAAGCGAGATACAGGCAGCTATCGGGACCGACACAGTGTGGAGGCAACGGAGGGAAGAACTCATTAGGTTACGAGACGAAGGAAAGGATTTTCCCAAAGACTGGACCTTAGCCGACGATCTCCTATATTATAAGCAAAGACTATTTGTACCAAACAGTCTGGCGCTATATACCAAGATTGCAGAAGGATGTCAGGATGCAAAAGTTGCAGGACATTCCGCACAACAAAAAACTTTGGAATTAATCATGAGAGACTTCTACTGGAAGGGACTTGAGACATGGGTCAAGGATTACGTACGATCCTGCAATGAATACCAACATAACAAATCGCCTAGACACGCTAAGTACGGATTGCTGCAACCATTGCAAATACCCTATGCTGCATGGGTGTCCATCTCAGTGGACTTCATTACACAACTACCAGAGTCGCAAGGATGCACGCAGATCATGGTAGTAGTTGATCGATTCACAAAAATGGCACATTTCAGCGGACTTCAGACCTCAGCTACGGCCAAGGATGTCGCAAAGGCATTCCAGAAAGAGGTATGGAGGCAGCAAGGCCTACCCACCGAAAACGTCTCCGACATGGACTCAAAGTTTGCAGGAGAATTCCGGGAATCCCTTTGCAAGGCGCTGGAAATTAAGGGAAGAATGTCAACGGCGTACCACCCTCAGATTGACGGACAAATTGAACGTACCAACCAAGTGCTGGAAGGATACCTGCGAAACTTTGTCAATTACGATCAGGATGATTGGTATCAGCTGCAGCCGCTAGCTGAACATGCCTACAACAACTCCGCAACCAACGCTCATGGGATGTCACCATTCTATGCGAAATACGGATTCCATGCACCGACTGAGTGAATGAAGGAGCGCGAAGCTTAAAATCAAGGAGCAACACTTTATGCAAACTCGCTTAAAACGATACATGAACAAGCGAGAGGGTCAATAGAAAAGACACAAGAAGGGATGTCGAAATATTAAGACCGAAAAGCGCGACAAGAGCCGGACTTCAAAATCGGGGACAAAGTAAGGTTGAACGCAAAAAACATCCGCACCCACCAGAAATGCAAGAAGCTAAGTCCAAAGCTATACCGCCCCTTCCAAATTATGGAAAAACGCGGATCCAGAGCATTGAAGGGCAACATATCCAATCGATAGAACATTCATCCCGTATTCCATGTCGCACTATTAGAACCCTACCGCGAGTCAGTTCATGACAATCCCCAACAACCCACTAGAGAACCAGAAGACATTGACGGCGACCTGCAATCCGAGGTTGAAAAAATCGGAAGAAGCGAGATTTGTTCTTACGGGAAACGGGTAGGCGGCCGCTATCAAGAGAAGCGGGAACTGTGGTACTTCGTTAAATGGCAAGGGTGTTCGGAAGATGAGAACACAAGGGAGCCTGTCACCAATTTGGAAAATGCGGAGGAAGTTGTGGAGAATTTTCATAATGAAAATCCGGACATGCCAGGAAGGGCAGAAGTAAGATAGTGAGGAAAAGCTTTTCCTACTGTGGCCAAGGAAATGCAGAAGGTTTTTGACCCAGACCACATTCAGTCTTAAACTGTAGTTAGAAAAAGATTTTAAAAATAGTTATAAAGGCATTCGAGGCGAAGCCTGGAAAGAGGGAGCTCATGTTAGGCATATGGAAATCCGAGACAGGTGCACAGACCCACGGTAGGGTAACTGCGCACAGACCCTCAATTTACCGCAGTGCCAACACCCCGCTCCGGCCCCCTTATGGGGCCTGCACGTCATTAGCGAGATTTCGAGAGTTGCGTCCCATAACTAAAATGTCACATCAAGGAAGCCCACTTCATGACACCGTATACGTCGCCGCCGTCCTCCCGATAGCATGCTGTTCGCAGGATATATGGGAGGGGACCTCTGGCGACATCTGGGAAGTGGAACGGAGGAACTCCGTCGGAGGCGCATTGAGTTAGTAGGCTTCAAAGCTGGGCTTCCTAAACTGTGGGCCGAAGGTGACGTGACGTTTCCGGAGAAATACTCCAGGAGGATATCCCAGTAGTGGAAGCTATTAGGGGGTATACCGAATCCACCCATACCCTTCAGAGATCAGCTGTAGGTTGGTTGGTCCTAGTAATAGGACCCCTCTACGGAGGCCGGCAGACCAAGGGGAAGCATGCTCAGAATGGAAGACGTAGATAAGTCAGAGACCCATAAGACGCTGACACGTCGGGCCCCGACTTGTGATTGGAACTAGGTGGCCCGGCATGAACCTGCGCGCTTCATGACCGAAGAGACTACGGGGACGATAGTCAACAAGACTAAAGTAATATAATAGTCTATGCGGACATCTAAGTTAGAGGCCGCTGTTTGGAATAACAAATAGGGCAGTCATCTCAATGGAGGAATACTATTCCGAGTCCGCGAAAGGGTGTGATAAGTTTCAGGGTCAAACGGTGTTCGCACTTATAAGATTCTGGACGTTTGCGTATTAAAACCAGAGTGGTACTTCGGAGGCATAGTAGTTAGAAGTAGTCCGCGAA
>JACCEG010000004.1:245780-500367 GCA_014065205.1 Tuber brumale | reverse complement strand
CGTAGATTGAGGACCATTTGTTCCAAAGTCTGATCTCGGGCTAATGCCGCTTGTGTTTCTTGCCCGAGAGTTCCATGTAACCTCGTGGTTACCTCTTCATGTTCCTGTTGACGCCTTTCTTGCGCATCAATCTTCTTTGCGACTTCTCTCAACATTTCCTCTTGTATCCCCTTGACTTCACTTTCCACCCCTGCCAGCTGGATCAGCAGGATTGCAATATCGTTATCGTGGAAATCTTGTCCGCCGGGGATTTACTGTTGAACCTTAATTAACTTTAAGGTATTGTCCTGGGTTGCCCCCTTCCAATGTTTGAAGGCGATGTTGGCTTGGTCGAGCGAGGTGTCTATATCCTGCCTTATGCGACCTAAGGTTATCCCAAGACGGGCAGCCAATCTGGCTAAGTTTGCGGCGTGGTCTCCTCATGGTTTAGGGGTAGGGGCCATTGATATCCTATGCGTGCTTGCGGCACTGGAGGATCAGTGAGAGGGTAAAAATCCTCGCCGGAATGCAGGGTCCTGAGGTGTCGAAGGGAAGGGACTATGAATGGCGGAATCATCCGCCTTATCCGCGGTATCGGGTCGGGCATCCACAGGTTCACGCGCCGTTAGTCTTTTTCTCGGGTCTTGCGGTATCTCCGCCATTCTGATACTTTCCAGATAGGCTAGCTGCTCTAGGAGCCCTGGATGAGTGATTACTGGTACTTCGTACAACAGTTCTCGATATCCTTGAAAGGCTTTAAGGAATCGTATGTAAGGTATCCAACGTTTGAGACATTCTAGGGGTGTAGGTACAAAAGGGTTCGGTTGGTCCGACTCGGGACTTAACACCTGAATCTCCTTTTTCTCGAGGTTTAGTAAGTACTTGTAGTACATATAAAAGTGTATTAGGCCCAGGCCAAGGGGATGTCAGGCCCACGGGCAACTCTGCCTAGGTGTTCCTTTTCCTTCTCTTGTGTTTTTAAAGAGCACTGGGTGCTCCAGTGGACGAAGTTTTCCGACTCAGTCAAATTCCACTCAAAATCCGAACCGTGCCAGGTACGATATATGCTATTGAATTGATCCCTTGTTGGGATCCCGAAAGGTACAGTGAACCACGAGGGTTCTTGCGTATATTCTTCTACGATTTCGAACAGCTCGGTTGCAAATATTTCTTCGAAGGAAGTAATATAGATGGGACAGTGAGGTGCTTCAAAAATGTAATCGAAGTCTGAGGTGAGGGTGGAGTTTGACGTGAACTCGTAGTTCATGTAGTGAGCCTTGGTAATAGGAGAACCATCAATATACTGTTAGGCGGACGCCAAACTCAAGTATATAACTGAGGGACATAGGCCCGCAAACTTTGCCATCCTCCGTCTCCTCTACACACCCGGCGATTGAAATCAACCCTCAACGCTAGGTACTCACGAACCATCCACCCCCCCTCTCCTCCCACGATGGCTTCGGCCTAGGAGTGACGGCCATCTCCCTCCCCTCCTCACTGCCTTCTTCTGCTCTTTTACGCGTCGAGGCATTCCTTCCTCTGAGTTCCGGTACTGCCTTTCTGCTGCCCGTTCTCGCCCCCTTCCTCGCTTAGCGAGGCCCCTCCACACGGTCGGCGACCGCTCGCTTCCCATGCTTCAGACGGCTGGGAACACGGTTTGCGGTACGCGAGAACTCTTCAACAGGCCCACGGGTCGATCTCGCTCCTCCCCACGGTCGGCTTAAGCGGTGGTATCCCATCCACTAAGTGACGCTATCTCTCTGAGAACAAGGGACTACATGAGAGACGCGGTAAAACGCTTGCCTTCTGCTTCTGGGGACCGCCTAGTCAGACACGAACACGATTACCGAGAGTTGACACGGTCGCGTTCGGTTTCCTTCCTGTTCTGTCGGTTGGATCGGCTTGCACCCTACTGCTACACCCTCCCTCGGCTAGCACCCTACTGCTCCACCCTCTCCCGCCGCAGCCCACAGGCGGCCCCCTTTCTCGGTTACGTCGCGTTCCGGGATAACTTCTACGGTTTTCTGCTGCCAGCGCGTATATCTGGCTTGGTTGTTGTGGGACTCACCCTGGTGCGATTTTTCTTTTGTTTTTTTCTGAGATGTTCCGGGCGGTTACCTTCCTATGTTTTCCTGCTTTCTTCTTAGTTAGGCTTCTCCTATTCTCTGAGTTCGCTTGCGAGGTAGGGACGGGTTTTTCTTTGGGGCGAGATGTGCGGTTAGGCCCATACCAGAGGGTCTTGGAGATACTGTCGGGCCGGGCGGGGGGAGGAATGGGGATTGTTTATGACATAGCTAGCGCTGCATGCAAGTTCTTGTACCCTAAATAACAACGAATACATGAAGATAAAGAAAAAAGAAAAAAGAAAAAAGGCCTGAAATCTTTGCTTGTAGAATCTGTCGAGGAAGGCTCGTCGCGATAAAAATATGTAAGGTAAAGATTTAAAGCGTAAATCAATTTTATATTGATAAGATCTCTTCTCCGTTGCTTGATGATGTCTGTAAAGCTGGGGAGGCACTTCGATATTTATATCCCGCCTCTCTGTGTTCGCGGACTACTTCTAACTACTATGCCTCCGAAGTACCACTCTGGTTTTAATACGCAAACATCGCGAATCTTATAAGTGCGAACTCCCTTTGATCCTGAAACTTATCACACCCTTTCGCGGACTCGGAATAGTATTCCTCCATTGAGATGACTGCGCTATTTGTTATTCCAAACAGCGGCCTCTAACTTAGATGTCCGCATAGACTATTATATTACTTTAGTCTTGTTGACTATCATCCCAGTAGTCTCTTCGGTCATGAAGTGATCAGGTTCATGCCCGGCCACCTAGTGCCAATCGCAAGTCTTAGCCCAAGGTGTCAACATCTTCAGGGGATCCGACTTATCTAGGTCTTCCATTCTGAGCTTGCTTCCCCTTGGTCTGCCGGCCTCCGGAGAGGGGTCCTATTTCTAGGACCAACCAACCTACAGCTGATCTCAGAAGGGTATGGGTGGATTCGGTATACCCATAATAGCTTTCGCCACTGGGATATCCTCTTGCCGTATTTCGCCAAAAACGTCCCATCACCTTCGGCCCATAGTTTAGGAAGCCTAACTCTGAAGCCTACTACCTCAATGCGCCTCCCACGGATTAACTCCGTTCCACTTCTCCGATGTCGCCAAAGGTCCCCTCTCATATACCCTGCGAACAGCATGCGGTCGGACGGACGGCGGCGACGTATATGGTATTATGAAGTGGGCTCCATTGATGTGACATTTTAGTTATGGGACGCAACTCACGGAATCTCGCTAATGACGTGCGGGCCCCATAAGGGGGCCGGAGCGGGATGTTGGCACTCCGGTAAATTGAGGGTCTCTGCGCAGTTACCCTACCGTAGGTCTGTGCCTATGTCTCACATTTCCATATGCCTAACAGTTGCCCACAAGTTCTTCAAATAAACAATGGTTTGTACAGCTTCTGCCCAATACAGTCTTAGTGCCCCTGGATGTCGGAGATATACATTTGCTCTGCCCATCATCACCCTATTGCTGCTTTCCGATACACCATCTTCCTATAGTATATATGGTACTGTCAACTGAGCTACAATCCCATATCTTTGTAACTCAGTTTGAAAGGCTTTCCCAGCAAATTCTCCACCCCCGTCAGTTCTTATTGACTTCATGACATAACCCTTTCCTTTTCCACTATGCATGTTCTCCACCTGTGGTTTGTAGTCCAAAAAACATCACACAGCTTCACTTTTATTTTTCCAAAAATACACTTCTGTACACTTGGTATAGTTATCAACCAAGAGCACAAAGTAAAGGCATCCTCCAAGAGACTTCTGCTGCATGGCTCCACAGATATCTGAGCAGACCAGTTCTAAAGGTGAGGTTGTTTTGCAGATTTCCAGATTTATATGGAACTCGAGTCATTTTTCCCATTAAAGATACTGTACAGTGATTCTGACAATGATCAATATGCAGTGTTGGCATTCCCTGAGCCATTCTCTGGTAACTCATCTTCACAATTGCCTGCGGGTGAAGATGCTCAAGTCTATGGTGCCAAAGGTTTATCAGCAATAAATCTCAATGTGAAATCTGCTATCCAGATTCTCAAAGATAAGCCTGATTCTCCAAGGTGTACACACGATCCACCTTTTCTGCAAGAGCTACCAAGATACCATTGCGATAGATTTCTGCAATATCTTCCCGAAAAGTAATGTGAAAACCCTTTTGTGCCCTTTGGCTTACAGAGATCAAACTTGTCTCTCTTGCTTCTTGTAAATATATGACTACAGTTATCAAGGCAATCCCAATACCAGTTTCATGTATCCTGACTTTAACTGGATGGTACCAATCCCTGCAGCTGTAACAAGCTCACCAGTTGCAGCTCTCATTATTCTTTCATGTTTTGGAAGTACAGTGTACGAGGAGTCGATACTGGCATCTCTGTATCGTGTCATACGATTCGTATACCCGGAATACACCACCCATACCACCTCCCTTATCACCTCTTATCCACCCAACATGCTGACAACAGAGACCTCTTTTAAGTACTTTCCTTCAGTGTTCTCTGCAGTATTATCACCTGCTTCACAGTTTATCTCTGCTGACAGCCAGACCTATTCATCCATCACTCCAATTTTATCTCTTCTTTCTTGATTACCCAAACCTCCTCTACCATTATCCTTTCCACTTCCATCACTGCTTCTACCATCTCTTTCTCATAAATCACAAGCACATATCTTATGGCCCTTCTTTCCACGATGGTCACAATTTCCTACAAAATGAGTACCATCAATCAGATCTCTTCTGTTTAACTCAGTCCGTCCAAAGAGTATACTTAATTTGTGATTTCTGTATTGTGTTGTTAGCCTCCCAGGGGATACACTGGTAAAAAGGGCCTCTCTGCGGGCAACTGACCTTTCTCGCAGGAGTTCTAACTCAGAGGAAGTCAATTGAGGTTTTAATTTGTTATATCCAGCAAGTCATTTTATCGATGGCAAGGATCCCTTTGCAACCATTATCCATTTTTTCTTTTCCGGAGTTTTCCCGAAATCTTCAAAGATGTGCAAAATCAGTTGACTATGTGTTGGTATTCGATTACACGCAGCCAACTTATCATGAAGTTCATTGATTTTGTAAAAGTAATCTAGAAAAGTTCCTTCTTCCTTAAGTCGACATTTATAAAGTTCTTTTTAAAGGTAGTTTGTATCATGCATTGTAACAAATTCATATCTAGTGTTGACATCTTGCTAAATCCTTGCAGGGAAGACCAAATTGCGTTGTAGTAGCCAATAGCAATTGCATCCGTTATGGCCGATCGTCGTGTTCCAACCGCCTTTTGAATCCTCCGCTGCTGAGAATAGTACCTGTTCAACCTCTTTTCATATTTTCTATCAATAGTGTTGAATTTGGTCTCCCTGGAACTGGTTCCACCTCAGTGGATAAATCCCACGGAACTTCTCGCGGGAGAAGATCAGTCATTTCGCGTTACCCATATGCGATAATTGGTCCCATTAAGCTTTGGAAAACTCATCGCCGTCAGAGATGATGAACTATCTTGTTCATTCGTACTGTGTGGTTGGTGACTGATTCTACTGTGATCAGGAGGGAAGTGACATTGGTTAATTCCCTCTCAAAGACACTGGGCTCATAACCTGACAGTGAGGAGATGAGTTGCCGCAGAAAATCAGAGTCAACTTTGGAGTCCACCGTTCATGGATGGCCAGGAAGATGGTGGGAAGGGCTGTAATTTTAGGTAGCCGTTCTCTGCTTTAAATACAGCAAAGATATGTATGCCAAGAAATAGTACATATGGGCCATGCCCTATTCCACACTTAACATATCTCCATCAATCATACACCAATCCAACCATACCAATCACTATACCTGCTTTGGGGATTACAACTACTTCATCACTTTAGTAAGGTTTTTCTAATGACTCAGATGATATGAAGGTAGAAAAATCAGTGCATGAGATTTTGGTATCAATTATGATATAGTGTCAACAGATTGTGGTTGCAAGACTCATCCCTCCCTGAAAAACCTAGTCTTCTACATTATCCAACCTCCATAAAAGCGATGGAACTGTATAAATCATATTGGGTCATCCTAGTAGCAGATATTGTGAAGTCAAAAAGGTATATTTTGTATTAAGATGGACTACTATTAATGTTTTTCTATAACTGTTCAAAATATCCATAGATTTGGTTGAAAAATTGTTTATGTAGATCATATAAGATACATAGTGCCACTCTATTTCTTTATACAACCAGTGTCATATTATGTATTTGCATTTTGACAAAACCTGCAAAGAGCGAGCTGTTACTTTTAACATCATGTGTCAAAACCATCATATGGTACGAGGTATTGGTTACAATGAAACAATAGCTAAATATTGGTATTCTGCATGTTTCCATCAACATTCTATGAAATTTCGAATATCATATCATGATTATTTCGGTTGCTGATTAAATGTACCAATAATTCTTGCATACTTGCCATGCCAAGCCGCCACCCTGTAAGGAGCAACTTCCCTGTTATCCCGTTACACCATTGATACGCAATGTGCGTCCCTGATGTATTCTAACACTCCGAATACAATTTCAGAGAAGTGGAGCTCTAAGGAGTATGGCTGTCCGTGCTGCCGCCTGGAATAGACGCAGAGTAACATTTCTTAATTGTTACTGCCAGTCCTTGTACCCCACTTTTTTATCAAATCCAACCAAGTATTCAGAGATCACCGGGCTCATTTTCATAAGATCGGTAGGTGGTATGTTGACGTAAGGCGGTTACTAACTTAACATTACGTAATTCTGAAGTTTTTTTTTTTTTGGCCAACCAGAGCTACATTTATGGGGAAAAACCTCACAATTTAAGAGTACAATTCGGGAACTTTAAATCAGGATCTCAGGGTGTTGAGATAGGTGCCCAGTTCCGTTAATGTACAGTTTGTTTTATAATTACCCATAAGCCAGGCGATATCGGCGGTAATTTTACCGTTAACCGAGCACTTGCTAGTTGTGCAAGGTAGGTGACCTGGAAATAAAGGTCTCAGAGGGCTAACCTTCAGAAGAGTTGAGGGAAGCGACCAAGCTTAATCTCGTGGCTTTGTGAAAAACGTGTTTTAAGAAAAAAGTATGACGAAATTGAAAGTCAAGACAGTAATGGCAATGCGCAACAAGATAGCATTACAAGTAAAATAATACTAAACTCGACTAAGTAACACAGCAAATTCAGAAGCAATGAACCGGCAAGCACGAAGGACGCTTTATTTTGCCAAGGGTAAGTTTGTTTCCCACTTCGGTTGCCGATCGTGTTGACTCTGAAGGTACGTTCTCAAGCGGCATGTGCCGCACCTAGTAGGTGTATAACAGAGAAAATGAAGAATAGGTGTGTATTGTTAACTACTTGGAAGAACCATATTAGTATAATGTGAAGAAGGCGGGAGCAACAGCTGCAGTCAATTTGAGAGCAGTGATAGGGATGTGCACAAGTAAATCGGTACATACCACTTGGAAAAACATGAAACAGGATATTGTGGCCTTGGTATTAAGCCGCCGTGGGGGCGACATTGTTGTGGCCAAGTAGGATTGAGACAACGCCTACATGTCCATATATGGCAGCCCAGCAAAGGGGTGTACGACCGTAGATGTCTTGGGAATTAAGGTCAACATCATCGCGTTTGATGAGTTGCTCCACGACTAGATCATGGCCGTTCCGGGCAGCCCACGAGAGTGGCGTCCGGCCAGCCTGGTCGCTCAGATCGGGTTGGATGCCTTCCTGTTCCAAGAGCAACTTGACTATTTCATGATACCCGTGTTGAGCAGCGCACGAAAGCGGTGTTTCCCCCATCCCGCTTAGTAGATTGCAGTCGGCATTGGGAAAATGATGGGGTAAGATTAGTAGTGGATGATTGCCATTGAGGGTAGCTGCAGGCAGAGGTGCGTCGTCGTTATTGTGTGCCATCGCAAATTTGGCGCCTTGCAATTCAAACAATTGCTTTAATCGTGGAAAGGGGGAACTGGTAGAAATTCAGGGTACAGCGGATTGTCGGATTGTCGGATTTCTCTGGCTAAGAGCAAAGGGAGCCGATTGGATGTTTCGTTTGTGGAAGAGTGAGGGAAAAATACCGTAGTAGGATGTCTGATTGTGCAGTTCACCCTGAGAAAGGTGGGTGGTGCGACGCAGAGGGAAGTACAGGAGCAGGCTGACAATTTCCAGCACCTTGTCCTAGTGTAGCCCGGAGAGTTTGTCGTTGTCAGGATCCTTATAAGAGTGCGGTGTGATTGAGATAACTAGGGATGTGGGGCAGAACCCCCCCTATAACTTCACAGGATCACAGTCCCCACTAACATCTCAGCAACGGTTAACTGATCAAGAGCCCTTAGAACTGTAACTTGAAATCATGCAACCTCAGGTATCTATGACGATTGCCACGGAACAACATAATACAACAACCTTTCGCTTGCATCAAGTACTGGATCAAATCATTTCCTACAATGAGGGTTCTAGCTGCAGAACCCTCTAGAACTCCTGCATATGCAAGAGAGTTTTGTTGGATTAACGGGCCAGGTGAGAAAACCACACAGGTGGGAAGACTCCGATGATCGGTAAATTGTTGCTCCGTGAAAGAAGTCAACCTCATATCTGTGAGATTGTTGTGCTGTACAACACTACAGGATCACACTACTAAGTTTTTATAAACACTCTAAACCAGGTTAAATGAGATCCACATTCTAAGTTTCTTAGGCAGTAAAATTCTGGAGAAGAGTATAAAATCCTCGTGGGTCACAGAGTACAAGCAGGCCTGGGTAATACGATATCTGGATTGCTGTGCAAGGTTGCTATAAATGCCTTGCCGTAGAATATCTGGCAAGCTCCCGTGTCAGTCGAGCAGCGATGCAACTACTATTCGAACCCGTCGTATTAAAAAGCTTCTGGAATACCAATTTGGTTGGTGAAAGGAAATATTTAAGTTAGCCAAGATCTACATGCCTTTTCTTTAGGAGTATAGTCTAGTAATGTGGGCCTGTTATATTTATATTTTTTATCACCCTTATGCCAAGGTTCCCGAGATTTCCCAGATGAATGACCAACAAGCCGGGTATTATAATATTAGCGGGTTAACGTAAATTAACCATGCCAAAACCTTGACCTCAGTACTTGTGCAGTACGTTTCGCGGATAATAAGTACGGTTCACGAGTCCTATTACCCATATCAAACTGAAGTACCGCGGGGAAAGCAGTCCAAGTGGGACGAAAATGGAATTGCCGGTGAATGAATGTTATTATGTGCTTGTCGTAGTTGGGAGGGGTTCATTGAGAAGTGTTCAATAATTTCGCCATTTTTGTGTAAAAATCTCTAAGCTATAGAGGACTCTGTCACCCTACTCCAGCGCTGATCAATTGATACCGTTGCTGTTCCAACACCGTCCTCGCAATACTGTCACGGGTGGAGTTATATTTCTCGAAGTGCCGGTATAATGGGGTCAGGAAATTCAAGAGCCGGGAGCTGGCATAGCAGCGGTTTACCACTAGAGATTATCCGGCTGAAGGAATGGGAGTAAAGGGGTAAGCGAAACCGCCTTGCATCTATTGGTTTCCCGCATCAGGGGGATTCTGGTATGGCGAAACAGATTTTCTTAAGACAAAGACAAGAGCAGACGGTTCGCTAAGCGTGTGGATGATGTATGAAAAGTGAAGATTGACACTGCTTGTACCGAGGGGCGGGGGGTTTGTGTGTGAGCGCTGTTCTGTTGGTCAGGCAACGGTGTATATGCCCACTCGGGAAAATGCTTGCAAAAAATCGCCAAGTATTCCTGGAGTGCACCTCATTTTGCGATCAATAGGCCCCGGGAATGGCAAGAGCGACCCCTCGTTAAGAACTTGATGGACTAACTTTGCACCAGAGTAATTTATGAATCAGTGTCGCAGCGGAGTCAGAGTGTTGGTTGGGATGCCGCGAGTTGGCCACACACAAAATATAGGTCGCTATGACAGTTGCGGATATTGGTTATCTTCTTGAAAGGTGGTATTGTGTAAGTACGGTAGTTGATTACTTTGCACAGTCATGCTCCGGTGGAGGGTTTCTGATATCTCTTTTCGACTTGGGTCCTAATTATTATCTAGAAGTACCGATGAAAATGCGTATTCTCTAGTTTTGAGCAAAACATGACTCACACGTCAGGAAAGCAATTATAGCAGGTCTGTACGAGTTGAAGATCATCCTGCGTGGGTACCCGGCCGTGATCCTAGTTACCAGTGGAAAAAACCTTCTTGGCTGGCTTTAAACGTAGGTCACATGTTATCTATCGCTTTAGTGCAGAGTGACACCTAGGAGTGCGCTACAGAGGTACAGGTACTTTACAATCCGATCAATGTTTTGTCTCTTGATTCCGGATGTTTTCAGATAGGATAAATTTATGATATTGAGCAACGATACTCCTGGGCTGTATCTCCATTGTGATTGGTCGGTGGCAGTGCGGGAGAACTCTGGACATAGAGTTTCGCGCTCAGGGTGCAAGGGTAGTCTCTAAACCGCCAACCTTTTCCGTTTCTTACTTCCACACTTTTTTTTGTTTTTTCGAGTTATTAAGGAACACATTCAATTGCTACCTCGACAAAGCATGCCTCTCACCCCAATAATCCATCCATCAAATTCACAATGAGCCACCGCGCGCACACCATGAGCCCCTTCCCTCACACCAACGGTATGCTCATGAAAGATCTGTTCTCCACACCTGTGGCTGCGCTGATAATTAAGTTCAATAGCCATGGTTCTAGCGCGGCTCCCAATCGCTATATTCTAGACGATGATAGCGGTAACTTGGGATCTTGTAAGATCATCTACTCTGGCAACACAATTCACGACCACGATTACCGCCGTCGGGGCACGGGTATGTCCCTGGGGCATGCTAAAGACGAGTAACAACAGGATCAGGTTCTGGGCTAGTAGAGGGAACCTACACATAGGCTTCGGAGCATTTGAAGTATAAAGACTAGTTGGAAAAAATGGTATGTGGTCTCCACTGGAAATTGGCCGACACTGGTGGCGGGGAATCGGTACTTAGGTCCTGCTGGACAGCATTTGGATAGCCGAACGGATGCCACCGTCACCTGCCTGTTTTCTTCCAATGACTATATCTAGGGACAGAGTAGCACAACATATCCTCATGACATCGTACCAGTTCAGATTTTGAAAGTGTGATCCAACTGCGTTGAATGGGTCAGCCAATATTTTAGCTCCAAAATGAATAGGTTTACAGAGGAGGGTATTACAATAAGGAATATTTCGGTTGGGCGGTAGAGGAAGTGCAATTAGGCGAGGCACCCCTTATGGTGGATCCGCGGCACTCGTCCCAGTCAAGTGCCCGAGATCAGCTGACTCACTGTCTCATCGGTGGCAGTCTCACAGGCTGCCAATGCACTCTTGGACCCCATAGTTACAGGATGCCTTTAGCACGGGATTCAGAAATACTACGACAAACCGGGATTAGCAATCTGGTTGAAGGGAGAGCAGGACTTCAGCACTACCATCACAGAGGTCAATCGTGTCATAAAAGAGGGTATCCAGGACCTACAGTCGTACTCGGGACAAAGTAGCAACTCACAATATTTGCGAAGTATGTTCAATTTCTGGGCTGACGGGACATTCTTCTGAGTTTCTTCTAGTTTCGGGATATTGAAAGATTGTTCAGATTATTTGGCGGTGGAATTTAACTAAATGGCCTCCACGGGGCCAGGCGATCCGGCACAACAGGGCACCCAAGTTCTTAACAGAGGTATATGACAAGATAAAGTCCGAATTTTTGAACATATCATGGTGGCAGCTGCAAGGTCTCTTCCACTTCTAGAAATCCACCAAAAATTAACATACCAGGAGGAGTAAAGAGATTCAAAGGCTATGATTGAAAGAAAGGTATTCACGAAATGCTTATGAGAGCGAAGAGGATATATGAGGATTGACTTATTGACTTGCGACTTGCTTTTTCATCAGCCGTGTGTGAACCAGACCCTTAAATACATGAAGCTATAGGTACCCTCACATCGTTCCGGAAATGATTCTTGCTCCCCCATCACAAGTCCTAATTCCTCACGCTACAGCGTCTTCAGCACCCCACATCCTTGTCCTTTCTTCGAGTCCATTCTTTGCCATGCTTCTGTCGCTCTTCGCTCCGATGCCTTGTTCACCGGCATTCCACATTTATTAGTTCGGCTTCTTCTTCGGCGTCGTTCCACCGCTCTTCATTCCGCTACTGAGTCTTTCTCCGCGGTAAGCGCCGATGATTAAGAATAAGGAGAACAGGTCAGGCAACGACCCCAATAATCTTCCTATAGGTTTTGGTAAGTTGACACTAGATCCGTGTAGGCAATTGGTTGGAGTTATCAATCGTCGGATCCACTGACAGCCTTTACAAGACCGCCGTGTAGTTCGTGATTGAGGAATCCAAATCTGTACACAGAAATTGGCACTACACTGCTGTTTTCAAGGGTTCTAAGCTGTTTTATGGCCAGAATTTGTATCACCTATATATTCCTGGACAACTTTAAAAACGATTTACCAGCAACAAGTTCGGACCACAGTCGCAACTATGGATAATATATTATTGATGGAAATAGGCGTTCCTCGATTACACAGCCAAGTATTGAAAATACCTCGCGCAAGATTTGGCGTCTAAGCAGATTGCGTTGGTCAGGTTCATGCAACAAATTTGTCAACGTGGATCCGCAAGATTCCTGGCATGCATTGGATTACATTGAGCAAATACTTAACTGAATTATGAATTCCCCTATAATCAGACACATTGATAATCGCATAATTGCGTGTGCAAGAGGGAATCGTTATGCCACTCTTGCAGGAGTGAGAAGATATCTGTACCCAATTCACTGGATACGAAACCGCATTAAATATTGTACCTCTTTAGCGGTGAATCAACATCACCATACTACCCTGCAGAGTAATGCACAGCCCATATATCTGGGGGCTGGTATAACATCTTACATGTGAGAGGACATGGTTATTAGAGCATATTCTGGTAATGCTGATAATCAACCAGCTTCATTTGAGAGACGGTATGTGAATATAATATCCAATCATCGCGACAGAGCTCAAACAGCATGTGTGTTGAGCCACACAAGGTGAGAACAGGGGACTGGCCTTGTTTCCTGTTAATCCACAGTGTACTAATAAGCGGTACCCAGGAACCATAGTGAGTAAGTGAATGATATTCTGAACCTTGTGCATCAGCGGTAACTACTGCTAGACTGAGGAGTAAGGTCAGAATGTAAGTAATCATTGGCAAAACTTGGGATCAAAGAGTACCTGTTATTAATTTGAAGGAGATACACGAAGTAGGCTGCCAGGGAAAATGTGCAAATAGTAAAGGAGATCGCTATGGGGGCGACGGTGAGTTACTGTGGATATTGAGAAATATAACTTATGAAATTTTAGCTCAAGCCCGGTTGCTGAAACCGCCACATTTCACATATCGTAGTCGGTATGTGGACGAAAATATGTCACTTGGATGAGACAATTACTGAAGGGAGATCCATACAGTATTATACACGGAGGGTGGAAACAGTGCAGATTGGATCAGGGCTGAGAGGATTGCAGACTTCCATTTCTTGGTGAATAGTGATAGACACGATCATGCTCCATCATAAAATTTGGCTTATGCTCGAGCATAAATACTGCTCGATCACACCCAAATTTTATGATCAAGGATGATAGTGTCCATCACTAATTGGTGAATAGTAGTTATTAACTTAGTGCGGCAAACGACCGGATGTCTGAAATCAGGTTAGTTGGGTACTGCAAAAGGTAGGTGGGAGTGGGCAACGGCGTCCCTGAGCTCTGAAACTTTCGGACTTCTGACTTGTGCACTGTGTAGCTGGTGGGTGGGTAAGATCAAGGACGATTGTGGAATTAGTAAAGCGAGACCGTATCGCCTGCTGTATGTTATAGGCGGTAGTTGAACAGATAACAATCACCGGTTCTGTAACGAGATGATGGTTGACCAATTGGCAACTGATTCAGAAAGGGTTGCAGTTGGTTTGTCAGAACAATTATGGACTGCTGGTGGACAAGCCAATTGTTCATCTTCCACTGGCTTAGTACCAGTGGCGGTATGTGAACAACATCCGTTGGCCAGCTTGTAGCAGCGCATTTCTTGATGGCAGGATTCTCGCTCCATTCAGCCGGTAATCCAGCTTGAACTATTATCCGTAAGTTAGTCTGATAGATCAGGTTCAACATGCTGGCGCCCGAACAGTAGATCTACTACTGGACGCCACCACTGCACATATGGCATCAGGAGGGGGGTTAAGCCGCTATTGTAGCTCTTATGGCAACTGAGTTCTTACCTTCATATGAGTTGTCTCCTTAATCATTCACGCAAACTTAACATAATTAACGAGACCAGAGTCCCGCCCCCAAAGTTGATCCAGCCGCATCCACTGCCCCGGAGACGACAACCCCAAAATACCCCGTCCCGACAGCTCGTAAGATCAGTTCCCCGCAGTGATTGTCGGTTGCATCGGGTTTGACATTCTCCAGTTCCAAGAGGTCACTAAAAACTCCATGCTGTTGCTTTAGAGAAGCCCGCACAAGCCTTGTTCGGCGACAATTACCTGGAATATCGTGGCTTAATGTTAGCGTTGCACCCGTCGACCAAGAATTCTGTTGTATCCCATTTGGGGGCTGCAACTGATGGGTGTTCTGCGCTCAGTATCAGCCATATTGCGGTCGACATCCATGCTTGACAGAGGTATTATAGCATGGCTACCCCATAGTGACTACTTGCCGCAGCTCCCAATAATCGTGTTCCGCGGTGATTATCTGCCATACCGCCAATAGCCTCTACTAGATCCTAGTCCCGGTTCAGGGTCGGGAGGGCGAAACCCGCAGGGAAAGAGAACACATGCGGTTGGTAGATTGAAAGAATGGGCGGGAAAGCGAGATAACTGACTGCTTGTGATGGAGAAATGGAAAGAAACTAGTCATTTCCACGATCAGTGACGGCACTCAACGATCGAAAATGTTAAGTAGATGGTAATGGATATAGGGCCAAGACGAAAGGACCGGCCAGTCGGTTGATGGCGCCGTTGTTATCTAATGAGTGTTTGTAGTTGCCTTCATTTCCATCGGAAATCGGTACGCGGAGAAGTTGAGGAAAAGTCGAAGAACACGGGAAAGGTACTAGAAATACCTTTTCTAAGAGTGAGGTCTACAGAAGACCCCACTAGACAGTCATCTCTAGGAACCCGGCAGAAACCCAACTGAAACAACCTAGCCGCAGGACAGACAGTTGAGTGTATTGTGCCAGGAAAATGTAATCATATTTTCGTCGCTACCACACCTCATAGGGCATGGTCTGGTACTCGTCTCCTCAAGAGTCTTGGTAATCGCTAAAACTGATCCAGAATGCCATCGATTTATTGTGGCACAATACCAGGATCAGATCAGTAAGGGAAGCAAGAAGCGCTATCTCATGGAGTGTTAATGAGAGGGAAATAATTGTCGACAACCTAGTGCTCTTCGCGATCACATGTAACTTGTACAGTACCTCATCCGGCGTCGGTGGTAGTGAAGATTGAAGATAAAGAAAGATAAAGGGAATCTCGTTTGATTAAACTCGAGTATGTTCTTATCGAAAGCAACACCTAGGACCTGTTTGGCAACACTGCGACCGTTCCACATTGAAAGTTACCCTCGAGAGACTACAGAACTAGTAGCATAGTATGGGGAACGGCAGAGCAAAGGAACGGTCGCTGCGTTTCCAAACAGGCCCCCTGGTGATTTGTGATGTTTGGAAGCACAAGCCGACAACACGAACATTTTGATTGCATTTTGTTTCTTGGACCAACTGAACTGATGGGTCCTTGCAAGAGTGCTGACTTTGGGCCACACTGAAAGAACAAAGAAGAAAATATAATCACTTAACAAAGGACTATGCGACTGAAAACAGCGAGGACTAGGAAACACCAAAACGGAAACCAGGATTGGATGGAAAAATAGTGCAGGACAAGATGATCAGTACCAGAATGTCAGGATGGTTTGATGAGAGAAAGTGATCGCAGTGGTGGAACGACTGCAGCGACCATAGGATGCCACTGTTACGGTAATCAGATCAGAAGGCGGCATGTGGGGGGTGAGGGCCAGTGCTCTCAATTTTCCAGTTCGTCCAAGACCCTTTTGTACGATGATGGATGGCACGATCTTGTCCTTTGACGGAATGGACCGACCGCCTTGGCGCCGTCCTCGACGTGGTAGACGGCCGTGGACTACAGACACAAAATCTTGCGCAATGGAACAAATACTAGTACCAAAACAAGTTAGGAAATGAAAATAAAAAATAAACATGAAAAGGTGGTGGTGCGCGAGCATTGTACCAGGGGTAGTAGTTGGACTGCTGTCGACGATGGTATGACTGGATCGCTGGGAGCACTAATAATGGCACGTGGTCGTGAGAACGATGAAAGCAAGGGGGTAAAACAATTGCGGAGCGACCAATGAACAGCGCAGGGGTCCTATAGCGAACAGTCCTTTCTGATTTACAGACCAGGAGTGGGAGACATGCCGTGTATTTTGCGATTTGAGACATTTCATCAGCCCGGTGCGGTCTCTGTTCCTGTTGGGCTAGTTGAGGGCTTGGGAAGTCCGAATTCGATACCTAAGAGGGATTTCGAGGTTCGGCAGGGTGCGGGGGGTTTCTAGGACTTTTTCTGCAATGCCTTTCTGCAAAAACAGGGCATCCATCTAGGAAATCTCATAAACCTTGACCCAAGACTTAGGTAAAATATGAATATATAACAGGCCCACCTCACTAGACTATAGCCTTGGAGGAACAGAAGGTATATCTTTTCTAACTTCAACATTCCTTTCAACGAAATTGGGATTTCTGAATCTCTCTATTACGACGGGCTCTCAGAGTTGTTCCCTCACCGCTTGACTGAAACTAGAGCTTGCTAGATATTTCACAGCAAGGGATGTATAGCACCCTTGGTGAGCAATTCAGATATTATCCTGTGGCAGGCCTTCATTGACTCTCCGTGGCACTATGACTTCGTGCTCTTGTCTGGAGTGTTGCTATTACAAAAACTGAGAATGTTTTTGTCTGTACCAGTGGTTTAGTACTATTCGTAAAATCACTTGAGCGTGGTAATCGTGCAGGACCCTGCGCCAACACCATCTCAGAAATATGGATTAGACTTGTTTCTCGCAGCAGCAGTTTGCCCACAATTCAACAGTTGAAGCTTTGGGTGGTTTTTGTGACTGGAGTATTAATCGAACGGAACTCCCATGTGTATGTGGGAATCCTAGAGCGGTGTCCGGCTTAAACCATCTGTTTCGGAAAAGATTTGATCAAGATCTTGGTGGTAGGAAGCGAAATGTTGTTATATTATTATGTTGGTTTGAAGAAGCCCGCGTGGTGCCCTAAGGTTGCCTAGTTTCCAGTTATGGTTCGTGCCACCCAAAACTTGTACCAACGCCGTTTCAAAATGTAATGCCTTATGTAAGTAGGGTATCGGGTTTTTGATACATCAAATTTATTTTACAGTGTGATAGAGAAGTGCAAGCGATTGAGGATGATATTCTAATATCATGGTATTATGTATAATACAATATAAGATTACTTTGAAGATTGCGTTATTTTATTTAAAAGAAGTAAAGTTTTATTAAACAAATAAAGATTAGGCAACATCAGATACACTGATCATACCTGCATTGGGCTTTCTCTAATTTGTGGCCATCTTGCTGTAGTTCTTATTGTATTCGGGTTTGCTGAGGTTCCGGCAGTTGATGCCCGAGAAGCTGCTAGATTGTGATCCATTCTGAGTTGATAATTAGGGTTCCAGAGATTGTTTATGGTACGGAAAAGTTTAGATGTCAGGAATAGAAAATTAATAAGTTCTGATATGTAAAAAAAGGTATTGTGATGGTTGATTATATTGTCTAATTACAATACTCTATGAATTATCATATAATCATATCATACTATGTCACTTGAGTTTCTAACTGTAAAATAAATTTGGTGTATCAAAAACCCTACAACCTGCTTACATAAGGCATTACATTTTGAAACGGGGTTGGTCCATGGTTTGGCTGGCACGCACCATACTATTATAAGATCTCTGGATCAGTCCACCGTTTACTGAAGTATTTGTACGGACTATTATCCTGGAGAGCAATAGGAGGGCTTTGTCCCCATATCCCGGGTTATCGCTATCGCACCAAATTCCCGTAGAAGCCCTTACAACTATGCACTCTGAGGGGCGCAGAAAGACAAGGTGCGTTGATTGCCTTCCTGCTCCTGTTCTTCTTGCTCCCTCGCACCACCCACATCTCACTGGGTGAACTGCGCAATCGGACATCCGACTACGCCATTGTTTCTTCTCTTTTCCACAAGCAAAAGATCCAACCATCTCCCTTTACCCCCGGCAATAGGAACCTCACAATCCGCTGTACGCTGCATTCCCCCCAGTTCTCCCTTCCGCTGTTCAAGCAAGTGATGAAATTAATGGCCGCCAAGCTCGCGATGGCACAGAATAACGGCCACGGCGCTCCGCCGGCAGCTACTATCAATGAAAATGATACGGTACAGGGCCTTAATGTTCACCCACCCAATGACGACTGGAACCCGCCAACCGTATTGGGGGAAACACCACTTTTGTGCGCCGCCCGGAAAGGCCATCATAAAATGGTCAAGTTGCTCCTGGAACGGAAAGACATCCAACCCAATGTGCGCGACCAGAATGGCCAGACACCACTATCATTGGCTGCCCGGAACGGCCATGATCTAGTCGTGGAGCAACTCATCCAACGCGACGATGTTGACCTCAATACACAAGACAATTTCGGTCACACACCCCTTTCCTGGGCTGCCTTAAATGGACATGCAGGCGTTGTCTCAATCCTTCTCGACCACAACAATGTCGCACCGACTGGAGCTTAACACCAATGCAAACATATGTTGTTTCCTGTTTTTACAAGTGGTATGTGTCGATGTATTTGTCCACACCGTTATCGGAGCTCTAGTATTGACTGAAGCTCTTGCTTTCCCCGCCTTACATTATACTAATATGCGGCGCCCAGGTCGGTAACGACACAGACTGGTTCTTTGTTTTCCCCGTCATGCATCAACTAGCTCTTGCACATGAAGCCTAAAAACCACACTTAGTCAATACCAGCTACAATCAAAGTGGGAAACATAACATACCCTAGTTAAAATCAACCTTTGTTTGTCCTAACTTGTTCGTTGCATACAAATTTCAAATCTTACTAGGCCCCGCTTATCGTTAGTGAAGTGATAAATCGATCTTGTTACCATCTGCGCCTCCTTCCTTAGCTTTCAATTTCATCATAGTTTTTCTCAAAACAAATCTTCCAGAAAGCTACAACTAGATTATTATTGGTCACTTCGCCCTTTTGAATGTCAAGTTTCTGAGACCGTTATTCCTGTTCAACTACACAGCACCTCCTACAAGTCCTGGATTAACCCTAAAATGGCAGCCAACAATGTAATTTACGGCGATGCGGCTCTTCACCCATATGCGGCTCACCATAGCAACCATTGGAAAACTCAATCTCTCATTGATTCTCGACAAAAATAATAATGTAACCACTTCAGAAATTGGTTACAAAGTACTTTTAAATATGGGGAACCAGAATATGTAGTTTTTTTTTATTTATAAGCAAAGTAATTGTTGGTATACTGGTTGGGCTAGGTGTATTAAACAAGACTACACTAGTACAGCATGTGTAAAAATGCAAATATAAATAGGAGGATCTTCATAACCTAATAGAGTAATTATTTGGGCTTTATATACTTAGACTAATATAGCTTTCTGGTAATTTATAAGCATATTGGCATGTTATACTAACTGAAAAAGACAAGAAAAACTACATAGAAAATATATATTTTTACTATATAATATCTGTTTGTGCAGATAAGATATAAAGTGTATACTTTGTAATATTATTTTCTACAACTATTTAACTAAGCTTACAAAGTTTCAAGTTGTATAGAGAACAGCAGGAAATCTACATTAAAATTCAGTGTGGTGAGAGTTGAAGTTTGAAATCTCTGAGTCCTATTACCTAAACAGACTACAACTCTTTCAATAACTTTAACAATCTGAGTAGACTAGAAAGCACTACTTTGGACCTTCTTCTGAATATGTAGCCTATTTAGTTGCAGCTTAAAGGTAGTATTTCTTTCTAAATTACTATATAATAATATTGGTATAAAATTTACAAGACTTAACCTAATGCCTTGAAAACCTATATATGATCTTGGATCATGTTAGTGAAGAATGTTAAAAATTATTATAATATTATGTAAACCCTATATGTAGATATGATCTATTCATTTTTATAAGATACTTTTTTAGTCTCAGTTCTGTGTTTTGTCTCACTAGCCCCCAAAATAGCTACAAACAAATCCTAATACACTTAACACATCAAACCCAAGACCAATGAGATCCTACAATTTACTTAAACTAGTGTTTTTGCAATGATTTTCAATTTTTCTAACCGACTATTCAAACCAAGATGATATTTGAGCTACTCTAGAACAAACTGAGTATACCAGAAGAACCATTACTTATTATAAAATAAAAACTGCACATTCTGATTCCCCATATTTAAAAGTACCTTTTAACAAATTTTCAATATGGTATTATTATTATTTGTGTAGATAATCAAATATACATTTGGTTTGCCAGCGGTTGCCATGGAGAGCCGCACCTGGGTGAAGAGCCGTTGCACAGTAAATTGCGTTATCACCTTCAACATGCGTCATTATTAAGCAAACTGTGCATGAACGGAACTCTGTTCTCTATCCCAATAGCCTGAGACCCTAACTTATCATTACCTGTGTGTACTCTTAACTTTCAAAGTTTTTGCTCATATTTCTATCTCTTGTTGGACACAAAAAAGTATGTACAATTTCATGAGCTTGACTTAGTAACTGAATCACGTCAACCTACCGCTTGCCAAGTGGAGGGAGGACATGACAAACCGTCGGTGAGCATGAAGAGAACGTTCATCTCGCTTATAGCTCCTTGAAAGAATAACAGAGATCTCTATTCAACACGTGCTGCTGCGTTCCCAGACTTGCTCTCTCCCATACTATGAATAACAGATGAAGAGTAAAAACTCAACATATGGTAGTCGAGAACGTAGCACACCTTGAGTCACTGTAGATCCAGGCAGTAATTTATTGCCTTCTACGTAAGTCCTGCATATTTTGCCACTCGTATTGTAACAAAATAAAAACTGGTTTCTTAAAGACACCAATGACTCCAACTGTTTGTCACCTGTGTTCAGTTACTATTTCATGCTATGCACACTTACGCTCTATGTTGTACTTGCTTTTACATTGTACTGAGTCTTCCCCACTACAAGCGAAACAGCATGGGATGGTAACCGGCTATTCTTTTGATCAGTCTTTTTTTATTTTCATTTTTTCTTTCCTCTCTTTGGTAGAAAGATTATATCGCCTACTTGACTATGTGACTAGCAATTAAGACACTCCCTTCCTCCGCCCAAATATTTTGTCGGCTGGGTTGGTCAATCATTCTTGCACCATAACGACTCGCTACTTGCGGGCCAATGATTAGCAAACTCCTTTTAGTCATAGCAGACTCAGCTGAGGAAAATAGGACAATATTTATCTTGCATGGTACCTGACGAAACCTGGTCTTCCTACCGAGAGTTATGTCATAGCTGTCATAGCTAGTACCTTGCCAACATTCAAAGTAGTTAGTATAAGCTCAAAACTTGACAGATGGTTAATCCCTCCCAGATAATTAGACCGACATCCGGGAGATGTGAACAGACTCAAGTACACCATTCATGTGAGATGTAGATCTCCGATATATTCTGACCTCAGGGAAACAATTTTAGGGAAGTGGAGCTCCACAGAGTAAGCGTGTACAAGATACCACCTAGGATCCACAAAGAAAACCCTTTCACAATTGCGAGTTCCAGTGCTCGTACCGAATTGTGTAACCTGTATAAGCATGTATTCAGAGGTGAGAGGCTCATGTTCATAAGATTGGTAAGCAGTAAGTTGACGTAATGCAGTTACTACCCACAGGGAAATTTAAATTAGGGTCCCAGGCTATTGGGATAAAGAACAGAGTTCTGTTCATGTACAGTTTGCTTAATAATTACCAATGTTGCAGGTGATATTGGCTGGCATTCTACAGTTAATATAGGACTTGGGAGAGGTGCTGGGTAGGTGAACTGGAATGATTGTCTCTGAAAGTTGACCTTCAGAAGGGCGAAGCGACCAATCTTAATCTAGTTATAGCTTTCTAGAAGATTTGTTTTGAGACAAACTATGATGAAACTGAAAGTTAAGGAAGGAAGCGCCAAGGGTAACAAGATTGATTTATCACTTCACGAATGCCAAGTGGAGCCTGGTAAGATTTGAAATTTGGATGCAATGAACCAGTTAGGACGAACAAAGGTTGATTTAACTAGGGTATATTATGTTTCCCACTTCGATAGCGGCAGATGTTGACTAAGAACGCTGGTTTTTAGGCTGCATGTACAAGAGCTAGTTGATACATGACGGTGAAAACAAAGAACCAGTTTGTATCGTTACCTACTTGCCCGCCGCATGTTAGTATTATGTAGGGCGGGTGGAAGCAACACCTTCAGTCAATACTAGAGTACCGATGACGGTATGGATAAATACATCAACACATACCACTTGTAAAAACAGGAAACAACATATGTTTGCATTGGTGTTAAGCTCCAGTCGGTTCGGCATTCTTGTGGCCGAGAAGGAGTGCGACAACTCCTGCATGTCCATTTAAGGCAGCCCAGAAAAGGGGTGTGCGACCGTGATTGTCCCGTGTATTGAGGTGAACATCATCGCGTTGGATGAGTTGCTCCACGACTAGATCATGGCCGTGCCGGGCGGCCAATGATAGTGGTGTCTGGCCATTTCGGTCGCGCAAATCGGGTTGGATGTCTTTCCGTTCCAGGAGCAACTTGACTATTCTATGATGCCCTTTCCGGGCAGCGGAGGCAAGTGGTGTTTCCCCCAATAGGGTTGGCGGGTTCCAGTCGTCATTGGGTAAATGAACATTAAGGCCCTGTAGCATATCATTTTCATTGATAGTAGCTGCGGGCGGAGCGCCGTGGCCGTTATTCTGTGCCATCGCGAGCTTGTCGCCCATTAATTTCAACACTCACTTTAACGGCGGAAGGGGGGAACTGGGGGGAATGCAGCGTACAGCGGATTGTGAGGCTCCTATTGCCGGGGGTAAAGGGAGATGGTTGGATCTTTTGCTTGTGGAAAAGAGAAGAAATAATGGGGTAGTCAGATGTTGGATTGCTCAGTTCACCCAGTGAGATGTGGGTGGTGCGAGGCAGCAAGAGGGACAGGAGTAGGAAGGCAATCAGCGCAACTTGTCTTTCTGCGCACCTGAGAGTTTAGGGTAGTAAGGGCTTTTGTGGGAATATGGTGCGATAGCGATAACCCAGGATATGCGGAAAAAGCCCTCCTATTGCCTTCCAGCATGACAGTCCCCACAAACCCTTCATTCAACGGTGGACTGCTCCAGATATCTTAGAATGGTAACCAGAAACTGGGCAACATGAGGGCTCCAGGAGGACTGCCTCTGACCAACATAATAATATAACCACATTTTGCTTGCTACAGCCAAGATCTGTATCAAATCTGTAAAGATATTCAAAGGCTATGATTGAAAGGAATGTATTTAAGAAATGCTTGCGAGAGGAAAGAGGATATATGAGGATTGACTTATTGACTTATTGGCTTGCGACTTGCTCCTTCATCAACCGCGGGTGAACCAGAACCTTAAATGCATGAAGCTATAGGTACACTCTCATCGTTCCGGACATGATTCTTGCTCCCCCTTCACATGTACTAATTCCTCGCGCTACAGGGTCTTAACCGCTACGGGTCCTTATCATTTCTCCAAGTCCTTTCTTTACCATGCTTCTGTCGCACTTTGCTCCGATACGATGTTCGCTGCCATTCCACCGGTCTTCGTTCCGCTTCGGAGTCTATCTCTGTGGTAAGCACCGATGATTAACAATGATCTTTTCCGGCACAGAGGTTTCAAGCGGTACAACCCTCTTGGATTCCCACCTACATATGGGAGTTCTGTCCGATTAAGACGCCGGTCACGAAAACCACCCGAAGCTCGAAGAGTTGGATTGTGGGCAAATTGTTACTGCGAGAAACAAATCTAATCCCTTTTTCTAAGATCGTGTTACTGCAGAATCCAGCAGGACTACCACACTCAAGTGGTTTTACAAATAGTACTAAACCAATGGTACCGCGAAAGATATTCTGAGTTTTTGTAATAGCAACACTCTGGAGAAGAGCACGACGTCATAGTACCTCAGAGAGTCAATGAAGGCCTGCCATAAGACGATATCTGCATTGCTCAGCCAGGGTGCTATACATACCTTGCCGTGAAATATCTGGCAAGCTCTAGTTTCAGTCAAGCGTTGAGGGAACAACTCTACGAGCCCGTCGTAATAGAGAGCTTCAGGAATCCCAATTTTGCTGAAAGGAATGCTTAAGTTAGAAAAGATATACCTTCTTTTCCTTCAGGGCTATAGTCAGGTGAGGTGGGCCTGTTATATATTCATATTTTACTTCAGTCTTGGGTCATGGTTTCTGAGATTTCCTAGATGGATGACCCGTTTTTGCAGAAAGGCAATGCAGAAAAAATCCTAGAAACCCCCCGGACCCTGCGGAACTTAAAGATCAACCTCAAGAATCAAATTCAGACTCCCCAAGTCCTCAACTAGCCCAACAGGAACAGAGACCAAACCTTGCTAATGAAATGGCTCAAATCGCAAGATACACGTCATGTCTCCCACTCCTGGTCTGCATATCTGAAAGGACTATCTATTGGGATGTTCAAGAAATACCACCGATCACCGGTATAGCTACAACCCAAGTACAAGTACTACTATTGACACGAGACACCAGCAGTCGCGGACCGACGGAAATACAGTACAGGGCGCGGGTCAGACGTTCCTGTCGAAGTAGTGGATTACTTTTGACGGTCAAACTAATTTAATCATGGGACAACCTTCACCCTGTTACTTGTACGGTAGATTACTCAAATAATGAGCACGGTTCTCTAATTCTGGTAATCACATCAGAATTCACTACGGTTGGGGAAGTCGGTCCAAGTGGGCTCAAAATGCGATCACTGGTGAATGAACGCTATCATTGCCGCGCACCAATTGCCTGAACCTACCACCAAAAAGCGTCGAATAATCTCGACTGTTTTGGGTAAAATACCTAATCGGTAGTGAATTCTATCCTACTGCGCCCCTATGCGTTGATTGGTACCACCGCTGTTACAGCGCCGGCTTCGCAATACTGTCAGCAGTTGAGGTATATCTCTCGGGGTTCCCATATAATAGAGTTAGGAAATTCACCAGTCGCGATCGCCGTATCTGTGGCGACCCACTAGAGATTATTCGTCCACAGTATAGGGAGCAAAATAACTACTGAAACCAACTTGTATCTATTGGTTTCTCGCATCAGGCGGATTGACAATTCTCGTATGGCAAAACAGACTTTCCTGAGAAGAGCAAAAGCAAGAGAACACAGTTAGCCAAACATACTAGTAGGGATGATTTGACAAACGACAAGATTGACACCGCCCGTACTCAGGTGGGGAGGGTTGATATGTGACTGCCACCGTATTGGTAAGGAGACGGTATATGCGCCTGCCCGGGATAATTCTTGTAAAAGATCGCGAATTATTCCTGCAGACCGCATCCTCTTGGGGTTGATGGGCTTATGTGAATGACAAGAGCGACGGCTCATTAAGAACGTTATGGGATAACCTTAAAACCAGAGTAAATTATGAATGTGTGGCAGCGAACTGTGAGTGGTGGGCAGGAGGGCACCAGTTGACCTGACTCAGGATGACGCCCCGAGTCTAAATATAGGTCGCAGAAAGAGTTATGTATACGGATTATTGCCTGGAAAGGTGGCACTATCCAAGTAGGGTAGTTGATTACTGTGTAAAGTCGTGCTCCGGAGGAGGGTGCCTGTAATCTTGTTCTACTTAGGTCCTCATTATTATGATTTATAAGTACCGAAGAAAATGTGTATCGGGTAGTTTCAAGCAAAACATGACTCACCCATTGTGAAAGCAATTATATTGGATTCGTACCAATTGAAGATTATCCTGCGTGGTTACCCGGCCGTGATCCTAGTTAAGAGTGGAAAACACCCTCTCGGCCTGCTCCCAACATAGGTCACATGTTATCTAGCGCTTTAGTACAGATCGACACAGGTCAAGGGCCTTACAGAGGTACAGGTACTGTACTACCGGGTCGATATTTTGCCTCTGGAGGCCGGATGGTTTTAGATGGGATGAATTTATAATATTAAGCAACGCTACTGCTAGTGTTAATTTCCATATTGATTGGTCGGGTGCGGTGCGGGAGAACTCCGGACATACAGTTTCGCGCTCTCAGTTACAGGTTAGTCTCTTGACCACCACCCCTTTCTATTTCTTCCTTTTATCCACACTTTCAAAATTAACTTTCCGAGTTATCAAAGAACACATTCAATTGCTATCGCGACAAAGGACTCCTCTCAGCCGAATAATCCATCCATCGAAGGAAGAATAAGCAACCGCGCGCGCACACTGAACGCCTTCCCTCACTCCAACGGTTTGCTCTTGAAACATGTGTTTTCTATTCCTTTGTTAGCGCTGATAAATATTAACTCAAGTAGTGACAGTTCAAGTTCTGCTGCCAATAGCTATATTCAAGGCGATAATTGCGGCAACGCGGAGACTCTTAACACCATCTGCTCTGGAACCAATATCCCCAACCATCATTACCGCCCCCTACAGATGGATAGGTACACTGAAGATCTTCAAACCCTGCCAAACCTATACATGACTAGCTCTCAGGAACACCGCGATCAGGTTAGTGGGCCAGTCGAGGGACCCTGCACATAGGCTACGGAGTGTTAAGAGTATAAACATTGGTTGCAAAGAAGAGTATGCGGTCTCCTCTGGCAATTGGCCGACCCTAAGTTCGGGGAATCGGTTATCGTATGCTGCTTCACAGCATTTAGATGCAGAATTGATTGCACCGTCGCCTGCTTTTATTTCTCTTCTTCTCAATAACTATACCGAGAGACGTAGTAGCACATCATATGTTCCTGCCGCCCTACTGCTTCAGATTTTCAAAGTGATAAAGTACCCCATTGAACGCGCCAGCGAAGGGTTTCGGGCCAAAGAGAAGGGTTATACAGTGGAGGTTATTACATTATAGAATGTTTTGGTTAGAAATTAAGTGGGAGAGAAATTTGGCAAAGTACCTTTTGTGGTGGAGGCCAAGGACTTGCCGGTACTACTGTTCGCATATCATACGTAGCCATGGATACAATCATGCTCTGGTATAAAGTTTTTGTGTGCTCATGCACTCCTTATGCGACCACATGAACCAAATTGTATAATCGATAATGGGCCTGTTCATCTCTAGTCACTAGTGGTGATTGGGAGAAATAGGTTCTCTGAAATCACAATTAGTAGCCACAGATGTACGGAGTATAGTACTCGAGGGGTGGAAGAGGTCATGTCTGATTGCGGGGTACCGGGGTTACCGATATCCAATTCACGGAAATGAGTAGCTTGTAAGTTAGTCGCATGACACAGAACTGGATTGCGAGGCAATTTCTAAGGTTAGGTTTGATGTGTATTGCAAAGAGTTAGTGAACTTGAGAAACCAGCACTCCAGGCTGTGAAACTTTCTGACTCCTGACTCGTCGCGTTTGTTGATACTTAGTAGGCAATATCAACTACAGTACTGGAATAAGAAAATCCAGGCTTCCTCGATCGTGGTATGTTGTAGCCTGTAGGTGGGCAGATCTGTAGCATCACTGGTTTTGTAACAAGGAGACTGCTGACCAGCTGAGCAGCGATTTGCTCTGAGCCTTTCTTCATCCGTGTACGTGATCAAGTACCGATTAGGGATGAGGAGATTGTTGACCTTTGCCTGGCTCCGCGCTATTGGTAGTAAGTAAACAGCATCTATTAGCCAGCTTGTAGATAGGCATTTCCGATGGGGGGCTACTTTCGCGATTCATTCGTTAGCTCCAGTACGACTATCTTGTATAGGTTTGACAGACAGGTCAGGTTTGACATGTTGGCGCCCAGACAATAGATCGATAACTTGACTGCAACCCCCATAGGATGGTACTCAAGAGGGGAGTTCCGGGGCTGTTGTCTGGCATGTACTGACTGAGGTCTTTCTATCATATGAATAGTCTCCTTGTTCCTGCCTGTAAGCTTAATGGTGTTAAGGACAGCGGTGTTTTGCCTCCATGATTTATCCCACCAGTGTTCACCCTCCCATTTGACCACCACTCAAATATGCCACTTCTGCAGTAAGCAGAAGAAATATGTTGTGCAGCAACTGTCTGTTGCATTGGGTTTGACATTCTCCAGTTCTACCAGCCACCCTACCAGTCCATGGTGTTGCTTCTCGGAGGCCCTCACCAGCGATATTTGGCGACAATTACCTGGATCAACGCAGTTAGATATTACCTTTCCAGCCAGAGCGCAATTACTGCATCGCTCTCCATTTGGTCAGCGTCACATACAGGTGTTCTGCCCTCCTGGTCGGGCATATTCGGTTCGGTATCCGTGATTGTCAGAGGTGGCATGAGTACTCAAAAATGCCTACTTTCAACCACTGATCGGAGTTGCGTGCCGCTAGGATTGTCTGCCATATCGCCCTTGGCGTCTTCACGTTCCATGTGCAGGTTCAGCGGTTGAAGGGTGAAAACACCAAGGGAAAGAGAATATACGCGATTGGTAAGTTGGATAGACGGGCGGGATAGGTAGGTAACTGTGGGTTTGGAACTGATGAAAAAAAATTAGAAACCTGGAGTTTCCGCGGTCGGTCACACTACACAACGATCGTGGGTGTATTAGGTAGGTGGTAGATAAAAAAAGCAAGGGAAGGAAAGGGCAAGTAGTCGATGGATGGTGCAGTTGTTATGTCCTGCGTGTTTGTAGTTGCCTACGCTTCCCTGGGTGAGCAGGGGGAGAAAAAGCGGAAGATGACCGGAAATGTCCCACACGTACTTTTTCTAAGAGTGTCCTCGGGCAAAACTTGGCTAGAGAGTCATCTCTAGGAACGCGGTACAATCCAAACAAACACCATCCTAATAAAAAGAATGCTATATTGAATCTGATATTCTAGATATCTTGAAGAGGTGGGAATGGAATATAAAGATCGTCTCGACTTCCGAAAACCTTTTTCGACTTGCTACTTCAACAACCGGGGGAGAACTGCTACCTTAAATACATAAAACCATAGGTACCATTATCGGCTTTCTGCAATCATCGCGCTATATGCTTACACATGTTTCCTACTCTTCGTTACATGCACTAAGGCCTCAGAGTCTTCACCGCTCTTCATTCCGGTTCCTTCTTCACCGCAGTTCCACCGCTCTTCATTCCAGTTCCTACTTCACCGCCGTTCTACCATCGCTCTTCATTCCGGTCGGGTCGTTGACCGGTTCCCATACTATACCATATAAAGGAGAAATAACTCGGACGGAATTTCGGCGTCCAGCTCTGGGGTAAGCTCCGGTGATTAGCAATACATCCAGCTGTTGTAATACACGAACTTTCTAGCTCTGAAGAGGTTACGGAGATGGTTGCTTGATAGTGGACTTGGAAACGCGGCGTGAGGGTGCATTAGTTTGTTTGGAGATTGTCAGAGATTTGAAAAAGGCGGTTGTTGTCCGGGGGTACAGTATGGTAAAACGGTTAGTAAGGTTTCAGCCATGAGTATGGCGAAACGGTAGACAGTATGGGATTAGGTTTGATAGGGCCAGTTACTTGCAGCTGTCGCATAATGACAATCAGGAAACACAGAAGAAACGGTGTGTGTATGGGGACTGTAAGAGATTATGAGTTTGACTGAAGACTGAAGGAGAGGACATGCGCAAGGGTGTGACTGAAGGGAAAGCGTTTCGACAGAAGTTTGAAGGAGATGTTTCGGGTCAGTAGTAACATTCAACTTGTAGGCAAAGGAGGGAGAAGTAAGATGTGCTGTGGAGACAAGACAATAAGAGTGACAGAAGTCAAGTTTGTGTATAAATAGGACACCTTCACGACGCAAAAATAACAAGAACGACAAGATACTCTCACACGAACATAGTCTAATTTTATTACGAACCGCAGGACAAACATTTGACAGCATTGTACCCATGAGTTGTAATCATATTTCTGCCACTACAAACCTCATCGCCCGCGGCCTGGTGCTTGTTTCCTCAAGGGTCTTGGTCTTCATTAAAATTGTTCTATTATACCGAAACCTCAGATTCCGACTCGAATACAACTTCCATCGATGTCTACTTTGATGGAAGTTAATGAATCTCCATCACGTCAGTTCCCACCGCAAGAGGCAATTTGTGCCACTTAGACTAGTATCGAGTTGGTGCCTCGTAATCATCTCACCTGTTATGTGAGCTCCATGCTAACTCCCTAAGTAGAGCCCTTTTCAGTCAAGCGAGTATCCAGCAGTGACAAGGCAAGGTACCGGTATTGCAAAGCTCACGTACTTCAACAAAACCAACACAGCGGTAATCGAGCTCGACCCTGGGCATGAGTTAGTACCTGAAAGTGCTGCTGAGAAAAGCCCGGAAGAAATCCAGCTGCGCAGGCGAGGGCGCAAGGGAACCCAAAAATCGAGACAGGAAAGCCAAACAATAACCTCGGTCACCAACACCAACTATCAAATCAAGGCAAGTGAACGGGTAGTTCTAGCTCCCGGTATCATGCCCCCAGCTCGTAATGTAGCTTACAGCTACAAAGTGGATTACTGGAGCCGTAGTCATTCAATTTCCTTTGCCGTATTCAGCCGCTGCTTTTTTTCCTCTTCTCGGTTGTTTTCGAGTTCTCTTCTTCTTTGTCTCTTCATTCTTCAAAAAAAGCCTTTCGCTTTGTTTCCTCTTCCGTCGCCTCAGACTGTTTCCGGCCCAGTTCGGCTGGCACCGGCCCCTTCCACTCCACTAGTCTCAACTTTGCCTCTCCACCGATACACATCATTCCACTTTTGCTTTCTCCCTCGTTTGGGAGTTTCATTTTCTTTGTGCCCAAATGTTCATTTCGCTTCCTTTCACGTGATCTGCACCCTACCTCCAGTCGCGGACTTTTCAGGAAAACCAAATCTATTAGAAAATGACCTGCGAACCGGAACAAGATTATTGAAGGTTAACAAACTTTTATCTGGAGCAAAGTTTTGATTTTTGAACCTCATACTAAACGTTACTAATCACGTCTTCCGAGAGAATGGAGGTGAATGTCATCCAGGTTCTTTAGGTCCAAAGTTTTCTTAGTGCGGTTGCAATGATGGTCTCTGGATGCATTTTATTGGTTAAAATGCCCGAGGATCAGCGATTCCATAATAAGAACCGGCGGAGCAAACCGGCGCCGTGAGTATGCTTGTATGAGATTTTAACCAGAAACTTGCTCTTGGTACAATTGTGAGAGAATAGACACCTTGAAATTTCAAACAAAAACAAAATATCATAAAATAGTATGTTCTGGTGGTATGGGAGATGCTCAATGAGGCAGTGAGGGGGGAGTTGTTGATTAGGAGCCGCAGTAAAAACTAGCACCGTTCAACAAGGTTGTGCTGAGCGGCAAACTATGTTTCACCGTCCCTTCCTTACTTAATTGCAGGAGTTTGCGGGAAAGCAAGAATTCTATGGAATTGAAGCCTGGTAAGAACCTTGACTTGATTTAATTAACCCTTATCGCAGTAACCTAATCTGAGAAGCAGTTGGTGCTCACATGAGTTTGTGGGGAAATATTTCTACAGCGGGAAAGATTTTCTCCTTAGCTTGTTTTCCACGAACGAGAATGAGGCTTGCTTGTTGGCTTTCTAGACCGCATATTATTTGGGGTCCTTACCGCTTCTTGATCTAGTGCGGTTTGTATCGGCTTCAACAAGTTGACTCTGGCGCCAAAACTCGTTGTGCTTATATTGAATGCGAATTCTATCATTCATACGACACCAACCCCTTACCGGATTACACAGAAATAGATTGAGATAAGACGATATATGGAGTTTAAAGAGCAATCCTCTCCAGGAACAATTTCACCTTACAGGACGAGTGCAAGTCTGGCGAGGAGGGCCATCAAAGTATATCATATCAGGTTTTGGATGAGTGAGGTTCACATAATACTAGAAGAAGAATAAATGAAGATACAAAGGAGTATGACCAATTAGTGGCCTTAATTTGGAAACCTGGTCCCTCTGGTAGCTGCTATAGACTTGTTTGCTTGCTCTTGTTTCGGTTTGTACACTGACACAGAAAGGAAGCAGGTAGTGGAGAGTCGACTTGTTTAAACTTGCAGAATACTTATGTACATACGGTAGAACGTCCTACAATATCGCCAAATGGGTTCCACAAGCCTAGTCGATGTCGTGAGTATTGTTATATATCCTGCGTGCCTTCTAATCGCTTTCTACCACCTATTTATCTCCATCATACCATCTTCTACCCAGTTTACCACACAGGTGACAAAAGGGCTGCTACTCTGATATTCTCAGAGAATTTTAGTTCATAGTTACTCACCGGTGATTACCCCGGAGCTGGACTCCAGAGTCCCTTCCGAGTCATTCTATTTCTTTTGAGTGCGGTGGCACAATGCCGGTCAACAACAAGAAGTAGCGCAATAAAGAGCGGTGGAACGGCGATGAAGGAGAAGCGGAACAATGGGTGGTGGAACGGCGATGAACAACCAGTGGAACGAAGAGCGGTGGAACGGCGGTGAAGAAGAAATGGGAACAAAGGGCGACAAAATCATGGCAAAGAAAGGACTGGAAGGAAGCAGAATGGACTGAGGTAATGAAAACTCTGTAGTGTGCGGAATTAGCTCATGTAAGCAAGACGAAGAATCATGTAAGGAACCCCGGGAAGGTACCGATACGTGAATGTATTTAAGGGTCTGATTAACCCACGGTTGTTGGAGAGTAAGTCGCAAGTTAACAAGTTGACCTTTTTATAGGCTATTCTCTCTCATTTATCAGATGCCATTTTCGAGTTCCAGCCTAGAATTCCTTTAAGCTCCCGGTTGGGCCCCCGGGCTTTCTGGAGTCTACAAGTAGTAACGAACAGGGAGAACTACCTGTGAAGACTGGTAAAGGCTGACTTAATACCGACTACAAGCCTTCTGAAGAATTCTGGACCACATGCAAGTTGGTATATTATGATTATTATTATTATAATTATGTATCATTGAGCCTACCGAGCCGTAGTGCTATGAATCTGATTAATAAAAAAAGTATACCAAGGTCTCTCCCGCCAGTAAGATATTCCATCTCCTAAGTGCCCTACCAGCCTTTGAACCAGTAGCTGAGTTCAGGAGCCTACAGAACCTTTGTATCGTTACCATTACTCCACTTGTTTCTCATCTATGATCTTCCAAAAAGTCTATTCTTATTAATCTCCTTCTCTTTCACATCTACCAATACTTGCCCAATCCACTGGCATCTCGCCACCTTTGAGTTCCTAATCTTCCTCAGGCTTATTTCCCCGTTCCGCCACTCTTGTCCTGCTCTCAGTGATGGCTGTTTGGTTTGTTTCTCTGGTATCTGCAGCCAGCCAGTTGTGAAATTCATTAAGTTTCTGACAGGTTGCATAGAGATGAAAATCTATAGGAACATGTGCATTACTTACAAAGAAGAGCCAGGCAACAGTAAGAGTAAGATAGTCCGCTGGTGATGCGAGTTAGAGGCACCCATTCAATTCTCCGAGTTCTGGACTGAGACTGGTGTTGTTAATGCACGCAGAGGATAAATATTATATCGATGGACTCCGGCCAGCTTGGCTGTTGATCTGTATCTCATGGTAGGGTTTTAAGCTTAGCCTTAACCAAGACATTTTCATAATCTTGCCTGCCATTATGGATGCGTAAAGAATGAGATTACTTTCGCCACCATGTGGAATGGCAAGTACCTGTATCCTGCAGCTGCACCATACTGCACCATTTTATCAGGTTTGGTAGCAGGTAAGGGTTGAAGTTAGTTTGAACTGGTTGTGTAACCTGAACTGTGCAAGTTCTTCACTCTTGATTGCCTGACATGTTTTAGTATTGATCATCTGACACAGTTCAGTGTTGATTTCCTGCTAGATTGGCAGTAATGGTGCTGTTTGTCATATGGTAAGTCGTTTTGATTGTAGATAGGGCGTAAGATTATTCCGCAATATGGAGGAGTAGAATAAATTCCGTGAGAGTAGGGAGTCAATCTTTCTCTATCAGAGTTCTATTCCATCATCACTGGAGGTTTCTGCCCGCATATTCACATTCGCGCTGGGATTTCCGCGTATCTGATCTTGCATGCAGAGAGACCGCTCAAGCAGTCACCTCACCTGATGAAGCAGGTCATGTTCCTCTTTGTTTCAATTGACATTACCTCAGAGCTCAAATCTAGGCTCTTCTGAGTAGAAATTGAGGAAATTGTCATTTAGAATACTGACATGAATAATTATGTCATAAGTGTGATTCTATGTCTTGTATGAATAGTTCAGGTTTGCAGCTCTCAATCATTTGGCATCCTGGTATGACAGTATATGTTGTGCAAGATTGGGCTGTTGCATCATGTGTGTTTTGACTCACAAGTGGTTGGTAATAGTCGAATTGATCGCTTAGTTGTTAAAATGGGAGATGATCTGGGTCTGGTGTTTTAGAGCCTGAGAGGTTTTGAGACACTCCGGAATGCGAACATAAATTACCTCTGTGGGTTCATTGTTGATCTCAGTCCTGCTAAGAATAATTTGACTGTTCCTGGCTTTCCTCAATGGCCGAGTGTCTAATCCGCATCGTTTGTTGTCTGTCGTCATACATATGATCAGGTGGAAGTCGGTATATCAATATGAGTGCTGCTGTGTAAAGCATTAGTAAGTAGTCGCTTGAAGTAATGCCGTTACTAGGACTATCCTGTATGAATACACATTTTATTTTCCGCTGTCCTTGGTACAGAGATCACAGTTGAACCAGATAAGATAGGTTCTACATTTGTGATACCTTATACTGTATTGGCTCGGCCACGAGATCCCGAGCTGCTCGTGGTAGACGTGTAGGTTCTTCAACTACAGCCTATTTGGTGGGATAGTACTAAGTAATCTAGAGTGCGCGTATGGCTTGCGGTAGCCTGAGAAGTACTTGCAGGAAAATATAGAGTCGGAAAGGCTTGAATTGATAAAGGAAACGTGATAACTAGTCTCAATCCAAATGCAACTATGTTATACAGTACAGAACGGTTACCACGAGGTTGCATGAAGTCAGAGAACGTTCCCATGATAACAATTAGGCTTGAATACCCTCCCAGCACCCTTAACTCGGTTTTGTTGCAGTTAGAAATTATCACAGAACAAACAACTCGTAAAAAGGGTTTCTCACATCCACAAACATCTGTTAGGTTCTCAGTTTCCATAGCAGGAAATAGTCACTACCAAATGGGAGCTCTATTAGATCAATCCACAATTGAGGGAATCAAAAGGATACAAAAAACAGAAATATCAGGCGACTGATATGCAATTTAGGGAAGAAAATCACTCTGAATTAGAGGAGAAGCCGTAGGCTGTATAGTTTCCATATGAGATGGGGAATACTTACGATAATCGCTCAGCAGGTTTTAAAAGTCCTAGGAAAGTTCGTGTTTGGTTAGTCTCAACATATATTCAGGTCGATATCTATCAATTCCGGCAGGGGATATACCACGCCCTAGTGCCCAGACCCCGAAGCCACGGTGCCCAGGATCTCAACACTGTCTTGGGGCTTATTTGGGGTAGTGTCTCTGGCTTTTAGCAGGAGTTGCACCACGCCCTCGTGCCCTTTCCTGGAAGCCCAGGAGAGTGGTGTAGAACCGTCGTCGTGCTCTATTGCGTGGTCTATATCATCCCTTTCCAATAGTAGTTTCACTACTTCCTCGTGCCCAAACCAGGCAGCGTACGAGAGGGGTGTGTTAGAGTTATTGTCTCTGATATTCGGCCAAACATCTTCGCGTTCTAACAGGAGATCCACCACTTCATCATCGCCCATCTGGGCGGCTAAGTGGAGCGGTGCAAGGCCCTTTTGATTGACTTTGTTTGGGTCCACATCCTTGTGATCGAGCAGGAGTTCTACAACTCCCTCATGTCCATACCTGCAAGCGTGGCTGAGTGGGGTATTACCGGCGCTATCCTGCTTGTTGTAGTCGATATCGCGTCTTTTCAACAGAAGGTGCACAATCACCTCATCCCCAGATTCGGCAGCAGAGGCCAGCGTTGTTCGCTTATCGACATCTTGGAGATTGGGCTGGAGGTCCTCCCGTTTCAAAAGCAACTTTACGACCCTCGAGTGGCCTTTTTTCGCAGCCCACATGAGTGCTGTCCGGCCGCGATTGTCTCTCCAATTGGGATTGACGTCAGGACGTTCCAAGAGTAAGCTAACTATTTTATCATAACCTCCCTGAGCAGCCCTGGTGAGCGGTGTTTGGCCACCTGTATCTGGCCGATTGGGGTTGACATCTGGCTGTCCTAGAAAGAGCCTCACAACTGCAAGATAGCCATTTGTGGCAGCCCAGCAGAGAAAGTCCCCGTTATCCTCTGGCATATTGCTATTCATTTCCTACTCTTTCATCATTAGCTTCTGTGATACAAATGTAATACAAGTGCAAAGCCATCAGAACTAAACCCTGCGACAGTTTGGACAATGTTGCCGTTGTGGAAAGATGCGTGACAGGTCCCTTTACACAAAAACAGCGAATTTGAACGAGGCCGTTGCCTGATCCGTAATCGGACACTTCAGTCAAAGAGCTTTATCCCGTGTAGGCAGAAAGAAAGAAGAGAATACGAGAGATAAAGAAGGCAGAGGAAGAATACTCAACTAATTTCGCAATCGCGTTGTCCGAAGTGTACCTCGTTGTCCTTGTCTTCGGTGTGGAGTAGTGAGCCAAAACAAATCAAGGACTGGGGAAAGGTTCGTTTTATCCCTTTCGAGAAATGCAACGCGCACAAACGCTTCCCAGAACAGTCACCTGTATGAACCCTATGGAAACCTAACCAAAATTAACTAACACCAGAGAATCCAATGGAGGTTATTGCGGCAAGGGTCTTCTGTTCGCCAACTTTCTTTCTCGACAGCCCACCATTATTAGCAGCAACACCTCGAAACCCCTAGCGTCCGCGTCATGATTAGGATTGGAAAGGGACGTTGTCCATAACCCTTGTGTTAACCTTACATCAATAGATTACAATAGAATAAGTTGAACTATTTCTGGTATTATTCAGTTATAAGAAATTAGTACGGAGAAGGTCGAGTTCTGAACCGGCAATAATTAGCAATGAGAAGCAAAAGTTAAAGACCATAGGTACTCCTGCCAAGGTTGTCGCTACGCCCCAACGTACGACTACCCGCTGGCTCGCAACCGTGGAACCGTGAGCACTCCCAAGAGGTTTCCTGACTGCCCGGTCGTCTTTTACAGCCAAACAGTACCTTGGGTGTTGCCATAGAAACTTTCTTGTTATAGAAACTTTGTTATCAATCAAAGAAAAGAGCAGAGCAACCTGAACGCAAGCAATTGATAATCAAAATAAATGCATATGTTGGGTAAAGGCATACAATTCAAGCATATAAAGAAAAGTATCAAAAAGAAAAGTTACTGTTATTAGGTGACAAGCAAGGTCGCGAAAACAAATATAGGATAGAATATTATACTACTATGCCTTAATTGAAGCTAGATACTTTGTTTACGCATTCAGGTTTTAAACGGCCTGCCGTAGCTAAATGGGAAGGGCATAGCATAGTTGACCCCGACCTTATTCTACCGTAACTTAATTCTCCAATAGAACTAGTCGGAGACTGTTAATATAAATAATTCCTATTCTAGGAGTTATTATACAGGTATTCTCACCTCACTGCCTGTTCCTACATTGTAGGTTGCTGTAATGTTAGGTTGTACTGAGGTCTGGGGTTTCTATGGCAACGTCCCGTGTTCCGTTGAGCTGTAATAGACCGTTGAGCTGTCCGGTACTCTCCCGCGAGTGCCCACGGATGCTAGCCAGCCAGCCAGCCGATGTCGGTTGTGGCGCGGTCACCACTTTGGTATGAGTATAGGTGCAACAACCGATAAGTGTCAACCATTTGGCTGTGTGTGCAACCTAATATAATCAACCCAATACTGGACCAAATCAAGTGGAAACACCGTAGATATGTTTTCAGGGTAAGGGGTAACAAAAGCACAGTTTTCTCGCTCGATTTAGTCCAGTATTGGGTTGGCTATATTATGTTGTACACTGAGCCACCACTCAGCCACATAGTTGACACTTAGCGGCTGTTGCACCATCGTGTTGAATCAAGAATTATTACGGCCACCCCCGGACAACCATTGCACTAGCTCGATCACCTTTATCCAAACCAACTAACTCCTTAAGTGTCTTGCTTGTTGTCAGCCCACTATTAAACCCCGTATAGCCCAATCCATATATCGACTAGTTACTTGTATGGGATTTCTTGTTATGCTGCGATGGTTATAGCTGGGAAAACAACCAGGCGGGTCCAAGTACGAATCAAAATCGAGTAATGTGGCTTCAGGCAGACCGTTTTAATTCCGCTAGGGAGCCCACCTTGACCGAGATTGCAGAGTTGGCAACTATTCGCCCTGCAATCCGCCACGTTGTCAGTGATATTTTTCACTACTAACCCCACTGCTCAACTGCGCGGACCTCTCATTTCCTCCAACTTTAGTAGCGTGCTCGGTTACTTTCTTATCAGGGGACCGGAGGGTGAGTAACCGCCAACCCTAGAAAGAAAAGGGAACCGGGGAGAAGGTGAAAATGGAGTTGTAGGCTAACCTACTAATAAGGTAATCTCGCTCTCAGATTATGCTCCTGTACAGCCCTCTGGTGTCCCCTATCATGGATATGTCCATCACAAATTCCAAATAGGTTGGGAAAAACGAGAAGTGCTTTTCGGTGGCGATCACTCTCAGCAGGGAGACTGACAAAAACCAGTGCCCCCAACAGTCCCGGGCGTCCAGGGCAAGGTGTATAGGTACGGCTGGGCATGGTGTAACTATCGCATAAAGATCGACGTCTAAGGGGTTGACGGGCGGGCCTGTGAGTCTTAATACAAGTAGAATGATCCCGCCGTAGTCACTAGGGCTTGGCTGTTATCAGCATGCCCGGCTGTCATTTGCAGGTCTCAGCCGTTCTCAACTCTTCCTGGCCGTTACGGGCGCAGTCCAGTTGTCTTCTAAAGGCATTTCAACCGAGTTGTAGAACGCTTTTTGCAATTTGTGGGCGCTTGAATAATTGATTGTCATCACACACGGTGCGTGGTTATTTCGTAGTGGTAATGCATTTACGAAGTGGTACAATAATATATAAAGTTCCCGAAGAAACATCCAGGTACAATTTCTTCCAGAGTGTGAGAAAGGTGGTAGAGTCTCGAAATACTAAGAAGACAATATGGAGCTATTTGCCTACTTGATTGAAGAGAACCTGTACTCTGATGCCGATAGCAAACTCGGATGGGAATGATAGAAGTGCATATGTTCAGAGTAGAGACTTTAATTGCAATAATTCTTTTAGCAGAATGGGAAGAGGATAGTGTTGGTGCGGTTTCTTCCCAAGCTAGTGCTTGAGTGCATACTCCCACGCTTACAAGTGTGTAGTTCAATGACAATGATTGAGATGTTTTGGATGATTTGCTATATTATCTATTAGATCTCGCTCCTATTGAATACGTTCGAGTATACCTGAAGAAGGTTTACCACGATTATTGTGCTCACCTGGCTGCAAATAGTAGATCAGCAAACAAGGCTTAGCCACCCAGACAGGAAGCTCTTATTCACAGCTGGATGTTGGTATCAGACAATTTGTTTTAAGGATTGGTAAATGATATTCTCGTAACTATTAATGTAATTGTTAAAGCATAAGGATAGTGGACTATGTATTGAATTGATATATGGTATGTATCCTTTTTATTTTAGCTATTCATCAAACCCATCTAAGGATTTGAGAATATTTAATGTCACTTGTGCAATTGATAGCTGGTGGTGGGTGGACAAGTACTATTATCAAGAATAGTAATTATGTATTTTGTATAGCACTGTAATTGGACATATACAGACATTTTTGAACGCTCAACATCTGATGCGGCTGTATCTTAACTCAGTTTACCTTGATTCCGTACCAGGTGCGGGAATCATGATACTCATGCCAAGGTTGCAGCTAGGGCGCTGCAACCCCCGAAAGCTCACGGGCTCACATTTCGGCGGCACTGATCCTGAGTCCCCGACAGCTCAACATCAATTTGCAGCTCAATCTCAGTTTGTGGCTGAATACAATTTTGTCGCTCAATGTCAGTTTGTGGCTCCAAATTGGTTGGTGGCTCCGTGCGATTTTGTGGCTCATGGCCACTTCCAAGCTCAAGATTAAATTGTGTTTGTATTTATATTGAAAGCGGGTTGAACATAAGTTTTATTCCGATCCCCCTCAGAGATGATGATATTCTGTTTTACCCCAATTTTCCGCGCTCTCACTTGATGTTTAATACCTATAATGATCATCTTAGATACTTTCTTTTTATAAATCTAAAACAGATTGTATGGAGCCACAAATTGACATTGAGCTGTCGGGGACTCAGGATGAGTGCCGCCGAAATGTGAGCCCGTGAGCTTTCGGGGTTTGCAGAGCCCTAGCTTTAATCTTGGCACGAGTATTGGAAACAAAGATTTCGAACTCGTAACATGTCGGAGAAAGCCTTCTGCATATAGGTCATGGGAGATCGTTTTCTGTTAGACAGCCGACATGTACCCGTCACCCAGAAAGATTAGGATAGCAGTTCTTGACTGGCTAACTCCTGTTCAAGTTCATCTCCCTTGTTCCTTCGATTTTAGTTTACTTACTCTATCTCGCTTCACTTCAATTTTCCGTTTTCTACCTCGCACTACAACTATCAGGCAACAGCCTGATAATTCCCTACCTCTCTCAACTAAGTCGAAACGCCATACAACTGAAGTAGACGCCATCATAGCTCCCATACCGAATTACCTGTAGTGTCGACAACATTGACAACCCCTGTAGAGAAGTATGATGCATAGGTGGAAGTGATCTATCGCTAAAGTATCGTTCAACTTCCTCTAAGTCCCAAGATTGCGAAGTTCAATGACCGGACACGTGATACACTAAGTGGCACAAGTTGCTCTAAATGCTAACGTGTGATAGGGGGGAACAAACTTCAAAGTACAATGACAGTGAAGATGAAATAATTTGAACAATGGCCATTAAGTTAAATCCAAGTCGGGTAAAGATGGAGTGTATGCCGCGTGAACAAAGAAGCCAAAAAGAACTTTTCCAAAATGAGCACCACAACAAAAACACCGAATCTGACCCGCACCATTTTTTCACATTTACACCTATTCAGCCATGTCCCAAACCTTATCCCGTTGATGATGAGATCATGGAGAGCATTCCTCGGTACCACTATGCTCCCGTAAATAAGCAGCCCTGCTTAACCGGCGTCGGTGGGGAAACGAAATAGTATCAAGAAAGCATGAACAAGGGGAAAGATTACACGAAGGAAAGGATAACAAAGATAACATTCATCTGGAAATATGCAAAATAGAGCAACATAGATCAACTAACCGCCACATTAAGAGTCAGCGAACGAAAGCAGATCATGAGGATGTAAGAAACAAAGGGGAAAGATATTGGTTTCGAAAACAAACAGACAAAGAACCACCTGAAGGGGAAATGCAGGAAAGGATAAAAGTAGTACCCTAGAAGTATGAAGACGGAGGGTGAGCCAGTACAGACCCACCTGAGCCCAAAGCGATATCAATAGGTAGTAGTGCTGCGAGCTGCCGCCTTTTGATCCCCTACCAAGCGCGTCTCTAAGCGGGTATTCGAGGTCGGGGAAACTAGTACCCTATTGGCAAAGTGTCAAACTACTTTCGGGAGCCTTTTCCTGCACTTCAGAGGTTCCCTGAACCAACTCCTCTCCCATACACTTAATGCAGATAGAAACTCTCCCTCCTACTGCCTCTTGACCTTGATAAACATGGAGTTTATTCTGTCCCTCTCCGACAAGTGTACGGTACATACATCTTCTCGGGAATCCACAAGACTCACGATCGTTTCATGCCGGGCTCTACTGTCCCGCAGCAGATATGCCGAACTAGTGGGAATTAAAACGATTTGGTTAGGCAAACCCAATATCAACCTGAGATGCTGCAGATACCTAGTGGAGGATAGAACCCTATTGCACGAGATCGAGAGTGGATTCCTCACAATGGTCTCGGACAATAGCCCTTCCAGTCCGAATATTCTCTGGATGGCCATGCGCTACCATACTACTTGATCCGAAGATATGGTTGAAGCTACTCCTGTATTTCATGTTGCTCGCCTCACATGGGTTTATTTCTCCCAGATTGCCATTCGGTTGTAGGTATACTAGCCAAACACACCTTCATCTTGTAACGTCACCAGGTTCTTCCACAACAGGATAGACGAAAAGGGGTTCGCCACTGTAGAGTATTATCTCCTATCCTGCAGTTTTCCACAAAGACAGGGCGTTGCTTAAAGTCGAACGCTACCAAGAGCCCGAAATCGGCCCCCCAATACCCCCGGCCAACACACCAAGAAAGGGCAGATTTTAGTCGGTGCCAACAATGCGGCAGAGCGGCTCAAGACCGCTAACCTGCAAGCGTTTGGATTGTAATGAAACAAGAACAACTCACAAAGTGCTGAAGTGCTAGAGACCTAAAATCCACCATTAGTTACAATGTGAATAAGGAGCAATGAACGTGCCTATTTCACACTCGCAGAAACATTTAACCATCAAGAAAACCGGAAAATATGTGATAATACGGTAGACTGGTGGCCTACCTTCACTGAGGTTCTGGTGTGGCTAGACCACTCGGAGCAATAGATCTTGTACCCTTCGATGCCAATCATTCGGGAAGACAGGCGAGCTTGATTGGTTCTGCTGAAATTCACGTGTAACATATCTCTCCTGTTCGGGAGGGAAGGAGGTAAGGCAACCAATCTCTCGATAGTAACGGGGCTCGAAATAGAAGGCAGAAAGACGGGATAGTAGAGAACCATCATCCATCCCAGCACCCAGCACCAGGGGGTTCGAACTGTGCTCAGACGGCATCTTCCAATACTCCCGTGGCAACTGAGAAGACAAAGAACCAGCGTGCCACTCCAGACCATTGATCCCGTAAATCCCACGCACTAAATCACCGTTCTAAAAGTTTTTGGGTATTGGTTGTTGTCACACACCCGTTCCCTGAGCCTCCATTAATATCGCACGAAGCATTTTCGTCGCGGGCCGTGAACCAGCCTCCGTGCAAGTTTGACCCAACTTAATTGACCTACAAGGAAGGAGAAATTCAGTTTTTCGAAGAGTAGGCTTATGCCTATGCGGGTGAGAGATCAAACTGTTCCTTTGCAGTAGACCTCTTATCAAATGTCAAAATTAGCAGTTCATAAGTCAAATATGAAGGCTTGCGCCCTCGCTCAAATATAAGAGACCTAAAAATAGTTTGGGAGATTTCTAACTGTTGCCGGATTAGATAGATTCGGCCGCATCATTGACGATCTCCCATAAGATACGGATAGAGGCACTGGAAAACTTGGGTCCTAAACATACACGGTATCGCTAATATCAAGAGATATTCAGACCTTTAATTTTCTCTATCTCCGACTTTGCACGAGGGACAAGAATTTTGAGCAAATTGGAGTTCGCTTAGAGGGCAAATACATCCTCCATTATACCAAATACATCACACCTTGGACGGCTTGAAAGGTACTCGAATACTGATCAGCTGTGAGTGCAGAAAAGGGGTGGATATCGAAGAAATCAATCTACTAAACAGTGGTTAACAGGTAACTTGGTCGAAGTGTCCGGTTATTCAAAATTCCGACAGTATTTGATAAGCACATACCAGGCGAAGAAAGAACATATAACTGCTCAATTCGGATGCTGGGGAAATCTGTCGCTAAGCTTTAAAATCAGGTGTCTAATGGTGAAGTTCCTATTCGGGTTCTCGGTATATGCCAAGAATTGCGCCAGAAAACCGGGCGCGGTAGCTGTCTCCGTAGAAACACTTCTAAACAGGGGCAGCCGCTGTTTAGACAGAGAGATGGTTGAGTCTCAGTAACGAATATTGGTGTAGCGGAAGGTTCGGATATTGTGTGCGGATCTGCAGATCACAGTCGAGTTTCTCGTGTCGTTCCATCTTCCTTGAACAATTTTCAGGAAACTGGTTGGTATTCCTGAAATGGTCCGGGTTATCACTAATCGTACTTAGAGACCAGTACTGGAGTTTAGATCATGTCAGAGTCAAACTTCTAATTTCAAGCTCCCGAGATTTGCTGTCCAAGATGGTCCTACCTGCACAGAATTGAACAAATCAGTTTCAATATAGAGACAATCGTATTGGCTCTCCGGGGGGTGTTTCTAAGAGATCACAGATATTTGTGTTTTCTGCCAACAAATTCAAAATGGCTATATGTAATCTGCGCTTGCTATAATTGTGTAAAGTTTAGTAGTAACTAGAGGTGTTGATAGGTTGAAACTGGCTTTCCAAAAGGTCCATCTGTAGAGACACTGACTCGAGAAAGTAGTGTGTATAATTGTAGTTGTAGTTGAGATCGATCCGGACATCATCCAGGTTGCTGAAGAGCGTGAGGGCAGTGATGCCCACACACCCGCCTGGAGACTCACAAAATATCCCAAGACGCTAACTGAACAAAGCCAACTCACGCGCTGCCAGATGGACATATATAGGGTAAGGGTAAGGGTATAGTATACACATAAGGAGCATGCAGGCTATTTGGTGTACAATCAGAAGAACCTAGGGATGCGCCCACAAAAAAGCAAAAGTTATTTTCCCGTTAGCAGATTCACGGGCGGCTAGAGTTTCCCGTCAATGCTGAAACCGCGGTTGACATGATTTATATATAAATGATTAAAGGTCGATAGCTAAAATGAAAACCCACAAAGGAAACTCTGTATCTCAGCACCTATTCCTCCATTGTCTACCCTTCAATCCCCGTCACTGGGACTGCGAAGAAGAAGAAAAGGTATCAGGAAGGCTAGAACAATTCAACGGTATAATATGTGTTTACAATGTTTTTCATTCGGTACGGTCAATGATTCATGCTTTGCTTTGTTGCTGTCCCACTTCCGAGCAGAGTACTTTCTTTCACCTGACATCAGGCCCACTGCTTGTTCCGCAATACTAAAAAGTGTTAATCTGCTGGGCGAGCATATAGGTACTTACGTATGCTTAGTGATTATAGGTGGTATAGATCATGCTCCCGTTGTCTGCAATCTATGGGAGGAGTTTGCGGGAAAGATCACAAGACAGCATTAATTAATTTTTCTGCAATGATTACAAAGCTAGTAAGATAACTGATATTTTTGTTGGAGATCAGTCGTTGATAGGAATGAAGTTTAATGTGTGCCACATAGTACTATCTGATTGGGATGATCTTATCAGAGCCCATTGTCACAATTGTATCTACAAACTAGCCGGGATACAGCAGTGTAGGAGTGTACTCAAGTTCTCGCAACTACATAGAATATTGATCTCATTACAGTTTTTCAAAGGATCCTATGGCTGTTGAGCGGCTGGTGTCTACTGACAGGTTATTTTGCATGCCATCTTTACTCGACTTGCTCCTCTTTCCCTTTCTCACTAATCAACCATTTGTATAGCAAATATTGACATCTACCTTTTCTTTGTTACTAATTCTAAACTAATCGATGTTATCCTTATTTCTCTATCTCTCAAGAGTACTTTGTTTGACATCAAAAATACCTTACAGGCCTCTAACTTCATCCTCCATAGATAGTTACATGCTATTATAAGTATATACTTCATATCTACAATAATTTCTAATTATATCTCCTTTTTTCTATTCAATCTCTCTCTATATATAATCTATTTCATCATTGTTTACGCATTATACTTCTAGTATCTTCTGTAGTCATTTTAATAGCGTTTATATTTTCATAAACCAACATTTTAAAAATATGACACCAGTGTTGTATATATTGTAATAGTTGAAATATATACCAATAGGAAAATATTTATTGCAGGGTTGTATATCTGATGAGTTCAATAAATGAAATGATAACAGTCAGGAAATCTATGTAGCTGGAAATGGAATCTTATTCACTCTTATTCAATTATTCCTTGATGTCTTTAGGCCTAAGACTACTAATTCTGTACCTCTTATTAAAAATGTTATTGTGCATTTAGGACATAATAATTGTAAAGCAATATATACAAGGACTTATATAAGTTAAGATCAAATCTCATCAGGTATTGTAATTTGTACAGGTTGCCGACATCCTTACTTGGTCACTCACTATAGATTCAACTAACAAAAAAGTCTTTACTTCTATGATGGTAGTGGTTGTAATAGCATCAACTGTCAAATAATATAGTAGTACATTTTCCCATAGCTGTTCAATTGAACAGCACATACATGCAAAACTGATCAATTCCACTCCTGATATAGCATTCCTTATTTGATAGATGTATCCATAATATGTACAAGCAATCCAGATTATTACTTCACAAGACTATCAAATATGTGGAACCTCAGTACGTGAGATTTGTTTATAGTTTCAAACTTGCCAAGCTCTGCCTTCAACTCTTATGATTTGTATAGATCTATTGAAAAATAAAGCTTGTTAATAATACCTAAGTACAATAAAGTCTTTATATTAGCCTTTAAGACTCATGTCACATAGGAATAAATCTTGAATGATATAAAATTTACAGTCTTTCATTTAATAACACTAGCCTTGAAAAGATTATACAGCAAGCAATCTTACTCACCAGGACATAATAACTACATATTACGATTCTCCATTGCCTGAACTCTCTGATAACAAATTTCCTATCTCCTACCCTTATTCTTTATCCCTGTAATTAAATATATATATATATATATTTTTCTTTATTGCCACGCTAACTCGCTTCTAGGTAAAGAACCGCATCCCTGTAGATTATCTCGGAGCAAAAATGTTAAAAATGAAGCATGTGCAAAGCAACATATCGCAAATATTCTTGTATGTCTATATCCTGCTACCTACTAGCAGCAAGACACAATACTTTGCTCTTAGTGCTTAAATTCCTTTGCTGCAGCTGATATCAGTGGTGGTATAATTGCTCTTTCGCAGTAATGGCAATCTGAGTTGACTATCCTTGCTAATAGGGACGGAATTATTAAAATGGGAGGGGGCGGAAGGTGTGCAGTGGTTGCGGTTGCTGTGGTTGGTGAAATCATTGCAACCGTTGATATCCGACAGCGGGCACGTCCACTTCGCTTGGCAAAATAATGAAAACCCTTTCTGTCGTCATAACAGTGAATCTTGCCAATATCTATGCTCAATTCCCCGTACGACCGTGATAGCAAGTCTCCTTAATAGTTTCCCTGACCTGGCATCAGCTAAACAACCAAGCCAATTCTTTGTTTTTTGTTTGGTTACACTTACTGGGCTTCTTCGATTAAGTTGGTCATTCGACTGGCTTATTCGCGCACTACCACCACCGGGCGGTTTGGTGTATCGGAGGCCTGCCCAACCTCTCTATAATAAAATTTCCATAAACTTTCTGATAGGAGAACAATCATCCGCGTCCCTCGTTCCCGGTTCCCCCACCTTGAATTGTGGGCAATATCGCACATTCCAATCTTGCTAACCCCCGCTTGACTGGAGCCGAGCCTCGTTGGGGCTGCCGCCTGACATGGCGCTCACAGAGTCTGCTACTAGAAAGTGCACCGAGAGAGGCCTGATCCAGATTGGAGTGTGAGGTCGCCTGATGCACAATCGTAAGTTATCCGGGTAGGGGTGGGGGAACGGGAAAATCTATGTTTCCGAAACATTGAAATGAAGGCCGATCGTTGTGACCAGGCGATCAATGAGCGCTGGCTACAACACATTTTAACCAGTAGTTGCTTGACAAGCAGACTAGATATTTTAACCACTAGTTGTTTGACAAGCAGACTGGATATGCCGGTACTGGACTATACTCGGTTACAGTACCTGCAATTCCTGTTGCAAACACAACTATGCTGGCTGTTAAGCTATCAATTCTGCAGGCAATACAAAATGTCAAATATCAATTAGGGAAAGATTAGGTTTATGGAGTGGTAAAGTATTTCTTTCACAACACCATCATCCAATCTTTGATATGTTCAAAGGTGTTTGTCTTTCTTATTCCAACCGACTTGGCTCTCTAGGTTGGCACCTTCATGACAAGATAATCTTATCTACTGGTCCCTTTGTTTCCTAAATGTTTTCCTGCCAATCCAAGTGCAATTTTACTCGTGTTAGGCCGACGGCCAGTAATGTTCTCTAATATTTTGCCAACTCTCGCCCGTGTGGCCGTGGGCCTTAGAGGTAAGGTCTAGCATTGGCTCCCCCCTTCCTAGCTGTATTGTGCTTAAGCGAATGCGGTTGCGGGTAAGCGAAAAAATAATAAATTATGATATTTGAAGCCTTACCTACTATTGGTTTATATGATTAAACAGAAGACGCTGATAATGGATCAGCGTATTTGGTAGTGCGGGGCAGCCTTGCTGATAGCTTCCGCCTAAACTGTTGCCCTCTATTGGGACTTACTAGTCGACAGGATTCCTACCCTTTCATTCACCCTCTACTCAAGTCGCGACAAAATTGTTGTTACGCGTATCAGAGAACATTCCACTCGTACGTCAATAAAGCACAAACTCTTGCAACTCAAGCATATATCCATAACATGGACAATCAGCAATCTAGCACCAACTCGGGGAACATGCCCTTACCCCAACGGTATACTATTGAAATATTTGCCATTTACACACGTATTCCATCCAATGCTAATTAATGTCACCCGCGATTACGAAAATGTCACCAGCGATGCCGAAACTTTGCAACACCTGTACACAACTGGATACGAGGATATCAGAGACCGAATTCCGAGGCGAGCGGACACCGTCATTTGCTATTTCCTCCTCAATACCGACAATCATGAGCAGCGGAGTACAACTGTTACTCTTCGCACCGTACTTCATCAAATCTTCAGTCGGAGAACTGACCTCCTCGCATTTGCAAGGGCAGAGTTCGACACTATGGACCGGAGGTCAATAGAGAACCTCAATGCATCGTGGAATATCTTACGTAAAGCGGTAACGGGTCCAGGAAATGGTGGTGTCATTTGTGTGTTGGATGCCTGAGACGAGTGCGACGAGATTAGTCTCGGGCAACTTATCCAATGCGTTGCCGATATCCGTCGATCACAGACTGCCAACTTACCATTGAGATTCCTATTTACTTGCCGCCCATCCGGAAGAATAACCGGGGAGCTTGGGACACGCGCAAACACGATCCAGCTGAGTGTGGGGGGGGCAGTGCAATTACAACTGACATTAGCAGTGCCATAAATGAGGGCATTCGTGACTTAGAACGCTGCGCGCAACAAGCGCAACTGGGGAATCTACGAGATACTCCCACATCTTCCCGCTATCCGACATTCCTTTGGGTTTCTCTTGTTCTCGAGATGTTGAAGGATAGCGAGGATGACTCACCGAGTGAGCTTACTGACATTGTTTCCAATGCACCGCCTGACCTAGCACAACTATTCACCGAGATTCTTAAGAAAACCAAGTAGCAGAACGGTGGCCAAAGAACCCTAAATATAGTTTTAGAAGCTCCAAGACCGCTCACACTGCGCGACATGTTCACGGCATTCACAATAAAGCCACTGCACAAGTCGGTCTAGGACCTCGGGTATCTTCCTGCACGATTCGGCAGATCAATCAGAAATTGGTGCGGACCTCTCGTTAGAGTGACCAACTGCCAGACCCACACCGTTCATCAAACTTCGCCCGAGTTCCTAGTTAAGGGATCTTTATCGGGCCACCCAAACTGGTAGGACATCCTGTGTCGCGAGAACTTTTAGCTTCTTGATGGCTGATATTCCTATCTCCCACCTACCACCCAAGGACTTTGAAAATGACCAACTCGCTGCAGGCCTCGGTCATGAAGGGGCCGCGGGATATGAGGGTTCTCTGTTGGTGTATTCTCTTCTCCGATACCCAACCACCCATTGGGCGAGCCACTTCCGAAATTTGAAAACTGAGCACATGGAGCTACGCAGGTCCACGGGACTAATTTGTGAAGGTCGATCTGCAAGATGGAGGACATCGCTTAAGGTGCACTGGGAGATTAGTGGCCACTATCACCCAATTCCGTCCGATTTTACGAATTTGATGTTAGCCTCATAGCTTGGGCACGGAGTAGTTTTTGAGCAACTGTTGCTAGAGGGGCAAGCTATCCACTCTCGGTCCATACAATATGGAACCGCATTGAACATTGCAGCGATCCAGAATGACGAGGACATAGCTAGAAGGTTGTTGCGCAGGAACCTCAAAACGTATTTACGTGGATTCGATTACGAAATATTGCAGGTGAATAGGCTTCTTCATTCTCAGTAATTTTTAAATAACTGACATATATTTAACGTCCGATTACAGACGTTATGTGAATCTAGTGTCAGGAGAGAGCACTAGGGCTAATCCACGAGATACTCTGGGCCACAGAAGGCTAGTAGAGGTCTCTGTTAACGTCCGCTTCCAACCCTCGTCTTGCTGATACCGGTGGTGTCGAGACAACAGAGAGTAAGTAAACCACGCTAGGAATGTTGGGCGACTACCTTGACTAATTCCTGGTCGGCTGTTGGTCGTAGAGTATAAGTTACAACTTCCGATAGAAGTGCATAACTGAATAAGCTTTGCTAACATGAGATGCGATAGAGAAGGTAGAGAACTCGGTAGCCCCCTCAGATAGCCAAATCGATAGATAGCTGCCATCCGGCTGACTTCTTAGCTTGTAACTTACTAAGTCAAGTAAACTTTCGTGCGAGGACAGTGATAAATTAAGCGGCACATTGTAGGATATGGGGCCCATGCTAAACAATTATCTGCTACGACATAACCGCCCTGACCACGTTGGGTATCACAGAGGGTTAGTGAACCGGATCAACTACGGTTAGGTTTGAGAGAATAGCTCACCACGGATGTGCAAGTGTTGTAGCTTGTAAGTGTCCACAATCAACAAGGGAACTGCGGTGGGGCACTGGTTGAAATCTCGGTTGCCGAGTATCATCGGAGGTAAGTGAATAGGATTCCTGGCGATTCCAGCACATGATAGTTTCTGACCTCTGAGACCCTGGGTATTGCGGTGTGTCAGGGGACAAAATAAATGATAGCTCGGGAACGAGACGAATGCTCACCGAAGGCACGCGGAGTGCTGCAGGCGGTATGTAAACAGGCAAAATCTGGATTCCGGGAGAGGACAGTTGTTGATATCAGGGTCTGAGTGTTCTAGGAAGTCAGTAAACGGGATGAACAACAGCTCTTTATGATGAGGCAATCTCTGATTCCTGGCTTCCGGATTTTTATAGTTTGTCGGTGGACTGGGCCAATCACCGCGATGGGACGAAGCAATTTCTGATCGCCACAGCGGTGAGCCTTGCAGCCGGTAAGTGAACACAATCATCACAGGCTGTCGAATGAGAAATTTGCTGACCTAGGACTCGATGAGTGTTTTAGCAGGTATGGAATCAACCACCGTGCTATAACATGAGAATGACTCACCATAGGCATGGTGAACGTTGTAGTCGGTATGTTAACAGATTCCGCCTTCCTTGAAGAACAAGAAAATATCTAACCGCTTCCTTGCGGAGTCCCACAGGAGGTGATAGAACACCAGCACAAACAGTTTTTTGACGAGACAATTGTTGACATCACACACGCTGTGTTTCGTAAATCGATGTAATTGGAGTCTAGCAATGTTCTCGGGTAATGCAAGTGCTAAAACCTTGCTCCGTGACAAGTGGAGTATGTAAGTAAACAAGTGTAACAGTCGTTCCGTGAGGTGACAGTTTCTGACTACCTTCTGGCTGAGCATTGAATTGAAGTCGGTAAGCCATCAAAATCGGCCCGAGCTCAGCAAGGTGACGACGCTAACCTCTCAGGCGGCGTGGGTTAGCAGGTAAGCGAGTGGCATCAATCGGGATTCTGGCACAAGAAAATTGTCCACCACGGACCCGTTGCGTAATTAAGGGGTATGTCACAAGACCAACTCGTGTGTAGAGATGAGTAAATGGCTGACTCCACCCTCGATGAGTGCCACAGGAGGCACATAAACCCTGGATTTGAGACTCTGTGACCACAGACCACTCAAGCACGCGGTGTGTTGCAGTTAGTAAGCAAATTGGATCAACTGGGCTTTCCCGACGGGCCAATTGCTGACCTCTGGCACACTTGGTCATGCAGTCAGTAGGTTAACCTCATATGTAGCAGCTATTTGACAAACAGAACTGCTCACTGATGGCTCTATGGGGCAAGTGAACTGGGTGAAACGCTGGGGTTGGCCGGGGCAATGCTAACCTGTAACTTACTAAAGATTTTGGGCGGTAAAGTAACAGAGCGAACCACACCCATGGAATGGGGACATTGCTGACTTACGACTGGCTGAGGTTCGTAGTTGGTACGTGATTGGGATCAGTTACCCTACCCTCAGGGGATAATTGCTCCTCTCTGCCGTTCTGGATATTGCAGCTTGTGAGTGAACTGGCTCAACTACTGTTCTGGATCTAGGAAATCGCTGACCAGCCGGTGCTGGCGGGGTCTGATAGCTTGTTAGCCTCACGTTGAACCACGTTCGGACGATAAGGCAATTGCTGGCCTTGAGCTCGCCGAATGCCGTAGGCCGTAAGCAAATGGGTTCACATGCCATTTAGGCTCGAAAAGATTGCTTATCCACGCACGCTGCTCCTTGCTTTACAAAGTCAGAAGTCAAACTCTCTCATCGATTTCTGGTTTCTACTTTGCTAACATATGTCCCCCGGCCTTTCAGATCGTATGCAATGGACAACTATTAAGGTACTGGTTGGTACCATTGATTCCTGACGAACTTGACACGTGTTGTCCGCAATAGCGTGTACGCACATCTGGCCTCAGCACTGTACTGCTTCCCAGAACTAATCATGTGCTGACTGCCAGTCTTAGTTTGTAAGCAACCTTTGTCCCCTCTACCGTTAACCATACCCCATGCTCACAAGCCATTACGCTCGTACAGCTCGTCAGTAAATTTCCTGTTCCTTCTTCCGCCACTCTTGCTGGTTCACAATATTCCATACACCTATTGGAAAATATAGAAAGTGAGTAATCTGACTTGATTTCTACTCCCGTCGGTAACACACAGGATATTTATTAACTGTTCTTATAGTCTGTATGTCATACAGCTAGAATGTAATGGATCTCCTTGTGGGCTACTGTGGACCCCGCGGTAGTTCTCCATCCAGAACACACCCAATCAGGATCCTTGCCAGGACACACCAGATCAGGATCCCGGCGACCCCGAGGGCACGAGTAACCTGACTTGAAAGGCACGTTTCGTAATGGCTGAGTTTGCTATGCCCCTCGTCTTTAGGCGGATGCTCAAAATGTCATTCTAACCTGCGACTCGATCCACCAACCGTAATGGCTTATTGACTGTGGTCTCTTAATTAACCCAATCGGTTTTCTGGTGGGACAATAAACTTAGTTTTATTAGTATTTGATGATAGTGCACGTTCAATCTTTTATCTCACATTGGGGTATGGCGTCCGGATACAGCTGCGGAAATTGGGAGTCTATTGGTGGCTTCTGCTTGCGTTTCTGTTCTATGTGTATTTGCGTGGTCTGAGTTCAATTACTCCGCAAAGTTTTGGCCTTCGCCGGCCCAACAATTATGACCAAAGCATTGTCCATAAGGCACAAAACTTGGCACAAAGTCCTTACCAACAGGGTGACTCATAATATATGGAGAAATTACTGTGTGGTCCGTAGTTACAAATAATCACTGGGCACAGGAGGAGGGTCTCTTATTGTTATAATTTTTTTCCGGTCTTCACCACACCCCGAATCGGATTGCAGGAACAAAATGGATTGGAAAAAGAGAATTGGAATTAGTGGTGCACGGAATGTTTGATATATTGGATAGCAGTCTACCGCTCAGTTCGGCAATGATCGCAAGCAGAAGTTTGTTTCCGCCGACATATATTAGTCAGACCCGGCAATATTTATCACAAGATGTGTATTTCCCCGGACCGCTATAGACTGTTTGCCGTTGGCGAAAGATAATATTGTCACTATGTGCAAGTTGAACCAACCGTGTTCTTCAAATGGTATATCGGCGTTTCGTGTCAACCATGCCAATCCTGTATGTGACAAGGACATTGTCCCATCCGACTACGTACCGATATTAACAATGACGACAATGCCGGCCGATTTCTGCGGAAGTGAATTTATAGGTCTGCAAGATCTGGCTAGGGGAGACTGCTATGGGGGTGAGGGAGAATCTCTTCAGTGTTACCAGTGTTCCACAAAAGCAAATATGTTCTCGAGCTTCATCAGTCGGTATGACAAAAACTAAACAGCCCCTCTGGTGCACTTCCTGTGCCACGCATAACACCGCACCCACCCGTGCTGTGCGGTGTGTCCATTTCCTATCACAATACGCCTATTTATTGCTTGTCCTTGCGCAAGGGGACCCGTGCGTAAGCGCCTCGCGCTTCCATTCCCGGAATTACCAGCCTCCTTCCTCCACCGAGTCCCAGCGCCGTCAATATTTGTAGTGCAGTATATACGACTTCGCCAATGCTTGAATCTTGATACCGCGAGCTCCACGTGTGGTTTGGCAAGCGCGCAACACACACGAAGGAATACATTGAATTACTGACCATGAAATAATAAGGTGTGTTTGACGAATCGAGCTCGGTTGGCTTGCTGGGTCAAGAGAAAAACAGAAAAGCTCAGGCCACGGAACCGATGTGGTGGGGCTTGATGCATTCAAAAGGAACCTGGGACTGGCGTACGGTGGATACGTAAGGGTGGCATAGCTGCCGAAATTTGTTAGTCCCGTAGTTCACGCTGAATCGGTACCAATTACCTAGATTGCAGGATCCCGCTGATTTCCTCGCATCCACTCGATGCAGCTCGGCTGCGGTCTCTCGAGATCTCAGGCTGAATTTTAGGAAAATCGGTGTGAACTGAAGTATGTGCGGCTGTCAACAAACTAAGAAACAATCGGTAAGTCAGTACGCGAAGGAAATTGTACCTATTCGGAATCAAAGATTCCAGGATCGAAGTAAGCGAGCGGGACAGGTTCGGTACAACAGAAGATCGCGAGTGGCTATCCACCTCCCGGGCGTCACGGTTATCCTTCACCAGGAAGGCTGCCGGGAATATTGTGCATTTTCCTAACATAGGCTCAACACGGAATTAACGATTCGCTTAGCCTGAAAAGCCAGATCTGTTCTGGGGCGATATCTTGATTTGGGCAGCTGATGTGATGCTAGTCTATTATTAGATTATCTCAAGCTCTGCAGGTATTTCCTGACGTGACCGCAATAGCAGAACTGGGTCGATTGAAACTCTTCTATCAGAGGTCGGTTAACGTGAGTGGATCTTACTATTATGCTGGCGCGCCCAAGTCAGCGCGAGAGGCAAAAATTGCGGTAACCACACCGCGCGCGTCAAGGAGTCTCTGGCAAACAAAGGCCATTTTTTCGCCTCCTGTTCGGCCGCGGCGCTTCCCACCATCTTATACTTCCTTCTGCGGACCGTTCCTATTTTCGCTGCCACCTTCCCAACCACGTTCTATTCTACCCTTACCGGTATTGTGCCCCTTCTCCCTCCGGTTCTAAATCTCTGCATCATTTGCCGAAGCGTTCATTGCTGACAATCAACTATCTCGAATTGTCACATACATGTAAGTCTATTTTGGAACTTATTTCTCTCTTTTGCGATATGCTATAGATTTAATCCATTCACCCATCGTGTCGACGAATCAATCTTATTGCAGCTTTACAGCTTTACGTATATATTTGTGAATATGAATACTTGCTATGTTGTTTGTTTTCATGGCTGTACTTGCTGTACTGGTAAATGGGATATAGTTGTTGCTTTCGTCTGCTCCCCGGTATGGGCCTCAGACTTGTTTGTTTTTTGGTGCTCGATCTAACCTGCTCGCTCTTCGATACTGGGTCGTACGCTGTGCGGAGGTAAATTTAGGACAACTTGGGACTTAATATTGCCCACCTCGATATCCTAATTAAATCTTCCGCCTGGACTATGTTTGGCTATTGTGTCGGTTAGTCTTCTTTTAGCTCAATAGCCATCCTGGAGTGTCACTGATAGCCCCCAAGCCAATGAAGACTGACGATTGCGTCATCGCACACCCAGGTTAGTGTTTCATTTCCCCTCACCGGTGACCTGCTTTGGGCATCTTGTCTTCGGCCTGCATTCTAGGTATAGTTTCAGGTTCTATCGGCATCATTGTCCCAATCAATATCTACGTGTTCCCCTCTCGAGAGTTTGCACCGGGTCAAGCTGTAGACACGAGCGGACCTAGCTCGTGAGGAAATGGAATCATGTCGCTATAGATTTACCGTGGGTCTCGGGTCTCAGGTTATTTGCTTCAAAAAAGATTGCGATCAAGTTGGGCTTGCTAGTGGAGATTGGATATCACTTAAGAAGGTTCAATGTGGGGGAATATTGGCGACCTGCGGTGAAACAATTACTTCCAATGGAGTAAAGACTAAGATCCAGCAAAGGAAACCAACTGCGGGATGCCGTTTAGTCGCTATACACGGTCTCAACTCGAAATCCGCCCTTGGCATTTCGCCTGATTTTCAGATCCTCGTTCTCCAGCTCATCGCCAAGACTTCAGCAATTTTGACCCTCTGCCGGTGCTGCCTCCCGTCTGTCCCCTCCAGCTCCAACATTTGAAAAGAGACAGCCTGGAAGGAAACGAATGACACATGGTCAGGCTGGGCACTACTCCGGCTCGGATGCAGGTTTAAGCAAGCTGGTTGTGGTTAGGCACGGAAATTGGTTAGCCGGTGGCTGATTCTAAGGGTCCACGAACTCTAAATCAGGAGACAGGTTTGTCACCGGGCAAGATTCTGGCCAAGTATGAATACCAATCAATTTGTGCTTTCATTATGTGGGGTACTTTGGTGTTAGATAATCTTGCAGGAGTGAAGGTTGTCAATGGAGTATAGCACCTCACCTCCCGAATAGTACTCTTGGACAATAGCCGCATCTGGTAGAATAAGGAGATTTATGAATAGTCACTGCCGAAGGCCCGGACGGCTCTCCCCAAGCAATGGTCGAGAGGAGTGAACATCATGGATCTTCCTAGTACTATGGCAGACTGTGGGGGAGCAATACATGGACGGATTAGAAGCAGTGTTCCCACCGTCCCGGGCGGGGTGGGTGAGGACGGCAAGGCATGGCGTCCGCATGTCATGAAGACGGCCGTCCGGGGGGTTGACGCCCGTGTCCAGGAGTCTTCATATAAATGGCATCTTCCGGCGGTCATATGCTGGGCCCGGCAATTACCTACAGGGCCCAACCGTCACCTGCCGTCACTGGCAGAACACTGGCACATCTCACATCTTCACAAACCGGCAGGGCCCGCCCGTCCGTCCCGGGCAGTGGTCTGGATGGACGCCAAGATGCCCGTCCGTCGCGGGCATACTCCAATGCACTGCCGTCTGTCCCGTCCGCGCCCGAAGACCGACGGACTGGACGCTTGGGCCCACTGGACACCATAGGTAAAAAAGGCAAGAGGCGAGTATTGATTGATTCGAGAACCGGAGTACTGGAATGCATATCGTGCAATCCTGAATCCGACAGATGGTGAGCAGAAGATACAGACCGAGTAGGCATAGCGACACGGAGGTCGATATATGAAGCCGAGTGGCCTCACGAGCCTAAACCTCATCATGGCAACACTGTAGTCAACTTCTACCCAGGCCTGGCTGCCCGAATGAACCACTGGAACCAGCATTAAATGATTAGATCAAATCCGAGACCAAGTGGTTGGCACATTTGGTGTTAATATTTATTCACTTCCAACAGTCTACGCACACGTAAGCATTCCACACACAGCCCATTACGAAGCCGCCATATCCATGAAAAATCGACTTTGCTTAAGGGGTCTTCCATAAAATACGGAACGCTCGTGAAAGTCATAGTTCTTCATTTCTTTTGGACCTCGACCGCGACGCAGCTTTATATATCCAAGCACGCCTTTGGAATACTGAATATAACCTGAACCTGCTAGGTTTTGGTGAGTATCTCCTCCCTCTCGCGAGATAGGTATTAATAAGTAACAGACCTCACGACTCTACTCCACACACCTATTTAACAACGATTATGCCTACCGAGCTTCATGAAGCCTCGGTTGGCTGGCTCTCGGCTTCACCTGGGGATGGGTTAGTGAGTGGTTTGATTCATTATAGTCATTATCGCGATATCGTCAGCTCGAACCCCTGTATACTACCCTATATAAATATTGCAAACTTCTGATAGGATGTTAATAAGATGGTAGCCTGTCGCATTATCGCCTGTAACTATGCCAGAACAACCAAGATTCCTGATTTCGCGTTCACTCCATACATCGATGGTGTACCACGAAACTATCCATCCGCAGCGCTAGAAGTTGGTTGGTCCGAATCGGATAGACGATTGATGATTTACAGCCACCTTTGGTTACATGGGACCGGTGGTGCCATCTGGGTGGTCGTTTTATGTAAAGTGTTCGCTCCCAATGTGGATAACAGGATCAAAGTAACACTCTCCATCAGTGTTCCCACGCGTCCTGGGCGTCCCGGGCAGTGTGAATAAGCACGGCAGGGCAAGGCGTCCATCTTGCATGAAGATGGCCGTACTAGGGGTTGATACCCAGGCCCTGCACTCTCCTGATATGTTAGAACAAATAGCATACTTGGGCCGTCAGCTGTAGGGCCCCGCTATCTACTCCAGGGCCCGGCCATTAGCTGCTGTAGCTGGTAGGTACCCGGCACATTCCATATCTTGAGACACAGGTAGGGGCCGCCAGTCCGTGCCGGGCATCCCCCATATACCGCCACCCGTCCCGTCCGTGCCTGAAGACGGACGGACTGGACGCTTAGGTTCACTGATTAGAAGCACTGACTTGTGGGGAGAGCCAGGACACCAGTGCTCCATCTTCTGAAGGAGGTATTCAGATATTTCTCTCGCGTCCTTGCAACCGTCATGCCTACTGTCTCCGATTTCAAGTATGCTTCGTAGAGCACTTGATGATGGATGATTACATGTTTTCTTTCATAATGTAAATATTGGGAAGATGGACAGCAGAACTGGAATCCAGCTGGTGAGTCTGTTCTAACTAATCCCTGGTCCAACTGACACCGTGCAGGAAAAAATCCCTCCCACCCCTTCTTGCAAGATCAACCTGTTCTCCTGATGGCCATTTTCCACCAACCTCGCCGTGTTCGAGCCAAGGCCCAAGCAATAATTGGCCCGTTGACTACTCCACAAGTGATTCTGAAAACAAGAATACTGACAGGCGCGTGGTATAAAAGTTCCTGGTGAGAAAATAGAGGACTGAAAAGGACAGGAATGGTTGTTAACGGCGGTAGTGGACATGATCAAGAGAAGATGCAGGACATGATTTTCTGCTGGATGCCTGTATTATCTGAAGATTGGTGTTGTGCACCTGCAGCTGCTGATCGAACTGCGTCCTGTGCACCGTGTGAACATCTTGAAATATTACAAAGTACCACTTCGTTGTGATGGCTTTAACAATTCTTGTACTTTGCTTCGCTGAAGAAATAATAGGTTGGCTTGTGAGGCTATTATTATGCGTCAGTGTTTCTGGTCACCGGATGTAATTTGTAACTGAGATACTTGGTACATGAATAATATATTGGTCAATAAGTATTATCAAAGTGCGCCCGCAATGCCAGAGGGAAGAGTTCTGGAAAATTTTGAAGCAAAGTAAACAGACTGAGTGCAGCAACAGTTATGCAAAGTGCGTGTGACTGAGTTCGTAGGGAATTCTCATTTGGAGTATGGGCGAATCCCCCATGTCATGCCCAGAATATGTATAGTTCAGTAATTATACTTATAAAGGCTTGTGACTTGGTTATGACACTAAATGAACCCAGTAATAGTTACCTCCTAATATTCCAAAAGTTGAGACGATGGTATGTCTATTTACCGAGTTGGCTAATATAACTCTTATACTACGAATACCATAAACATTTGTGTCACCCTCCCACAGTTCAACGTTGTAAGGACCGGAAAGATCTTCTCAGTTATCCTCTTCTTGGAAAATATAGAACTATCTCTAGACCACAAGAGCTAGTTGTCGCTTTCTATTCTAAAGCAACTCTTAGACTTCCCCTCGCATGTCATACTGCCCAGCTTCCACCGTAGCACAGGGGAAAGTCTCACCAGTTGGTGGAAGCAAGTAGGAACACATTCTCAGCACTGAAGAAACAGGTGACCTTAACTCATATCATGTAGTATAATATATAAACCAGGAAGGCCTGGACAGGGAAGAAGATGGGCCTAGGTCGTTGGGCCCTTGGATGAGAACCTCCTGGTAGACGCAATTAGATTACATTTCTAGCTAAAGTTAATTGTTAGCAATACATCTACAAGATAGTAAAAGGTGATTATTACTTAAAAATAGGTCCCGTGAGGCATATATGATTTGTATACCCTCTTGGCGGAGTTGTTAATATAAAGGGTTATGAACAGTAATTATTGGTTTATCCCTATTGTGAAGCAGGACACATACAACCGGACTTGAAAGGAAGGGTGATGGAGAGAGGCAAACTCAAGCGCATCGGGGGGAGCAAATATCAAGATACCGATCATACAGATCAGATGTGACCATATTAACCAGGCGAAGGGCCAAAAACAGAGCAAACAAAAAGAGAGAGAGAGAAACTAACAGCCTGTTTGGATGCCACAGTTCCCTTCAATTTTCCCATAACAATATTCCTTATCCTTGCATTGCAATAGTGTTTAACAAGACGGCTATTTTACAACAAAAAAATTCATCCAGCATTCCATTTGAAAGCCGCAATTACGAAATCCTTGCCTTTAAAAAATATTCTTTAGCAGCTCTCAAAACCGTTCGTCAGATTTATTGCAAAATCGAACGATTCCAATGAGAATAAAATACAAGAATTCGACTTTCTCACAATCGACTTGATTCTCGTGTCAATTCAAGGTTAGCTATTTGTCATATCAATACAACTAGTCCAGCTGTCTTTGGAAAGTGGATTCTAATTACCATTGTCTGTATCTGCTATACCAATTTCTGTTGGGAAATAATGGGGATCTGAGAGGAAAATATTTTCTGAAAGAATAAGTGGCTTCCTACCCTAATAAAGGTTTGAATATTGATCAACACCAGTGAGGAGCAGGTGGTGGTTGTAAGTATACAGCCCTGTATGTGATAGGGTTTTGACCCCGTGTAATTCCTGTGAGGGAAGGGAAAAGCTTGGCATAAAAATTTCCTCCTTGCAAGTGTTTCTTGCTTTCCCATCTTAGCAGACACAAGCGAACCATCAGACAACAACAACCCAATAGAACACTCTTTTCTCTTTGTTCAATTGAGACAAGATTCAAATCTCTTTGCTCCCTCTCGTCTCTCTTGTTGCACGATATATCTCTGTGTGTATTCATCACCATAATAGCGTACACTTTATCGAGAAGTCACGGTTACAGAAATTCCCCCGGCCTAGTGGGTAGAATACCCACTATCCGCTTTACAGTTCCTTGCTTTATCACCGCGACAGGTGTCAGCTAAAGGAAAATGGTTTGGATTAGGGAAAGGCCACTTCTCCTGGTGCAACCATTTGAAAATGGAATTGCTCTAAGTGCCCACCTCCTTTTACCAAATAAGCTCAAACATACTTGGTAATACAATGGCCCACTAGTGGAAATATTGGGCAAAGTATTCCAGAACCAGTTCTGAGAGTAACTTCCAACCTTGCAAGGGACAGATGAGAACTTGTTCACTTATAACTAGTCACATGAACATAGTGGTTGGCTTTATGAATGAACAATAAATCAATAGGGATAAATATATTCCATTGAGTACTGCTAGAATATATGTCAACCGAACCCGCTATCCCTATTGTTCATACTTTTGGTTTTTATGAAACGAACTTCTCGCTATACCCCTTTAATCAGATAATGTCGCCACGGCAGATACTCTCTCCCTCACCATACCTCGCTTCCTGAGTAGTCATACAAGCTGCCATGTTATGTTAAGAGAGCTTCTGCTGGGACTGAACAATGTGCATGCTAAGTTGCTTGGAACCTAACACCTCCTGGGGAGCCGTCCACATGGGCGCGGGTTTTGGTATGATCGTTGGAGGTAGTGTTCGCCATTGGAGATTGCTGATTTTCGACCCTGCTTTCTATTCTAAGTGGAGCCCTTCGCTTCGCTGCTCTATTGAGCCAGAACGATCCAATGGCAGCTATCCTCCTTACTCCCCAGCCATCAGCGTTCTCCTTAAATCGGAATTCCATTTCAGCAGGCAAAACCGGCCGATGTTCACCATCGCCGTCCCCAGTATCGCCCACAATTTCTCCGGGAATTTTCACACTAGGTACCAAGTCCTCGCCAATGGGCTTCTCGGTTGAATCGACAATTAGTTGTTGGCTGCTTTGGGTGGGTTCAGGCGACTGGTGGGTGATGGTATCGGCGCGGTAATCCTGGCTGATTTCCAAACCGTGGGTAGCCGTAGTATTATTTTCAATGTCAAACTCGATTTCCATTTGGATATCGGCTTTGGCTTCACCAACAGTGTAGGCCTGAGAGCCGCTCTCGGTAGTCTTAATTGTTGTACCCGAAATACACAATAGCCCCAGAGCTATGAGCCCTTCATCGTTGGCTGCATCTTCCTCGATGTCACCGCTCAATGTAGCTCCTGAAGGGCTGGATTTCGTACCAAGAGCCGAATCAGTGAGCTCTGCCTCTTCCTGATCAAACCTGAGTGTCGCTGAATTAATTTGTTGTACTTGGTGATGTGGCCCCCCATCCGGCTTATAAGCCACAGTGTCATCAAGGCTCAGTGCTTGATTTCCGGCTGGCTCGATACCGTCGATTTCCGAATGTTCACCTTTGTGGTCTTGTTGTTTTACAGTCAGCCCTCCTTCTATGACCCACACACAATTTGGAGTTTTTGTTGAATGGGTTTGCTTACCATGTTCCTTTTGGTTCCTTGCCGCTATCTCATTTTCTTTGTCAGGCTGAAACTCCCTCTTCTCACTACCTATCTCATGCTGAGAGCTGTTAACTTGGTTCTGGACGATATCCTGATTTCCGGTGGACATGTCGACAATAGGTCGTTCAGGATCATGTTGGACATCATCAGTGTTCAAAGACTCATATTTGGGAATCGTGTCTGGGTTAATAATAGCCAGATCGGTAGTGGCGGCGACAGTTCCATCATTGGAACCTAAGCTGACGTGAGTTGTATCGGTGTTCATTGTCAGTGGCGAAAGTAGCTAGCAGATGGAAACAAACTGTGCGAGGCAGGCGCGGTTGCTGGAGATGAAAGGTGGTAAGGAAGGCACCTAAGATGGTGTGGTGGGAGAAATATGACAAGTTCATAGTTCTTTGTTCAATACCCTTAATTGTGTGCCCGAGTCTGAGTTAGTTTCATTTAGGTTTCTGCGCCATTTGTAGAGATGACTGTTACCCGGTGGCCCTGTCAGTACAACCAGAGTAGAAATTCATAAAACCCCATTGAAGTCCACTTTATCCCCCATGTGAACAGTGAATTTGAGCATAAACGAGGACAATGACAAAAGATTTCGGGAGCCCAACCGCGATTCCAGTTCCCTCTTTCCTCTGTGGGAACTTTCTTCTTTGTGGTGCGACATGGTTGAACTCGTTTAATCAAAGGTTTGATTTATCACCGATCCTGACCCCCAATTGTTCTTTTGATTTTATCAATTGGTTGGTGCTAATTACTTATATTTTCTCCCAGCGGGGAGATTTGACCTCGTGGTATTTCCACTTTTCCAGTTTAATTCGACTGTTTGACCACCGAAGCTAATACGGTAATTGCTGGATATGACCACGAACCCGCTAGATAACGGTCATGGAATGAAGCTATCACTAGACGCCGATTTTGAAATCGGGAAGTGGTCAAGCTACTGTTAGGAGGAGATAATAGAAGCCACGAGAGAGGAGACTAAGGCATCAAAAACTAACTATTGAAAGGTCCAGTGGATGGGTTCCACCAATTGGTAAAGCTTCCACTACAATGGCAACCCGTCGGCCACAAAATGCCCAATATTCAAAGCCTGACACCCCTCGCCATGTGTTCTGAGCAGCGGTATGTGAGAGCTGTCAGGCCGCTACAAGCTGTCATGTACTGATCTCAGAAGCTGTTCGACGCGGCTCAAAAAAACCCCCACCAATTACTCCCACAAGCGGCATACACTAGTGGTTAATGTCTTAAACCGAAATACCCAGCAACCGAGGAAACTCCCTGTCGCCCGCGACAGGCGAAACTTAACATTTGTGTACCTTTTTTCCCTACTGGCGCTATGTTATTTGCTTCATTGCCTTCCCTACAACTACCCGATCACTATCCTCAGCGTTTCACTGCAACTGCCCAAGCTGTCTTCGGCCTACTAGAGTTAGTGCTGTGGAGTTAGAGAGTGGAACCGAGAGATGTGGTATATAAAAAGAGGAGATAGCCAAATCAAGTCCTCCAGCGCTTCTTTCCTTCCTTTCTCAGATTGCTATATTGCATTTCGAATTTTGCGACTAACTTGGCTTTCAATTTTTCGGTTGCTGGTAGTATCGTTTCCTTGTGACTCGGGTCTACTGTACTTGCTATTAGTCGTTTGGTTCAGTCATTACTGCGCCTGTTCTGAACTCAATCGAGCATGCATGGTTTCTCATCTGTGCGGCCCTACTCCTCGCTCTTGTCGGGTTACTCAAGTCCGGTGTACGAGGTGGTTATATGCTCGCAATTGCTGAATTCCCTGGTAGATAACTTGGGGCTTTGTTGGCGCACTTGCGCCATTTTATATCAGGGATATTCTACCTCCCAACTAACAAAGAGAGTACTAAATTATCCTGTCTGGCTCAAGACTCCAATATTTGACGCAGGAATTGGTAGTTGGGCCGTTGCCCATGTACCGGTTAACATGTCCATCATGTGAACAAATGTATTTGTAATTTTCAGGAGTAAGAGCTAATTCCCCTATTACCGTCTACGCTAGTTCTAATTACCCTAACTACGATAGAAAACGACCGATACTAACAGCTGATTCTAACGGTCAGATTTGTGCTTGCGCTGGTGCAAGCGGTTCGAAAGCTGTTTCGCTCAGATTCTCACCCTTTCCATTTGCTAGGCTGTTACCAGCTTCGGTTTAAAAGTATACCGAGGCCCTGTGGCCGGGAAAGTGCGAAGACACAGATAGCACCGAACCAGTAATGGAATTCTACGCGCTCCTTGAACTTGGTACCGTTAAATTTTGATTAGTTTTCCCAGTCACTTATTTTCGGCCAGGGGGTAATTTGGATGCGCGCTCAGCACAATCGGCGAGAACATATCACAACCGCCCCGCGACTGCAGATAAGGCTTTCCTTGAAACCAGACCCAGGGAGAAATCTCAGAACATGATCGGATTGCTCAAATTCTTAGATGTGCGTGATTACAACTGCGGGTTCCAAGTGCCGCTGATTTAACCTTGGTGCGCGACAACAGGAGGGCCAGCTTCGTCTAACATATTGCTGCGCTAGCCAAATTTACGGCTTTCGTTGTCCTATAGCTCTCCGAAGCGGCAGATATCAATATAGTTGCTTTCCTCGGTGTTTCTGTCCTCCGTGCCGGACAGGGGGCCATACGTCTATGCCCATTATGTATCTGGCTGCAACGCAAGTCCTCTATCCTCTACACCATACCAACCCTGCTCTTGATCACATCCTGTGTAATGAGATTGGGCCGTCTGCCTTTGGTTGTATGCTCTGCCAGAACACAACCAAACGATGTGTTTATGCAGAAGGATGAAGTGTTACAACTTCAAATTAGATAGTGCGGTTTCGCTGTTCCTGACTGATCACCTGCTGCTGGGATTACTGCAGATTTTGTTATTTTCACCTTCCTCAGCTTCACTTCCTGTTCATCCAGTTTCCGTTACTTCAAGCATGGCCATGGCAGATATTTGAGAATTGGAAGATGCTTCCCTCTATGCTCTTCTTCAGTGTTGGGCCAGTTTCTTTTTTCTTTGTTCTCATAGAGATACCTGTTTAGCAGATTTTGTCCTATTTGTCTTCAACAATTGCTTGCTCCGTAAGCCAAAACTATGGGTGTGGGTTTCCTTGACACTGTCTTGACAGGTACATACATCTGCGGTTTCACAGCCGCTATGGTAACCCATGCTGCTGAGTTGCCCCACAAGCCGAGAATATTTCCAACCATCAACTTTGCTTGATCTTTTCAGGTCTTTGGTACTCACAGCATTACAGAATAGAATACGCAGGGACTTTTTGTGATTGATTGTCATGGTGTGTTTCTCGATTCTGTCTTGCTTTCCCCGTATCCATGGATGTTCGGAATCGTAATAACTAGCGGAGAATACTTTTCATATTTCCACTTGTGCCGTTAATTGTTCCTTGAATGTATCCAAAGTGTAGTAAATGAGGTCGGAAAATTGAAGAATTTCACAAGAAACTCCCTTATTGTTTCCCATGTCTATTATTTCTCTTGATCACCATAACCCCGTACCCACCAACGGATCCCGGAAGGAGGTCCACTACAGCGTGCAGGTTTAGAATTTCGGATGGAACATGGATCAACGCGGCTATGCAAAAAATAAAAATACTACCATGACGGCTAATCCGCCCCATCGCTTGTGTCGGACAATTTTCCTCACTGGGCAGGCGCCCTGCTCCCATGGTTCCAACAGTTGGTACCCAAGACCACCAATTAACAGCCTCTTTGGTGTTTGGGCTCTGAATTATTACCAGCCGTGTTTTGGCAAAAAGGCATGTTTAAATGAGACTGTACCAGTTACAATGTGACCTCGGACCTCAAGCACAAAACATATATTTTTGCTTAGCCACCTCGCTGGCAAGGTAGAGTATATCTATATTAACTCAGAAAATATTTTTGACCTCTCAACGGCCTCTGTCGCATATCTTATATGCAGAAAACCTGAAATTTGTGAAATCAACCTTTCACTATCAGAAATGATCTCCGACTTTCGCCCACCCAGGGAATGAATAATAATAGTTGATTCTTCAGTAGTTGATGCAGTATTTAGCCCTCAAGTTGCTTGAGTTGTTGATTTTAGCTGGTACTATTCAATAAAAATAGTTATATCTCAAAAAAACTTTCTAACCTTGTTTGTGTTGCATTGCACTTTCTCACTTTCGGTAAAAAAAGCTCCAGAGTCACATTTTAACTGGCAAACCCACAAACAATACTTTTATTCCGAACTCTTTGTCCTGATTGGTCAGTGTACAAGCTTTCTGGCCAAACCAGGGTTGGTGACCATACAAAGACGTATCACCAACCAGCCCCTAACGGGAGTTCCAGCGCATCATTCACTACAAACTGCACTGATCATTTCCAAAGCTTTATACCAGGATGGTATTACACATCTATTCATATCACTCTACCCAATCACCCACTCTTCTCATTCAGCTCCTAATTTGCACCACAACCTTTTGCCCCTTTAGTCTTCCGACAATCCTTCCCTATTGAATACCTAGCGAAAAATTGATTCTACAATCTTTACACCCGCTACCCACGCGGCTATAGCCAATGTTTCCAGTTTTCATGACATCAACATCCCTCGAAGAATCTCTCTCCCGCAATTTCCATTCAAAATTCCTTTCAATTGCCAGAACCAGGAAGGTATAAAAAATAAATGGAGAAATGGAAGCTTAAATGAAAAGCCATATATGAGGTTTTTGCGGTTAGATTTTCTTCTTCTTTTTTCTATATTAATCTCCTGTCGCCTAGTCGCAGCCTATTTCCTTCAATGCTTGTGACTCCACTAACTAGGTTATAAAGAAATTCAAAGGCTGTGTTTGAAAGAAAGGTATCCAAGAAATGCTTATGAGAGGGAAGAGGATATATGAGGATTGACTTATTGGCTTGCGACTTGCATATTCATCAACCGTGGGTGAACTAGACCCTGAAATACATGAAGCTATATGTACACTCTCATCTTTCCGGACATGATTCTTGCTCCCCCTTCATATGGGCTAATTCCTCATGCTACAGGGTCTTCACCGGACCAGGTCCTTGTCCTTTCTTCAAGTCCTCCCCCTACCATGCTTTTGTCGCTCTTTGCTCCCATACCGTGTTCACAGCCATTACACCGGTCTTCTTTCCGCCTCTTCTTCACCGCCGTTCCACCGGCCTTCGTTCCGCTTCTTCTTCACCGCAATTTCACCGCTCTCCATTCCGCTTCGGAGTCTATCTCTGGGGTAAGCACCAGTGATTAACAATAGGTTATATATACAAGATTATGCAAACTTCTCCGTCAGTCCACTTAACACGATTTCCCAATTTGAGCTACTCGCTGCCTCCTCTTCTTTACCAACCACATCCGGACCTACTTCCTGTCTTTTGTTCGCTCCTTTACCTCACCTTCGTTCTTCACTACTTTGTCCAGTCTTTTACTACTAGAAACTATCACATCTCCCGGGCATAAGTCATACGCAATCTGTGCCGAGGATGAACATCATGGTAACCCCCGCCCCCTTATAGTTCGAGTCCTGGCGTGGATTACGGGCCATTAGTAAGGCTGAGTCCTGCTAATACTAGATCCATACGCATTCGACGTATTGTGAATAGCCTAGATTATGGAAACCGCTCTGCTTACCGAACCAGTTTTCAGTTCGATGTGAAATAGAGAATGGATTCATAATCACTTAAGGGGCAATAGTTGGCGATGTATGCGTCTGAGAAATATAGTGGGATAGGAAACTTGATTTTACCCGGTAGATATTTGTCCAATCTCGTCTCCGCCGGAGTTTCTCGACACAAGAGGTCTTCTCCGGTTATCACCCTTGGCCAGGCCCACCACCTGAAAGCACGACCGCCAGGTCTCACCGGTCTGACCATAGTTTTCCAAAAGCCCCCTTCCAACACTCGGGCCATAGCCCAAGCTTGATTGACTAGCCGCCGTGGCTCCCCAATTACATCTGCGCCTAATGCCACTTGAGAATTAGAGCCAGTGTGCGGCACTCCATATTGCCACAGACAACGGGACCGGCCGTATTGCTGGCCTTGGAGGGCCAGATAAATTGGGCACACTATCAAGTACCTGGTTGTGTAGGGAAGTAAAGTTGCTAGTCCGTCATGCTCCAAGTACTGCCACCAGGGCCCGGGCATCTTGAGGTAATGTCTAGCTTGACGCCGTAAGACTGGAATATCGAAACTGAATCGTGGCCCTCCGCCAGCATTCTCGAGTCTGAGCTTTCCAATGATCGTAAAAGCTTCAATGCTATGGAAGAGCTCATTATTTAATAGGACTAATTGTTCATAACCAAGCCATCCACTTAGTGCATATCTACTGTGGACGGTTGGAGGGTAGCGTGGAGGATGCTATAGAATATCCTGAGGTATGACAGTGTAATTGTTGAGTGGGTCTGTAGATGTAGTCTAGGTCGACTGACACTGATCTCAAGGGGCCAGTCCCAGCGGAATTTGGGTGCGGCCGTACAGGGTGAGGATTTCCCGCACTGAAGTCGGTGTGCCCGGCAAGCCGATGTTCGGGGGTGTTACTTGGATTAGATTACAGGGAAAGATCATTGTTCAATACAATTCACAATGTATAGAGCCACTCCGTTAATAGATATTCACCCAGGATGTTTAGACCGTTGTGTGCCGAATGGTAGTGGATGTATCGAGATACGATAGGATACTTGCTTACCCTGGTAGATTATCCGTGGGTGACCAAGATTTGTCTTCAACGAGGTCTACTCTGCGAAGGTCACGTCACTCCTATTATTCTATTAAGAGTGACCGGAGGTACAGAGCCTCCGCGGTGTCCATGGATAGTCCCGGATCACCCGGGTATCTAGCGCCTTTCCCTAAGCCTCGAGTGGCTATGCCTTAGGCTGACCCAAGACCGACCCCAGAGTTTGCCCGGGTGCAGTCAGGCTTCAGCGGCCTGTGAGAAGTTCTAATAGAACGACCGAGGCTCCTCAATACCAAGTCCGGACTCCCCGCTAGCTGTCACAGGATCTACTCATAGTGGGCGTTGATTCCTAACTTCTCTATACTGATCATCGGATAAATCCACAGCATCCGGGGTGTGTTTCACTCATTCTTCTATTACGGAAAATTACAATGTAGAAACTCGATGGTAGCTCCCCGGTACTGTGGGGTAACAAAGTGGCCTCGATTTTACTAGTGTAGTTTTCTTTTATTTTACTTACCGAACGGGCCTAGGGGCTAGCTAGTTACTGAGTGGAGCAGAGAGTGATTACTAATAGCTAGATGGGATCGTGGGATGGGAAAGGAGGCGAAACGGAAACGAAGTCTGGAACAACAGTGTGCATAGATGACTCTATTTTGCGTGTGCGTGATCGATAGTTATCGACTTTCTTTTCATCGTGTTCGCTTTTATCATCTTCCTCGAATTGATTGACTTTGCCTTCTGTGTGAGCGGTGATTGCCCACAATCGGTACTGTTTCTTTTCCTGATCGTAGTATCAATTCTCGCTCTCCCGTCATCCTCGTTTCTTTCTTCTCTGTTCTCTCTTCGGAGATTATCACCTCCCTTGGTGGAAATCATCGTTTCAGTACCCCCGAATTGCCTCCATGTCTCGCAACCTCGATTTGGGTTGGCGTGGCAGCTGCTTGCTTTAGAAAAAATTGACTCGTTTCTGCCATTGGCCCACTGAGCGTTTAATGCTCTATATATCTTATAGGTAAACTCTTACTGTTTGGCCTACGAGCCTCAGGCTTGTATGGGCCTCCAGAACAGCCTCAATCCAAATATAGACGGTAGCACCCCCTTGCGTAGTCCAACTCCACTACCTGTCAGTTGCGGGAAACCTCTTGCCTTGTCTTGGTCAATGTAGTAAAGCTCAAGCCATGTTCGAAGTCCTGGAAAACCGCCAATGCTGCTCAGTATGTTCACACAATACCCAACCCAACATCCTCAGAAACTGCACAACATATATCCTACATGCTCCGCACGCTTCGATCCCCATCGCATTCTGACCGCACGGCCGCCCCCGTGCCTCCCTCTCTGCCTAGTGGCCCGCCCGGTGCCCTGCGCCCCCCCCCCCCCCGATGTCACCCGCTGATACACTGTTTGCTGTGGACAGAAGTACAGTTGACCAATCGTTCGCTTACCGCTCGGTCACACCTTTGTTGTTCCGTTCGCTCGACATATCGCTTGTCTAGGATGAAAGTGGGAACCCTACAGCTGTATAGGGTAGTATGGATACCGAGAGGAATGGTTATTGGGGACGTAGGAAAGCGTGAGAACCTTTCCTTCGTTCTTTCCAAGAGCCGGGAAACGTGGTGGAAGGAGGAAAACCTACATTGACTAATCGGGGAAGGAGATTGATATGTGTGGAGCGCTGTGGAACGGTCAGGAGCTGTTTATGATCAGTTACCTATAGTCAGATTGTTCCTGTTGGTAACAAAGCGAGTTGCAAGCAAGTGGATGAAGTGAGTTAATGGAGAGAGTGCGCGCTTTGCAAAGTGTCAACACGGAGTGAAAATCTTTCTTACCCCTGCTTTGACAAGTGTCTAGGCAGTTTGGTTCGTCCGTGTGACCGCCTGTGACATCTCTGCCATGAGTTCTGTTCCGGAAAGTTAGCTGTCGTTTAAGCCTGGTATTGTAAATACTAGCGTCAAGGGCTGGGACACATGCAATGAACTGGTAGGAAAACAAAAGCAATTGGGCGGTGATCCGAGACCACACCAGGGAAGGGGTTCATTCCCACTCCTCATATATACGGCAGGACGTGCTGTCATTCCCCGTCTCCACAAGGCCTCCTATCCCCAGATTCCAATAAAAATCCCACAGTGACACGATGTAAGAAGAGCCTGCAGAATTGTGTTGGAACTCATCAACAAGGAATTCGAAATTCAGATTCTCTGATCCACAATAATTCACCAATTTCTTAATCCCGAGATAATTTCTACCGAGAATGTATTACAGGGAATTGATAGCACGAGTTGTAAATTGATTGTATTTTGTTAGAGGTATCACACATAGTGCATTAGTGTGAGGTCAGTTGACCTGCGCAAGGAAGCTCCTACGGCTCCACTCGTCGACTTGAGACTCCAGTATTTCCGTCTTGCATCCCTCGACGTAGGAAGCAAACGCGATGTAAGCCGAGGACACGCGTCCTGGGGCGTTAGGCAAACAAAGGTTAGCTTCTGGCGCTCCCGCAGCGCAGCACCAATTAACACGCTGCATCCCACCCTCCCCCCTACCTTCCTTCCCATCTTCCATTCCACCCTCGCGCCAACGCTAATTCCTATCTTCTGCCGTACACTTCTTCCTCCTTCTTTCTCCACAAAATTAATACATCGTTTCCTCTAACCTCCACTTCCTCCTAACTGCCTTACCGCACTGACTCCACCCCTTCATGTCTGGTCCGTCAATCCTGAGAATTCCAGCTTAATATGAGATAGAGTTAAGTTCCTAAACCACCGACAGAGAGATATCGTCACGGTCATGCAAAACTCGTGTCTGGTTTGTCCGTACAGAGTGGCCCGGCCATTGCGAATATTTTAATCTTGCCTTTTGTTAGAAAATTCGGATTTAATGGCAGTTGATCGCATGTCTAGCAATTGGAGAACCCAATTTCGGCAAGGCATGGGATAGGGAAGGATTGCATCACTGCTATAAGAACAATAATTCGCATGGCCACCCAAGATGCCCAGTTGGTGGAACGGGCTGCGAGCTTGTGATATATGGATGATTGCATAAGCTCATGCTGAATTTGAGGTACAGCTTGGCCAATACCCTGATGAATGTTCCATTGGGCAAGTGTGGCATATGTGACTTCAACCACTGATTGAGTGCACTTGTGTTATAGTTAGCACTCTTTTGCCTGAGCTATTAGGGATATCATGTGTCACAATATTATAGCGAGCTATGGTCGCTCACGGTCTATTCCAATGGTAGAACCTCTACGTGATAGAACAAAACGTTCCGATCGCGGTCGCCCCATTTGAAGAATAACTCCTAGTTGGCGCACACGAAGGGAATGTGATCAACTTGGGTGGATGAACTTCACGAAACTTATGGCTTGTCGTATTGGGAAGCTGGGAAGCTGTAATTGTCTGCACGAATACTTATTGTGGGAGTGCGAATAGCAAACAAGAAGCGAACATTGTTTGAAAAACGGTTACCACCTAATGGCCGTCATGTGGTGACTTAAAAAACAAAAAGAGAAACAAGAAGATCTGGATTAAAAGAGGAAAGCCCCGCTTGTGAAAGTCACCATCGAATCTCGTATCTCTGAGATAGTAATGATAGGAGAAGCCACTTTATACATTATGATAAAAGCATGGAGAGGAGTGGAAGGGCAAAAGTCTAGGCAGGATAGGGATTACAGTGAATGAGAGGAACAAAAAGAGGAGGGAAGGGAAGGGAGAGAGGAGATTGTGACTAACCAGGGGAAGAGAGCAGCCACCTACACCCGGTTGCTTATTAGGTAGGTGCTACAAGTATCCAGGACCCCAAATCGGGAAATTAGCTCCAAGTGCAAAAATTGAGAAAACAACGATCATCTTAGCGGGATGTGGTATAACCGGAACAGTGAAACTGACGATGTATGTACCCATCTAATTTTTTCTGTTAAAGGAATTTATTGTGCAGCTGCAACACCATTTGGTTGGATCTTGTGGGATGCCACCATCCCGGGAAGAGTCCCCAACCCCATAGGAAAGAAAGAGACGAACAGCAAAGTTGCAGTCGCAGAGAGAGTAACCATGCCGAATCCAATACATGTCATGGAGGGCAGAAAAATGGTCATAGAAACTATCGAGATGATGAGTAAGAGCTCATGTCTCACTCTGTCAAACAGGAAGGATGTGACCAAGATAACAAACAGATTGACAGCGGAGATTGCGGCCTTGAGGTATAGAGCAGAATCCCGGAGAAGATCATCAAGGATGGAACCATGTGAAACAACAGCATTACTACCTAATTTTTTATGAGGAGATAAAACTAGAGGTAATCCCGGTGGGTGTGGTCCAAGGATTGGCCAACAAGTTGCCCATGAGCTGTTGTACAAATATCGAACTAGCAGCAATAATGAACACAAAACAGTGTTAAAGTTTGATTACAAATTCCCACCATCCGATCGTTTTTACCTCCTGCTTTGGGGTGCAACCGGCTTCATGAAGCCTATAGGTTTCACGTCTTGAGGCAGTGTTATAACTTCCTATAGATGGTCCTAGTTGAATAATATTAAGAAGTTTTGAGACAGGCGGGGTGGCAAACAATTGCATGCTTACCAGTGATGGGTTCAGTGAACACAAGGCTCCAGTGCGTCCGTCTACGGGCGCGGATGGGACGGACGGCAGTACATGGGAGAATGCCCGGGACGGATGGGCATCTTGGCCTCCGTCCAGGCCACTGCTCTGGACGAAGGGGCGGGCCCTTCAGCTATCTAAAGATATGGGATGGGCCAGGTTTCTACCCCTGACGGCAGGTGATGGCCGGGCCCTGTAGGTGACGGCCTGGGCACATAGGTAATTGCCGGGCCCTGCATATGGCCCCCAGATGATCCGGTTATACTCAGACTGCAGGGCCCGCCGTCTCGATGAAATGCCGACGCCACTCCCTGCCGTTCTCACCCACCCTGCCCGGAGCGGTTGGGAACACTCGCTGGGTTCGATGAGAGGGTCTTCGCAGCCGAAGTGGTCAGAATTAGCGGTCCCTACCAGTTGCCGTTGCTGTACTGTGTAAGCGGGGTCAACGCGAGAGGGCATGTGCCGGTGACAACAGATGAAACTTTACCGGTGCTGGGTTCAGATAGAGGATCACGTCCATCAAGAGTCTCTATGTTATCTATTGTCTTAGGTTGTGCTTGTCCACTGGAGTTTAAGTATCCTCCCAGAAAATACAGGTTCAGGTTGGGGGAAAAATTGAAATTCTACCTGCTGGTTGGATTTGATAACTCACCAGCTCTTGCTCCATATCGTCAGTCCCGCAGACCTTGATAAGCACATGTCTGGCACCCTCTATATCTCCCGCGGCGACCAAAGAAGATGGAGACTCGGGAAGGAACAGGAGTCCGACGGCTTGAATCAAGCCGATTACCCCTCCAACCAGGAGAATGATGCACCAGTCTTCGTCAATTCCTATGTAACACGGATGGTTAGAACATGAGAAATAATGACTTGTTAACACCGGTGACTGACCTAGGTAAATTCCCAAAACCTGTGAGGATAAGATACCCATATCGAGAGATATCTGAGTAAGGTCCCCACAGTAAAGGTTGGAGCTGGAGAGCGAACGTTCTGGTGATGGTTGAGAACTTACAATGCTCCTTTCGACCTGGCAGGTTCGAGCTCGTTGATATAAATTGGCACAATTACAGCAGTAGAACTGTAAAACCTGATGCAAACCCACAGGGGAATCTACCCGGTGATGAAAATCGTTGGACCTCCTGCACCGGTCTTTAGAAACCCCGCAAGTGTGAATACCGAGGCGGTGGAGATCAGAAACATTTTGTGGCCGACGGTGTTCACCGCGGGAGTGGCGATCATGGAACCAAAGAGACCCCCGATAGGGAAGATGGTAGTAGCCAGACCTACGGAAAGAGCATTATTAGATTCGGAGAGAGAGTAGCCTACGCACGCGACCGAAATTAGCTCGCTAAACCTGCTAAAAAAACAACACAATGCACTTTTTTACCGATCTGCCTTTGAGTATACTAATGGGTTCGATGTAGCTCTCAAGTGCTGGCTGAACTACACGCAGCGTTTGACAAGAAAATCACACGGTGAGGATTTGGTGGTCTTACCGAATTGGGCAGCAGTAAGACCCCAGGTGTTTTGAATCGCGTGCTGCGGAGCAACCAATTCGGCCTAAATTCAACAGAAGTTGAGAGAAAACACTACCCACCGAGGAGTTTGAAGTTGTAACCAAGCTCCAGCCAAAAGCAACGATCTCTGTATTGTTAATCACCCGTGCTTACCGCGGAGCTGGACTCCGGAATTCCGTCCAAGTTATTTCTCCTTTATATGGCGTAGGATGGGAACCGGCCGACAACTCGACCGGAATGAAGAGCGGTAGAACAGCGGCGAAGAAGGAACCGGAATGAAGAGCGGTAGAACAGCGGTGAAGAAGGAACCGGAATGAAGAACGGTGGAACTGCGGTGCAGAAGGAACTGGAATGAAGAGCGGTGGAATGGCAGTGAGGAAAGAACCGGAAGGATCGACAAGGAGCTGGACCGGTGAAGACTCTGAGGCCTTAGTGCATTCAACGAAGAGTGGGAAACATGTGTAAGTATATAGCGCGATCATGGCAGGAAGCCGAGGAGGGTACCTATGGTTTTATGTATTTAACGTCGTTCACGGGCAAGCGGCTCATCACCGGGATGCGGCTCACCCGTGGCAACCAGTCAAAAACCAAATACATCTGGAATTATATCCATGGATAATTCTGAGATCATCTCAAAGAATTATCAGCAGGTGCTTTGGAATATGGAGAATTCAAATATGCAAATTGTTTTTCATAATTATCACTTAATCCTCCTGAGCAGGGTTTTCAAGATTGTGTTTCTGAAACAAAACTGTTGGTGCTTTTTAGTTAATAAAAATTGAAAAACATCAAAGAAACAGCTTTATGAGACAATTGAGAGACTGAATAAGTCTTATAAGCTTGTAGCTAATAGTTCTCTAAGATATTTATTATCAATTTGTAATATTTTACTGCCTGGTAGAAACTAATGAAAAGTAAGTAGATTACATACAAATTTAGTACATTTGATGATAGCATAACATGTTACTGTAATAACCTATAACTTGGACTTTTTGCATCCAACTTTATAGTTGCAATTTGGGTAAGTATGCTCAATTTCAAGTTTGGCAGGGATTCTTTCCATATTCTGTACCTTCATTATCAAAATCATCTTTAAATAGTAAGTCAATGATTATACAATTACAAGATTATAATAATGAAATTGCTATACTATCTGAATGATTCCTAATGGTATGCTATAGGTTCAGTAAGCATCGTAGCCAATTTATATCCATATTTCGTTAGAATAATATCATAATATTAGTCATTATAAGTGTTATTTATAATAATTATTGTATTTTAATGATACTATAATTCAATAGTAGACTAGTATTTAATTAAACTGTTAGGATTATATCTTAATCTCCAGATCAGAGTGCATAATATAGCAAAGTTTCAAGCTGTCCTGATTACTGGTGCTAACTATTTAGATAAATGATAAAGACTTCTTGTTCTTAATCGATGATTCTACAAGGAAGGATGATACAAGTGTATAATATTGAAAACTCGTCCCCGCATTTTAAAAATCATAGTACTTGTATTAATCGATATTATAAAGTAGATTTCCAAAGTTCAAAGTTATAGGTTATATCAGAGGAGGGAGTTATACTAGTATCAAATATATTACATTTTGATGTAATTTGCTTACTTTCTATTAGAATCGACAAGGTATTATAATATCAATAAAAGGGAATAAGCAATGGTAATCACTATTGACTATAAGACTATATGATGTTTTCAATTTCTGAAACCACCTACGAAGGTTCTTCTAACATATTTTTTTAATTTTAGTTGCAAGAAAACCATTATAAATTCATTCAAAAGAACCAATTTTAAAAATATTGTACAAGAAGAACCCATAATTATGAAATACAATTTACATATTCAAATTCTGCATATTCCAAAGGACTTACTGATAATATTTCAAGGTGGTCACCTAATTATTTGTACATATAGTCATAGATGAATATCATTTTCTACTAGTTGCCACAAGTGAGCTACATCATAGTGATGAGCCTCTTCCCTATGAACAATGTTACTTACAAACTGGTATTATACTATACTTTACCACTGGAATCCACTCTGGAATAACTGTAGCTGAGTGTAGCATAATGACCCCTATCATGTGATCCTCCGCTTATCATAAAGACTTTTGGCCTATATTATTAACATCTTACTCACAATAGTTTACTACCTAATTGAGACCTCAATAGCACTAGGAAACTTAATTCAATCAGTATTGCTAAAAAAGTACTTGATTACAATATCATAATCTACCCTGCCACTTACTTTTTTCATAGCACTTCTAAGTTTTACCTATACATCATAAACCCTGTATAAGATAGCTCAGTCATATAGCTACCCTAATCAACTTTAAATAATAACTATAGTTCAGGTGAGATCAAATTCTCTTTAACTTCAAATAAGGTACTTGAGTAACCTGATCTATATGACATATCATTTCCGTTTCAAAGGAATTGTAGCCTAATTATTGATAATATATAAGACATAAATCAATAGAACTTGGTCCTCTAGATATAGTCCTAGGTATATGTAAATTTAAGACAAAAAGTGCAAAGACCTCACAGTAGGGTAACTGTGCACAGACCCTCAATTTAAGGAAGCCAACACCCCTTTCAGGCCACCTTATCAGGACTGCAAATCATTAGCGAGATTTCAGAAGTTGCGTTGTATAACTAAAAGGTCAAATCAAAGGAGCTAACTTCATAATACCATTTATGTCGCCGCAGTGTCTCTTCCCACATCCAGTTCACAGGATTTTTGGGAGGGGAGCTTTGATAACAACTGGGAAGTGGAACAGAAGAGGTCCATCATAGGCGCATTGAGATAGTAGGCTTCAGGTTTAGGCTTCCAAATCATGGGCCAAAGGTGATGGGAGGTTTTCAGCAAAATATACCAAGAGGATGTCCTAGTGGTGGAGGCTATTGAAGACATACCAAATCCACTTATAATCTTCTGTGATAAGTTGTAGGTTGGTTAGTCCTAGTAATAGTACCGCTCAACGGAGGCAGGTAGACTAAGGAGAAGCACACTCAAATAGGAAGACCTAGATAAGTCAAAGACTAGTAAAGATATTGACACGTTGGACTTGATCTTGCAATTGGTACTAGGTGGCCCAGTATCACGGTTGAGTAGCAGATAGTGGAAAGAGATGTTTGTGGCAGGTAGTGGAAGGAGATGTTTGTGGTAGGTAGTGGAAGGAGATGTTCCACCATGAAGAAGATATTTGTCAGGAGGTTTTATTTGATTTACTTTCACGCACATGACCTATTAAGAGGTCATGGGGGCAGCGCATGAGGGCAAGAGCAATGCGCAGTTTGATTTACTTTCACACACATGACCTATTACGAGGTCATGGGGGCAGCGCACGAGGACAAGGGGGCTGCGCAGTTTGATTTACTTTCACGCACATGACCTATTAAGAGGTCAGGTGGTTTACGCACATGACCAAAGATGTGGTCATATGATGTTTTTCATAAGTCACGATTATGACTCATAGTTGTTTTGATTTATAAGCGGGTTGAGTGAAGGACTATAGAAGGAGGCCGGTAGAGCCTGGTAGTGAGTTCTTCACGCAACCAACTATTATACTTTCTTACCTATACTCTCAAGAATAGAATCTACTCTACTACTTCAAGGATTCTACCGCGATACGACTTGATTATTAGCGTTCGAAAAGAGGAACATAGACAACGGTCTCAGAATAATAATCAAGGTGTTGGTAGAAAGAGGGAGTGAAGTAATGGTATGCTAAGGAAGAGAAGTATTGCACTATTACAAAGAGACTAACAGAGAGCTGTTGCCTGTCGCAAGATACATATTGATATCGGAGGATAGGTAGGATACCTAACATTTGGTTGCGTCTCAAAAGCGACACCCAATAGCAACATGGAGGCAGAACAGGCAGGAGAAGGGACGGGGACAACCCAGGCCCTACCAGCACCATTGAATGTGCTGAGCATGACGGGAGAACAATTGGAATACATAGTAGCAGGACTCAGACCTGCACGGATTTCGGAAGGACTCAAATTAAGCAATCCCAACCTCTTCGGCAGAGAACCAACCAGGCTCAGAGGATTCCTGGTATAGCTTAAACTTTACTATGAAGCCAAAGAGTGGACGAGCGAACAGGGAGAAAAGAAAATCAGCTTCGCAAGGACTCTACTCCAGAGGACAGCAGGGAAGTGGATCACTCCAATCGTGGAAGGGACCACCCCCAAGGAGCGGCACGAATGGGAAGCTTTCCAGAGAGACATCAGAGTTCCGTCCGAGGATGAGGACAAATGGCAGGGAGCAAGGAACAAGATCGAGAAAATGGTTCGAGGATAGAATACGGTTAGCGAATTCTGGCAGAACATCTAACAGTTAGCCCCGGACGCCGAATACGATACGCATTCCCTACGGTGACAGCTTTTAAGAGGGGTCCACAAAGAGCTACACGAAGCATGGACCAACTCGCATCGATCATTCAACACAACCAAAGAACTAGCCCAGTAGTTTGCGGAGCTTGAGAATAGGGGGAGCCAAGGGCAAAGCAACTGGGCAAGATCGGCCCGACAACAAAATGGACCACCAAGTGCCCTAACAACCAATCAGGGAAGAGAGGGAATGGACCTTGATGCAGTAAGAAGAACAACCCAACGATTCCAGAGACTAGGACAGAGGTTTAGACAAGCCTAGAGACCAATACGGCCAAACCTCCTGCGGATAACACCTCAAGAGTTTCGGAAGTGCAGGGACAGCAGTTTATGCTTCCGCCGCAAAAGGCAGGGCATTGGGCAATCGAATGCGCAGAGAAGAATGCCAAGATTCGAGAGATGAGGGGCAAGAAATCGGAAGAAATGGAGGAGGCTTTAAACGACCACGGTCCCTAGTAACTAGTCGTCTGAGGGACTACAAGCACAAAAAGCCCTCTAAGATTATACAAATATCGACGGCAACGGACTACAAGGTACAAATTAACACAATGGATAACAGTGAGGATGAATCGACTCAGCTGATGATAAAAATCAAAATACTCACAAAAAGAGGGATAGCCAAAACTAACGCAATGGTCGATTTAGAAGCAATGGAGGACTTTATCGACAGAAAGTTCTGCAATACCCACATGATGCCCCTCACAAAAATCGACAAACCAAGAAACATCTATGTGGTTAATGGGGAAAAGAGCAAGGCGGCCCCCAGTACCCACATGGCCGAAATAGCGATGGAAACAGGATCTCATCAAGAAACGATAGTATTACAAGTAGCAAATATGGTCAAACATACTGCTATCTAGGGAATACCATGGCTAAGGAAACACAACACGAATATTCATTGGGAAAGAAGACAAATCAAATTCGGAAATGAGAGGTGTACCCAAGTATGCCTAAAAAAATCACCAAGGATCAACGCAGTCCCTACTGGACTGGCACGATGGGAAAACGAATACAGTCAAATCATCGCGACAAGAGGTAAAGAAGAGGATATCTGGATTCAACGCTTGGATCCCGTAGTAAAGATACAGACCACAGGGTCGAAGGGAGCGGCTGGACATGACCTGTACAGCATCCAAGAGGAAATCATCCCGGCCAAAGGGCAAACAAGGACTAAGTCCAATATCGATCGGACTACCAGATAGCACCTATGGACAAATTGCCCTGCAAAGTGGATTAGCGACCAGGCATGGCCTAACCTCAGGAGCGGGGGTGATACATGCAGACTATCGCAGAGAATGCAAGGTTCTCTTGATAAACCTGAAAGAAGAAGACTATGAAGTCAAGAAAAGCGATCGGATCACAAAGTCAGTGGTCGAAAAGATCGTCAATGGCGGACTACGAGAAGTAGACGGCCTCGACAAAACAGGAAGACAAGATCAAGGATTTCGAAGCACTGGAAAAAACATGCACAAAGAACCTGAAGAAGGTCGCGTCAATATGAACTTTATATCTGCCAGGACCTTCAGAAAACTATATCGGAAGGGAGAACCAACCGGTGTTCTCAAATTGGGTCAAGAAGAAAAAAAAGCGACAATGGCTGCGACCTCGACCATCAGTACCAGGTTGGCTGTACAAGAAGAAGAAACAAAAAAGAAAGCAACTCTAAGACAGCTGGTACCAAGCGAATACCACAACCACTTAGACATGTTCGAAGGACGAGAAAGAACGGACTTGGCAGAGCACAGAGAAGAGGACCACAGGATGGACCTAGTGGGTCGAGCACCATTCCTGAAACTTTACTCCTTGAGAGAAGAAGTGTTGAAGGCTCTACGAGATTTCCTCCAGCAGAATCTGTAGGGAGGATGGATAGGGCCATCCTCATCAGCAGCCGGAGCGCGGATATTATTGGCCAAGAAGAAGGACGGAAAGCACAGACTATGTGTGGATTTTCGAGGACTGAACACAGCCACCATGGGGGCCCGATATCCACTACGGCTGATCGCCGAACAATTGGATAGATTGGGAAAAGCCCAATACTACACAACGCCAGACATCAAGGATGCCTAACACAATATCAGAATATTCGAAGTCGACGAATGGAAAACAGGATTTTGAACAGGATACGGGCTATACGAATACCTGGTAATGCCGTTTGAACTGTCCAACTCACTGGGAATATTCCAAAGATGGATCAATACCAAACTCTGCAGGCTCTTGGACATATACTGTATCGTCTACGTAGACGATATCCTCATCTATTCAAAAACAATGGAACAACACCGGAATGACATCTGAAACGTTATACAGGCCCTGAGGCAAGCAAAGATCAAACTAAAACCAACGTAATGCGAGTTCAATCAACAGGAAACCGAATATTTGGGGTTTTTCATCAACTCTGATGGAATACGAAGCGACCCGGTCAAGACAGCAGTGATTGACAAATGAAAACCACCAAAGAGCGTAAAAGGAGTACAAAGCTTCTTGGCCTTTTCCCACTTTTATTGCCAATTCATCGAAGGATTCAGTAGAGTGGTGAAACGGCTATATGAAAGAACAAAAAAGGATAACAAATGAAAATGGACGGACAAGAAGCAAACAGCATTCGACAAATTAAGGAACCAATTCACCACGGCACCGATATTGGCACACTTTGATCCGAAATTGCCGATCATGATCGAAATCAATCTGTCGAATTACGTCTGCTACAGGAGTTTATCATAGTTAGGCAACGATAAACTATGACGCCGTGTGGCATTCCGATCAAAGATGATGACCAAAGCCGAATGCAACTATGATATCCACGATAAAGAAATGTTGGCTATAGTTCAGGCACTTAAGGCATGGAAAAAATATGCACTAGGAAACAAACACGATATCAGGGTGGGAACTGACCACAAAAACCTCCTCGCCTTTACCACCACCAAAGAACTCAATCAACCACAAACGAGATGGAGTGAAACCCTATCTCAATATCACATCAAAGTTGAGTACTGCCATGGAAAACAAGGAGGACAACCTGACGTTCTTACCAGGAGAGAAGAAGACCTACCAACCAAGGAGGACGAAAGAATGCAACAGAGAAAAATGATTCTTTTACCAAAGGAAAGGTACTTCAAAGACGAGAAAGAAAATGGAAAAAAGCGAATCCATCAACGAGATGGAAACAATAATATTATCCAACAACGACTACACAGAATGGATACGAAGCACGATTGAAAAGGATACGGGAATACAAGCAATCAGGAAAGTTTTAAACGAAAATGAAAAAGAAATGAAGGGGATAGCACTCGGGCTATACGAAGAAAGAGAGGGATACATTTGGTACGACAACAAGATAAGGATTCCTTTCTGCTACCCCTCCGAACCGAAACGATAGGGAGAAACCACGACATGCCACAAGCAGAACACGGCGGAACAGCCAAAACCGTGGAACTGATCAGGAGATCATACCACTGGCCGACAATAAGAGACGACGTTAGGAGATATGTCAAAAACTGCGAGATCTGCCAGAGTGCGAAGGAAGTATGTCACGTGCTATACGGATTGCTAAAACCTATCGAACCTCCTGGAAGACCATGGCAATCGATTGCTGTGGGTTTTATAACTGGACTTCCGGAAGCGAAAGGTTATGACGCAATATGGGTCATTATTGAGTGTCTGACAAAAATGGCCCACTTTATACCCTGCAGAAGGGACATGGATACACAACAATTCTTTCACCTCTTCAAAGATCAGCTGTCCAGAATCCATGGACTACCGAAAGTTATCATATCAGTCAGAGGATCACTACTCGCCGCAAATATCTGGAAAGAGATCAGAAGATAATGGGACATCAATAGGAAATACAACGCAGCATTCCACCCGCAGACAGACAGACAGACAGAAAGGACGAACGCCATATTGGAATAATATCTGCCGGCATACATCAATTATCAGCAGAATGACTGGGGCAATATGCTAGCAAGTGGGGAGTTTGCATACAACAACGGAAATCAAGAAACGAGTAAGACAATACCCTTCTTCGCGAACTATGGATATAATCCAATATATGAACCCGTAAAATACGACATACCCACTCCATCAAGCAAAACAAAAAACATGCAATAATTGCATGACATATTGCGAGAAGAAATATGGCTCCCACAAGAAAAACAGAAGGAACACGCCGATCGACACTGAAAGGCAGATCCGAACCTCCACGTCAATGACCGGGTGTGGTTGATACCAAAGAATATACGGACCACCCGACCATCAAGGAAACAGGACTACAAGAAATTAGGACCATTCAGAATTATCAAACGCATGGGACTAAGAGCATGTAAACTTGACCTGCCATGCTCGATGAACAACACTCATCCTACATTCCACATCAGTCTTCTTGAACTCTACAAAGACAATGCCTTCGCATCACATAAGAAACTTCCTGCGCCGCCCATCAAGATCGAGGTCGAATACGAATACGAACTTGAGAATGTCATCAACTCAAGACTATACCGCAGCAAACTCCAGTACAGAGCCAAGTAGACTGGCTACTCGGAAGAACACGATCAAGAGTGGCATCCAGCCACTAACTTCGGCAATGCTCAAAATGCCATCCGGCAATTCCACCAAAGCTACCGCAACAAGCTTAGACTTCTGCCTGATGGAAGACAGGGTTTGGATCCAGGAAGAGATCTACAACGAAGATTGAGTCCAACATGTAGACCTACCGATCAGGAACATACAAGAAACTGGAGAAGAAAAAGCACACAAGTGTCTGTTGTGGACACGGTGCTATGACGACGGATGCCCCACCCACTACACGGAGAAGATGGGAACCAATTACTTTCCCAAGAAAAGAGACAGGACACCGGCGGTATCGCCTCCCCTGGGCGACAAGAACAAGATTTCGGGGATGAAATCTACAGTGAGAGGGGCCAAAAAATCCAAGAAAGTCACATGGAAACACGACCCAGCACCGTCACTGATCTCGTCGGCAACAAAAGAGGATATGTTGGAAAGCCGGCAATGAGAGCTGATCATGATCAGCGAACGAAGGACAAGGGCAGAAGTAGAGAAGAGACTCTCCAAAAGCCAGGCTTCGATGTGGGAGCAGTCGGCAAGGGAATGGGAGAAGAAGAACGTGCAGCTGGCATGAGCAGTGACAGCACAACAGGTCAGGGCAAGTTTGGCAGAATACAAAGTCCGGAAGACAGAATCCCTACTGAAGAGGAGGGATGCGAGGATCCAAAGGTGGGAAAACCTTCAAAAATAGAGTAAGAGTTAGATGCGTTGGATAGGACGCAATATCCTGGCGACGGAAGGACCCGAAGAGGAGGACGCATTCACGATAGCCTAATGGGACTTGGGCCGCAGGGAGAGGGGAGCTATTGTCACGGTTGCGTGGCAGATACTGGAAGGAGATGTTTGTGGCAGGTAGTGGAAGGAGATATTTCACCGCGATATGGATATTCGTCATGAGGGTTTATTTGATTTTCTTTCATGCAGATGTCCTATTAAGAGGTCATGGGAGCAGCGCAGAAGGCCAAGAGGGCTGCACAGTTCAATTTACTTTCACGCACATCACCTATTAAGAGATCATAGTGGCAGCGCACGAGGCCAAGAGGGCTGCGCAGTTTGATTTACTTTCACGCACATGACCTATTAAGAGGTCAGGTGGTTTACACATATGACAAATGATGCAGTCATAGGATGTTTTTCATAAGTTATAATTATGACTCATAGTTGTTTTGACTTATAAGCGGGTTCAGTGAAGGACTATAAATGGAGGCCGGTAGAGCCTGGTAGTTCGTTCTTCACGCAACTACCTATTATGCTTTCTTACCTATACTATCAAGAATAGAATCTATTCTACTACTTCAAGGATTCTACCACGATATGACTTGATTATCAGTGTTCGAAAAAAGGAACGTAGACAACGGGCTAAGAATAATAATCAAGGTCTTGGTAGACAGAGGGAGTGCAGTAACGGTACGCTAAGGAAGAGAAGTATTGTACTATTATAAAGAGACTAACAGAGAGCTGTTGGCTGTCGCAAGATACATATTGACGTAAGAGGATAGGTAGGATACCTAACACCCAGCATGAAACTGATCACTTCATGACTGAAGAGACTACTGGAACAATACTCTATGCAGAGAACTAAGTTTAAGGAGACTGTTTGGTATAACAAAGAGAGCAGTCATCACAACAGAGGAATACTATTCCGTAACCGTGAAAGGTTGTAATAAGTTTCAAGGTCAAACAGTGCTCACACTTATAAGATTCTGGATGTTTGAGTATTAAAACCAGAGTGGTACCTCAGAGGCATAGTAGTTGGAAGTAGTCTACAAACACTCAGCTGTGCGATATAAATATTGAAGTACCCAGGCGCTTTACAGATATTATCAAGCAACCGAGAAGAGATCTCTTCAACATAATCTTGTTTAGAGTATGATCTTTTCCTTTAACAATTTTATTGAGAGGAGTCTTTCTCGACAGATTCTCCGAATTAAGATTTTGGCCTACATCACTTTTATAAGAGCATAATGAGGAAAATATTGCAACATGATATTATATAGCTGTTTACCACAACTGGGCTACAAAAACCAATATTGAGTATTTTTTCCAATTGAACGAAATTTGTCTTAGTAATTAATACCCTGTAGGAGAGTAGTTTTTTGATACTAATAAAAGTGCAGTACTATTCTGTGATACTAGAGAGAAGTTGTAATATTTAATGGTTATAACTTGAAATATCACATTTTTTCTGTCAATTACAAACTAATCATTATAGTGCAATAGTCAAAGAGCCCTATTACATGCTTATTTGTCCCCACCCTGATCAGGTACTGTGACTTGTATACCTGTTTCCAGAGAATGTTTCACTCATATCCTGTATATTTTTCAATAGGATCACTCCACTTGATTGCTGTTCAGGTAAAGCCGAGGTCTTGTAGATGGAAGAATAAAGTCACTGGTCAGCTTGCACTCTATACCTAAATGTATTCCTATTTGGCTCCAGAGAACCAATTATTTTAACTGCCGAGTCACCTAAAGCTCGTAGAATAGTTTCTAGCAATAGTAATATTAATATCCTATTCAAGAGAATCATGCTACCATGCTAATATAGCAGTGACAGCTTGAACAAGTCAAGTCTCTAAGTAGAAAACCTCTAGTAACTAGCTCTTATTAACACAACAAGTATTCTATTTCTTATACAATAAACATTGTAATTACTCTATGGGTCTCAAGTATAGAGTAACAGAAGTACTATGAGAAATTCTATTTGGTCTCTGATTTTCCAATATACCAATTCTCTCTTTTATAAAAACAAGAGTATTGATAGTACCTGTAATACATTTCTCTGAGTATGCTGAAGGTGCCAGGTCAGAGCATCCTTTGGTAGAGTTATCAGTAGCTATACTCAAACCCAAAAGAGGTAGGATATAGATACACCTAACACAGATCGGGATAGAGTTACTGAGTAGCCATTCAGTGTCATATTTCTAGCTCTCTAAGTCCTGGACTTCATAGCTATTCAAATACAAACTGAAAAGCAGTAACTACTCAACTGTGTGTATGTAGAACTTTGTCTGTTGAAGTCTGCTTCTCCTAGGTTCCAGAGAGATAGCAGTCCTTGAATAGATTTTTTTCCAGCCATCCTATAGCATGCACAAAAACCAACTAACTTAGATATCAATCAATACCTGAAATCAAATATAAAACATAATATAAACACCTTATCAGCCTAACAAGCCTGGCCTGATAAGTCTTCTCAAGTTACATGCCTTAAATATTTATATCAGTAACTAAATAACCAGTATCGGTTACAGTAGCTTATACGAATATATAATGGTACTGAACGGATGGGAAATTATAATGAGCTAAAGGTACTGTACAGTAAGCAGTTAACTTGAAATACTGGAAAGCAGCCCAGTATAGGATAAGGCCTGGCATAATTACCACTGAAAATTGATACTAGATTCAATTATCTATATATATGAGGTCATGACTTGGAAACTTAATTAGAAAATATATTACAATATGCAGGATCAGAAGATCTACAACCCCTAGTCAGAGGTGTTCGGAATCAGAGCTATATTTAATTAGGTACAATACCATAGGCTAGGAGTGAGGTAGTGGAGTGGCTAGTAGCAATGAAACTTTCTATATATTGGTTCGTTTAGACCTGTATGCAACAATGATGAATTGTGGATGATCAACCCTAAATGATCAACTCTGTAGACAAATTAAATAACAAAAATATCAATTAAAGTTAAGAATGCTAGCTAATACCTTGTATATTCTCCATTTGTCCTCCAAACTGCAGATATCCTCTTAGGTACTGATTTCTGCAACTTTTCAAAAAGATTCCCTGAAATTGTCTCCTAAACTAGGGCTCATACTGGTGCATGTCATTTCTTACCAGCTTGTTTTCCTTCGTAGATATCTGCAATCTTTGGATAGTGATGCTTTAATCACTTTTTGAGTACAACCTATGCATACTCAATAGGATTTAAATCAAAGGAGTATAGAGGATATTCTACCACTTTAATAGAATCTTTCTCCAACCAATCGGTGATATTACATACCTCATAAATAGGAGCATTTTCTTGCTGAAACAGGATATCTTCCAGAAAAAATCAAAAGAATTAATCTGATCAATACCTGGAAAAAGCTATGTTCTCAAGAGCTTAATATACTAGGTCTTGTTGATATTTTTAGTAATAGGCACTAAAGGGCCTATTCTCTTACTCCAAAAGTAGCCTATATGATAAGTGAAATTTCCTTATTCTTTTCTTTTAGCTGAATACAATCAGCAACCCACTTATCTCTAGGTTCTCTTAAAAACCAGGGCTACCTTGCATCGTTGGACTTTTCCACACTGCCCTCATCACTCCTGATAACCTTTTCAAATTCCTCAGCTATCCAATTCTTTTGAGTTATAGCCCACTTCAACCTCTTTGCGGTATTATCAGGTTTGAGTCTGGGCCTTGATTTGGCTTGCTATTTCTTGACATTGGCGTTTTTAAGTACTCTATCCACTATAAATTCATTAGAGAATTATGTTCGATCACTTAGGCTGGCACAACAATTGTGAGTTTCTTCCTGTTACCTGTAGAAAATGAAATACCTTGTGCGTATTTATCCTACAAGTCACATCTGATTATTTTCCAATTGGATTTGACTGCTCTGATAAATGTACGATACTGTTACTGGCTGATAACTTTACATGCATGAGCAAAATAGCTTTTAATAGTTGTCTATAACTAGACAATAGTGTTAGTAACAAGGGCAATATTTCCAAGGCAGTATAAAAAATTAATTATCAAGTCTTTTTCAACATTTGCCATTTCTCTTTAACAGTTCATGAGAGTACAGTCTTTTCATTTTTGAGGCAGTATTGGAATGTCCTACTAGGTTAACTATTAGAAATTTGAAAAGGGCAAATTGTAAAAATAAAGGCAGTGCAAATACTGTTTTGTAGCGAGTAGTATGGTCTTGATCAGCTCAGTAATCTGGCACTTGGTGAGGTGCTTGCTAAGCTATCATGAACACTTCTGACTAAGGGCTGTAGGTCCTTTTATATCTGAAGATTTACTTTTGTATTGTATAGTATTTTTAAAATATACTGTCAAAAGCCAAAAGCTACCCTTTACAGAGTTTGTAAAAATACTAATATATATAGCATTAGTTGCATATGCTACCTGAGTAGTATTATATTTCTTATGTACTTTTGGTCAATCATTTTTTAATAAAATATATATCGATTTCTAAGCCTGATAGTTAAAAGAAATTAACAGTAGTAAATCTCTTTATCAAATGTACTGCTTTAGCCTCAGAATATGAACTTCTATGATTACCTAACAACTAGAAACATCAAATTTATGATAATAGTTATCAAGAGTGGTCAACTATATATACTACATTCAAAGTATAATAAATATTCTATTGTCTGTCAGCTCTAAATCAAAATTGATGTTAAAATACTTAGCCATTAAACTTTGCACATAGAAGTTGCGTTAGTATTGATCTTATGAACTCCAAGTGTATCTATTGTATATTCCATAATGGAGGACCCAGTGATACTATTTTTACCAATTTTTATCTCATTCATATTATTTAATTATAATTTTCATATAATATAAGTACATATTTAGTTAAACAATAAGTGAGTTCTAAAATATATCAATATACTCCACCCAAGTTGATACTTCATATTACCACTTGGAATCATTGTATAAATGATCATACAATACCTAATTACAATTGGCTAGTTGAATATTCAGATATTATATTTCTAAATAAATGAAGTAATAGCATATTATAAGGTAATTTAGTCACACACCCTTTGATAACTAGTATGGATGAATTAAAAAAAAGTGTAACCTACAATAGTCAAAGTCTATACTATTTCTCTATAAACATAACAAGTTATTCCACGGATCATTGTCAATTTAATTACAACTCCAAGATTATCAGTAATATTTGAAGCAATTAGAAGTTCTGATATTATCTCACAAAACAATTATTTATGTTTAAATAAGAGCTTTATATTCCAATTTTGGATGGTTCTAAGTCCTCTGTAACAAAGTTTCCGAAGTCATATTATTGTTAGGTATCCTACCTATTCTCCGATGTCAATATGTATTTCACGACACGCAACAGCTCTCTGTTAGTCTCTTTGTAATAGTGCAGTACTTCTCTTCCTTAGCATGCTGCTACTGCGCTCTTTCTTTCTACTAAGACCCTGATTATCATTCTGAGACCATTGTCTACGTTCTTCTTCTCGAACGCTAATAATCAAGTCGTCTCGTGGTAGAATTCTCGAAGTAGTAGAATAGATTCTCTTCTTGATAGTATAGGTAAGAAAGTATAATAGGTAGTTGCGTGAAGAACTAACTACCAGGCTTTACCGGCCTCCTTTTATAGTCCTTCACTCAGCCCGCTTATAAATCAAAACAGCTATGAGTCATAACCATGACTTATGAAAAACATCATATGACCGCATCATTGGTCATGTGCGTAAAAGTAAATCAAACTGCGCAGCTCCCTTGGCCTCGTGCGCTGCCCCCATGACCTCTTAATAGGTCATGTGCGTGAAAGTGAATCAAACTGCGCAGCCCCCTTGGCCTCGTGCGCCGCCCCCATGACCTCTTAATAGGTCATGTGCGTGAAAGTAAATCAAATAAAACCTTAGGACGAATATCTTCATCATGGTGAAACATCTCCTTCCACAAACATCTCCTTCTACAAACATCTCCTTCCACTACCTGCCGCAAACATCTCCTTCCACTATCTGCCACGCAACCGCGATAATAGCTCCCCTCTCCCTACGGCCTAAGTCCCATTAGGCCATCGAGAACTCGTCCTCCTCTTCAGTTCCTGCCGCCTGCAGGATATTGCGTCCTATCCGACGCATCCAACTCTTTCTCTCTTTTTGCAGGTTTTCCAACCTTCGGATCCTCGCATCCCTCCTCTTCAGTAGGGATTCTGTCTTCCCAACTTTGTATTCTGCCAAACTTGCCCGGACCTGTTGAGGTGTCACACCTCTTGCCAGCTGCATGTTCTTTTTCTCCCATTCCCTTGCCTTCTGCTCCCATATCGAAGCCTGGCCCTTGTAGAGTCCCTTCTCTACTTCTGCCCTCGTCTTTTATGCGCTGATCGTGATCACCTCCCACTGCAGGCTTTCCACCGTATCTACTTGTGTTGCCGACGAGATTGGTAATTGTGCTAGGTCCTGTTCCCAGGCGAGTTTCTTTGATATTTTGGCCCCCATCCCTATCCCTTTCGTCCCTGAAATCTGGTTCTTGTCGCCTAATAGAGGCGACACCGGCGGTGTCCTGTCTTTTTTCTTGGGAAAGAAATTCGTTCCCATCTTCTCCCTGTAGTGGGAGGGGCATCCGTCGTCGTAGTACCATGTCCACGACAGACACTTGTGTGCTTTCTCTTCTTCTGTTTCCTTTGTTTTCCTGATTGGTAGGTCCACGAGTTGAACCCAATCTTCGTAGTTGATCTCTTCTTTGATCCAAACCCCATCTTCCATCGTGCAGAAATGTGGGCTTGTCTCGGTATCTTTAGTGGAATTGCCGGATGGCATCTTGAGCATTGGCGAAGTTAGTGGCTGGATGTTAGGCATATGGAAATCTGAGACATGTGCAAAGACCCACGGTAGGGTAACTGCGCACAGACCCTCGATTTACCGGAGTGCCAACACCCCCCTCCGGCCCCCTTATGGGGCCCGCACGTCATTAGCTAGATTTCGAGAGTTGCATCCCATAACTAAAATGTCACATCAATGAAGCCTACGTCATAATACCAGATACGTCACCGCCGTCCGTCCGACCGTATGCTGGTTGCAGGATATATGAGAGGGGACCTTTGACGACATCTGGGAAGTGGTACGGAGGAAGTCCGTCAAAGACGCAGTGAGATAGTAGGCGTCAAAGTTGGGTTTCTTAAACTATAGGCCGAAAGTGACGCGACGTTTTCGGAGAAATACTCTAGGAGGATATACCAATAGTAAAAGCTATTAGGGGGATACCAAATCCACCCATACCCTTCTGAGATTAGCTGTAGGTTGGTTGGTCCTAGTAATAGGACCTCTCTACGGAGGCCGGCGGACTAAGGGGAAGCCTGCTCAGAAAGGAAGACCTAGATAAGTCGGAGACCCTTAAGACGCTGACACGTCGGGCCCGGACTTGCGATTGGCACTAGTTGGCCCGGCATGAACCTGATCCCTTCATGACCGAAGAGACAATTGGATGATAGTCAACAAAGACTAAAAGTCATATAAAAGTCTACGCGGACATCTAAGTTGGAGACGGCTGTTTGGTATAACAAATAGCGCAGTCATCTCAACAGAGGAATACTATTCCCAGTCCGCGAAAGGGTGTGATAAGTTTCAGGGTCAAACGGTATTCGCACTTATAAGATTCTGGACGTCTGCGTATTAAAACCAGAGTGGTACTTCGGAGGCATAGTAGTTAGAAGTAGTCCGCGAACACTCAGACGCGGGATATAAATATCGAAGTGCCTCCCGAGCTTTACAGACATCATCAAGCAACGGAGAAGAGATCTTATCAATATAATATTATTTTACACTTTAAATCTTTACCTTACCCATTTTATCGAGACAAGCCTTCCTCGACAGATTCTCCAATCAAAGATTTCGGGCCTACGTCCCTCAGTCATATACTTGAGTTTGGCGTCCGTCTAACACTGGATACCACTCTTGATCATGTTCTTCCGAATAGCCTGTCCACTTGACTCGGTACCGGAGTTTGCTGCAGTGTACTCTTGAGTCCATGACTTTCTCACGTTCGTATTCGTCTTGGCCCTCAATCCTGATGGGTGGCGGAGGAAGTTTCTTTTGTGATACGAAGGGGTTGTCTTGGTAGGGTTCAAGGAGACTGATGTGGAATGTATGATGAATGTTGTTTATCGAGTGTGGGAGGTGGAGTTTATATGCTCTTAGTCCGATGCGTTCGATTATTCTGAATCATCCCAATTTCTTGTAGTACAGTTTCCTTGACGGTGGGGTGGTCCGTATATTCCTTGGTATCAACCACACTTTGTCATTGCCTGCGAGGTTGGGATCCAATTTTCAGTGTCAATCGGCGTATTCTCTTTTTTTTCTTATGCGATGCATATTTCTTGACACAATATGTCAGGCAAGTGTTGCAGGTTTTTTGTTTCGATTGATAGCGCGGGTATGTTGTATTTTACCTATTCGTATATTGGATGATATCTAATGTATTTGGCGGTGCTATGGGTCAGCACCTAGCTATGAGTCTTGTATTTTCCTCATCAAACATGTATAAAAGAGTGAATAAAGCCACAATCATTGCTTCTATGATAGTTATCCTCTCTATAGAGCAATTTTGTATAACTATTATTCAAAAAATATAATAAAATTTACAATATATTAATTTTTGACTTTGCTATTGAAATAATTGCCAATTATAGACAATATATATATTGACAACAAGAATGGCCCAAATACTACTTAATTTCCATTGATGTTAATACAAGCACAATGGGTAAGATGTGCTCTATTGTTCCTCAAGTTATTGGCCAAATATCTCAACTATATAAGGCAAGCTATTTGATTTACCAATGCTATTGTGGGTGGACAAAATTAAGTGGAGGCGCCAGGCGGCGTGACAACCGATCGCTCCTGGACAACCTCGCACAACAGCCCCACCACAAAGATCATTACCACCCAACCCATACCCCATAATACCACCTCTTTTCTTTATTCTAAGTAGTGATTACTGCTATGTATTTATATTATTTTTTATTATTTTTGTTGGTTGATGTTGAGGTGGTTGAATGTATGAGGGTTGTCATCACAGGGCAAATTGTGTGTCCGTTGTCGTTGTCATTCTCCGCTTAATTTTGTCCACGCACAATACTTTCTTCAACCATATTCTACAAATACTCAGTTCTCTGCATTCATTCATATCTCTACAACCAGATATCCAATCACACTCCAAAATGGCTAAAAGGAAAGCCAGCCAGGCGGCGCGAATAGCCGCTACCTGTGAGGTACTTCAATCAACTCCAGGACTTTCAATTCACAAAGTAAGTCAACAATTTGGCATTTCAAATACCACTCTAAACAACCAATATATGGGACGAACAAGACCAGCAACTCAATCACATCCAACTTAGCAGCTACTCAGCAATGAAAAGGAGGATGCATTGGTCACATGGATTGAAAAATGGAATAATTATGATCTTCCTCTGCACCGTCCTCATGTTTATCAAATGGCACGAGTTATCTTGAAAGACTAAGGTAGAATCAACAAAGTGGGAGAGAACTGGTTGGACAGATTCTTACTACACCATCCGACAGTGCAATCTAAGGTTGGAAAGGTACTTGACAAATAAAGAGCACTAGCTACAGATCTTCAATCATTTGAGTGCCATCTTAATAGGTTCTACAATACTCGGTGCAAGTTTCATATAAAGGAGGAACATATTTGAAATTCGGATGAGAAAGGATTCACTCTAGGCCTCTCTGCTGGTGGACAGGTGATCTGTCGGACATCAAGAAGGAATCCCAAGATTATTCAAGATGGTGATCACAGTTGGATGACTGATATTGAAGCAATTTCAGATGCAGGAGTTGCCTTACCACCACTTATTATCTTTCCTGTAAGGTCACATCTTATGGGACACCATAGTGATATTGAGTTTGAGGAAAAGCAAGATGCCTTCTTCTCTCATTCACCAATGGGATATACCAATTATCAAATCACATATGAATGGTTGATTCAAATATTTGAGCCAAGAACAAGACCCTATAAAAGAATAAGTCAACATCAAATGTTAGTTCTTGATAGATACAATTCACATTGCGAGAACTTCCAGTTCATTGAATTTCCAATAACCAAGAATATCTACCTCCTCTGCCTCCCTCCACACTCTACTCATATACTTCAACCCCTTGATATTGGGTTATTCTCCCCTCTTAACACATATTACAAGCAACAAGTCGATGAAAATATATGAGCTACGGGGCCACATTCAAAGCTACGTGAAGGGGACTTCTACCCGATGCTTCAGAAGGCTAGACTCAAGGCCTTTACAAAGAGGAATATACTCTCAGCATGGAGAGCAACTGGTCTTATCCTATTCAATCAGTACCATATCTTGAGTAATGCAAATCTGCAACAAAAGATCACAGGACTCCCAGCTTTAGAAACTCGCCGACCCAGGCTGAGAGCTCTTCGTGGAAGAACAGAGTACTCTATCAAACTTGATGCGTTAGTTGAAAAGGTCATGGATGTCCAGGAAACAGAATCTAAAGTTCAAATAAAGCAATATTTTGATGAACTCCTTTCACTCCATCGGGAGACTCAAGCAGAACTTAGTATCAACAAGGAGCTCCTGCGCCAACAACAAGCTGCAAGCAAGAGTGCTAAGCCAGATCATTGTCAGGTTAAAGGAGGCCTCATTCTAGGATCAAAGCAACTTGCCTATCTCTACCGCAAGCGTGAAGCACTTGATGCCAAAAAGGCAACTGCATCATTGAAGTGATAATCAGCCTAGCTTGTAAAGCTCAATCAGTAAAGCAATCGAAAGTTAAATGTGAAAGCAGTGGTCATTGAGGACAGTGATGGTGATTTAGAAGAGCAGGAGGGCTCTGATGGTGGTGGTTGTATGAATAGTGATGATGATATTAATTTGTCAAATGTAAGCCATATTGCTAACTGTTAGATTTCGATAGCTCATGTTTTCCAGCAGCAAAATCACAAAGGCAACATACAGCAGAGAAATATGAGACATCCTCATCACTCTACAAGTCATCAGATTAACCATATCAATGATTCTGATCAAGATATTTATATTTGAAGCCCCTTGTACAGTATTATACACTGTGTATCTCTCTACTTTTCTCAAACCATCTTTCACAAATAAAACTTCATGGACGCATTCAACATTGTATTGTGAAGCTACAATTATAATTGTGGAGTAATTGGAGTAATCCTAATTGTGTAGTTGCCATTTTTATAACTTGCATACTCAAAAACTATCTGACCCATAGCTAGGTGGTGACCCATAGCACCCCCGAATACGTTATAGTTTGCAAGGAAGGGTGTTGTTTTGGTCGTTTCTAGTTTTCCGTTGTTGTTTGCAAACTCAGCAGTTGCTAGCATATCGGCTCAGTCATGCTGCTGATACTTGGTGTATGCCCTTAGATATTGTTCCAATATCGCGTTTGTCCCTTGTGTCTGTCCGTCTCTCTGCGCGTAGAATGCCGTGCTGAGTTTCCTTTTGATGTGCCATGGTCTTGTGATCTCTTTCCAGATATTTGCCGTGAATAGGAATCCTCTGTCTGATATGATATCCTTCTGTAGTCCGTGGATTCTGAACACCTGATCTTTGAAGAGGTGAAAGAATTGTTGTGTGTCCATGTCCATTCTGCAGGGTATATAGTAGGCCATTTTTGTCAGACAATTAATAACAACCCATATTGCATCATAACCTTTCGATTCAGGAAGTCCAGTTATAAAGTCCACAGCAATAGATTGGCATGGTCTTCCGCGAGGTTCAATAGGTTTTAGCAATCTGTATGGTGCATGACGTACTACTTTCGTTCTCGGGCATATCTCGCAGTTTTTGACATATCTTCGGACGTCTGATGTTATTGTAGGCCAGTAGTATGATCTCCTGATCAGTGCCGGGGTTCTGGCTGTTACGCTTTTCCCACTAGTGGTATGTCGTAGTTTCTCCTCCTCGCTTCCGTTCGCAGAGGTTCATTGCCAGGAATCCTTATCTTGTTGTCGTACTAAAGGTATCCCTCTCTTTCTTCATATAGCCCGAGTGCTATCCCCGGCATTTCTTTTTCTTTTTTGTTTAAAGTCTTCCTAATTGCTTATATTCCCATATCCTTTGCGATCCTGCTTCGTGTCCATTCAGTGTGGTCGTCCTTGGATAATATTGTTGTTCCCATCTCGTTGATGGATTCGTTTTTTCCGCTTTCTTTCTTGTCTTTGAAGTACCTTTCCTTTGGTAAAAGAATCCTGTTTGTCTGTTGGATTCTTTTATCTTCCTTGGTCGGTAGGTCTTCTTGTCTCCTGGTAAGAGCGTCGGGTTGTCCTCCTTGTTTTCCAGGACAGTACTCAATCTTGATGTGATATTGAGATAGTGTTTCACTCCATCTCGTTTGTTGTTGATTGAGTTCTTTGGTGGTGGTAAACGCGCGGAGGTTTTTGTGGTCAGTTACCACCCTAATATTGTATTCGTTTCCCAGTGTGTATTTTCTCCACTCCTTCAGTGCCTGAACTATAGCCCACAGTTCTTTATCGTGGATGTCGTAGTTGCATTCGGCTTTGGTCATCGTCTTCATTCGGAATGCCACTGGGCACTACAGTTTGTCATTGCCTAACTGTGATAAAATCCCCAAGAAGACGAAATTCGACGTATCCTTCGTGATTATGATTGGCAGTTTCGGATCGTAGTGTCGCACTATCGGTGCCGTGGTGAGTTTGTTCCTTAATTTATCGAATGCTGTTTGCTGCCTGTCCGTCCAGTTCCATTTGCTATGTGTTTTCATTGTTTCCCACAGCGGTCCCGTCACCCCGCCGAATCCCCCGAGGAACCGGCGATAAAAGTTGCAAAAGCCCGGGAAGCTGTGTACACCTTTTACGCCCTTTGGTGGTTCCCATTCATCGATCACTACTGTCTTGACCAGGTCGGTTCGTACTCCATTAGGGTTGATGACGAACTCCAAATAATCCGTTTCCTGTTGATGGAATTCGCGTTTTGTTGGTTTTTGTTTGATCTTTGCTTCCCTTAAGGCCTGTATAATGTTTCGGATGTCCTTCCGGTGTTGTTCCATTGTCTTTGAATAGATTAGGATATCGTCTAAGTAGACGATACAGCATATATTCAAGAACCTGCAGAGTTTGGTGTTGATCCATCTTTGGAACGTTGCCGGTGCATTGGATAGTCCAAACGGCATTACCAGGTATTCATATAGCCCGTATTGTCTTCGAAATGCCGTTTTCCATTCAACCTCTTCAAATATCCTGATATTGTGGTCGGCGTCCTTAATCCTTATTTTCGCGTAGTATTGGGCTTTTCCCAATCTATCCAATGCTTCATCGATCAGCGGTAGTGGATATCGGTCCTCCTTAGTGAATGCGTTCAGTCCTCGAAAATCGGCGCATAGTCTAAGGCTTCTGTCCTTTTTTTGGAGGAATAATATGGGTGCCCCTGCTGCTGACGAGGATTGCCGTATCGATCCCCTCTCCTGGTTCTGCCGGTGGTAATCTCGTAGAGCCTTCAACTCTTCTTCTCTCAAGGAGTAAAGTTTCATGAACTGGGCTCTGCCCACTAGGTCGATCCTGTGGTTCTCTTCTCTGCGTTCTGGCAAGTCCACCCTTTCTCCTTCTTCGAACAAGTCTAAGATGTTGTGGTATTCGCTTGGTACTAGCTATCTTATAGTCACTTTCTTTTTCGATGCTTCTTGTCGTACCGCTAGCCAGGTACCCATCGTCGAGGTCTCAGCTATTTTGTTTTCTTTTCTTCTTGACCCCATTTGCAAACACCGGTTTGTTCCCCTTTCCGATATAGTTTTCCAAAGGTCCTAGCTGATATAAAGTTGATATCGACACGTCATTCCGCGGGTTCTTTGAGGGTGTTTTTTCCGGTGCTTCCAAATCGTTGATCATGTCTTCCTGTTCCGTCGAGGCCGCCTACTTCTCGTAGTCCTCTATTGTCAACCTTTTCGACAATCAACCACGCGATCCGATCACCTTTCTTGACTTCATACTCTTCTTCTTGCAAGTATATCAAGAGAACCTTGATTTCTCTGCTATAGTCAGCGTCTATTACCTGCGCTCCTGTGGCTAAGTCACGCTTGGTCGCTAATCCACTTCGTGGGGCAATTTGTCCATAGGTGCTATCCGGTAGTCCGATCGATATTCCTGTCTTTATCATCGCTTGCCCTTTGGCTGGGATGATTTCCTCGTGGATGCCGCAGAGGTTATGTCCAGCTGCTACCTTCGACTCTTTGGTCCGTGTCTTTGCTTCGGGATGCAACTGTTGGATCCGAATATCCTCTTCTTCGCTTCTTGTCGGGATGATTCGACTGTATTCGTTTTCCCATCGGGCCAGTCCGGTAGGGACTGGGTTGATCCTTGGTGATTCCTTTAGGCATACTTGGGTACACCTCTTGCTCCTGAAGTCGATCTGTCTTCTTTCTCAATCGATATTCGGGTTGTGTTTCCTTAGCCATAGTATTCCCAGGATAGCAGTATATTTAACCATATTTGCTACCTGTGATATTATTGTTTCCTGATGAGATCCTGTTTCGATGGCTATTTTGGCCACGTGGGTAATGTGGCCCGCCTTGCTCTTTTCCCCATTAACCACATAGATGTTTCTTAGGTTGTGCATTTTCGTGACGGGTATCCGGTGGGTATTGCGGAATTTTCTGTCTATAAAGTCTTCCGTTACTCCCGAATCGACCATTGCGCTGGTTTCAGTGATCCCGTTTTTTATGAGTATTTTGATTTTCATCATCAGCAGATCCGATTCATCGTCATTGTTATCCCTTGTATTGATTTGTACCTTGTAGTCTATTGCCGTCGATATTTGTATAAACTTAGTGGGTTTTTTGTGCTGGTCGTCCCTCAGACCACTCGTTACTGGGGACTGTTGTCGTTTAAAGCCTCTTCCATTTCTTGCAATTCCCGACACCCGTTCTCTCGAATCTTGGCATTCTTGTCTGGGCATTCGATTGCTCGATGCCCGGCTTTTCCGCAGCGGAAGTATAAAATGCTATCCCAGCGCTTCCGAAACCATTCCAATGTTATCCTCACAAGGTTTGGCCGTATTGGTCTCCAGGCTTGTCTAAACCTCTGTCCTGGTCTCTGGAATCGCTGGGTAGTTCCTCTTACTGGGTTAAGGTCCATTGCCTCTCCTCCCTGATTGGTTGTTAGTGCCCAGGGTGGTCCATTTTCTTGTCTGGCCGGTCTCTCCCAGTTGCGTCGTCCTTGGTTCTTCCTATCCTCGAGCTCCACAAACCACTGAGCTAGTTCTTCGGTCGCGTTGAATACTCGATCCGAGTTCGTCCATGCTTCGCGTAGCTCCTCGTGGACACCCCTTAAAAGCTGTCGCCATAAAGTATGCATATCGTATTCGGCGTCCAGGGCTAACCATTGGATGTTGTGCCAGAACTCGATAACCATACTATTTCCGGGAACCATTTTCTCGATCTGGTTCCTTGCTCCCTGGCGTTTGTCCTTATCGTTGAACTGAGCTCTAAGGTCTCTCCCGCACTCTTCCCATTCGTGCCACTCCTTAGCGGTGGTCCCTTCCGTGATTGGAGTTATCCATTTCTCTGCTGTTCCCCTGAGTATAGATTTCGGGAATCTGATTTTCTTGTCGGCCTGTTCGCTCGTCCACTCCTTGGCTTCATAGTACAGTTTAAGCTATACCAGGAATCCCCCGAGCCTTGTCGGTTCTCCATCGTAGATGTGGGGATTCCTCAATTTGAGTACTTCTGACGTCCGTGCAGGTGTGAGTCCTGCTACCATGTATTCCTATTGTTCTCCCGTCATGCTCAGCGCATTCAATGGTACAGGTGGGGCCGGGGTCATCCCCGTCCCTTCTCCTTCCTGTTCTGCCTCCATGTTGCTGTTGGGTGTCGCTTTTGAGATGCAACCAAATGTTAGGTATCCTACCTATTCTCCGATGTCAATATGTATCCTGTGACAGGCAACAGCTCTCTGTTAGTCTCTTTGTAATAGTGCAATACTTCTCTTCCTTAGCGCGGCGTTACTTCGCTCTTTCTTTCTACCAAGATCGTGATTCTTATTCTTAGACTGTTGTCTACATTCTTCTTCTCGAACGCTAATAATCTTGTCAAATCCTGGTAGAATTCTCAAAGTGGCAGAATAGATTCTCTTCTTGATTGTATAGGTAAGAAAGTATAATAGGTGGTTGTGTGAAGAACTAACTACCCGGCTTTACTGGCCTCCTTTTATAGTCCTTCACTGAACCCGCTTATAAATCAAAACAACTATGAATCATAATCGCGACACATGAAAAACCTCATATGACTGCATCATTGGTCATTTGCGTAAACCACCTGACCTCTTAATAGGTCATGTGCGTGAAAGTAAATCAAACTGCGCAGCTCCCTTGGCCTCGTGCTCTGCCCCCATGACCTCTTAATAGGTCAGGTACATGATAGTACATCAAATATAACCTCATGATGAATATCTTCATCATGGTGAAACATCTCCTTCCACCAAAATCTCCTTCCACTATCTGCCACGCAACCGTGACAATTATCATCGTGTCTGATGATAACTAAATGTACAGTTAATTCCTCCTTGCTTGCTCTGGCAAACCAAAGCCGTGTATTTAGCTACTTTTCTATGAATCATGTTATATTCCCTCCATGATTAATCCCCTTATAAGTTGTAAGTTGTAACTGGATCTATCTTTTCTATATTCGGATCATAGTTCTCACACCAATACTAGAGTTATAATAGTTCCATACTAGTATTTATTATCTCTTTTTTCTCTTTTTTCTTTTTTTCTTTTTTCTTTTTTTATCTTTCTGTATTTGTTGTTATTTAGGGTATGAGAACGTGCATGCAGTGCTAGCTATGGTATAAACAATCCCCATTCTTCCTCCTGCCAGGCCCATCCATATCTTCAAGACCCTCTGGTATAGACCTAACCATACATCTTGCTCCAACGAAAAGCCCATACCAACCCCCCAAGCAAACTCGCAGGACAGGAGAAACCTAACTAAGAAACAAGCAGGAAAACATAGGAAGGTAACTCTACCCGACATCTCGAAAAACAACAAAAGAAATAAATGCAAAGCAAAAATCCTACATCAACCATGCCAGATATGCACGCTGGCTGCCGAAACTGTAGAAGTTATACCCGAATGCGACACAACCAAGACATGGGGCCGCCAGTGGGCATGGCCAGAGAGGGTGCAGCTGTAGAGTGCAAGCCCAGCAAAGGTGTAGCTGTAGGGTGCAAGCCAATCCAACTGCCAGAATGGGGCAGCAACAGAATACGACCGTGTCGACTCTCGGTAATGGTGTTCATATCTTACTAGGTGGTCCCCAGTGCAGAAGGCAAGTGATTTTACTATGTCTCTCATGTAGTCCCCCATTTTCCCAGAGATAGCGTCACTTAGTGGATGGGATACCACTTTTTAAGCCAACCATGGGGAGGTGTGAGATTGACCCATGGACCAGTTGAAGAGTTCTCGCATACTGCAAACTGTGTTCCGAGCCATCTGAAGCATGGGAAGCGAGTGGTTTCCAACTGTGTGGAGGGGCCTCACTAAGCAAGGAAAGGGGCAGCAATCCGCAGCGCGAGAGGTATACCGGAACCCAGAGGAGGGAAAGCCCCAACTGGGAAAGAGGAGAAGAGGACAGTGAGGGATGGAGGCCGATAGCAGTCACTACTAGGCCGTAGCCATCGTGGGAGGAAAGGGGGGGGTAGATGGTTTGTGAAGCCTAAGCATTGAGGGTTGATTTCTAGTGCAAGGAAAATAGAGGAGATGGAGGATAAAAATAGAGGAGACGGAGGATGACTAGTATTTACTATCTTGCAAGTTCTATTATACACTTGCTATAAAGTTCTTATTATATAAATGTAAGTGACAGGTTTCATATTTGTAATGGTATAAAGTAAGAAGTAAGTGATGAACTTAGAACAAAGTATAACAAGATTATACTCCTAGGTTCAATTGACCTCTTATATACTTGTTCTTTAAATTATATAATTCGCACATTGTACTATATGACTTTCCTTATTCTCTCCACTATGAGTCTTATGAAAATGCTCTTACAACTTCTGTAAGTTACTGTACAATATACTATAAACTAATTCAATCTCCACCTACAGGTTAAGTATTTTTACCAAACCTGATACAAGAAACCCATTACCAATAATTAGTTTTCAGCAAACATTATAGCATTTTATAATTCATAATTATATATCATACTATTATGTAAATATAACTTGAACTTGAATAATAAAGCATTAGTGTCTGTAGTATAAGATCCTACAAGTCATATCTCAGTTTTAATACTAAACGTCAAATATCTATGACTTATAACTATAAGTCATATCAAAATTTTTCTATACCTAGCTACTATTAGTAATACTAGCAACTATCGTAGGAAACAATAGAACTTTCTTGATGGCTATAGCTCTTACTCTTTATAATATTATTATAATGTGCCATGGTATCTGGAAGAACTAATAAACTGAAATTACTTAGCAAGAATAGTCATTACTCATTACCTATAGATATATTAAACCAGTAATTTCTTCAAATTACTTACTTACTACTATCTTGTTATCATATGAGATAAACTTGCATATTAATTACTTATATTTGTATTCCTAGTAGAAGCTTTTCTGCATTTCTTCTTGAATTTGTCCAACTCTTGCAATTTAGACTCATACTCTGACAGTCTTCAATTTTTTAGTATTTCAATTTTGAAAACTGTTTTATCTCCTGCTTCCCTTTAGTACTAGTATATGCATTTTCTTTATATACAATCTTCTTTCAATATTCCCTTTCCAATTCTAAATAATCTATTTTGTTTTAAAAATCTATCATGGTCCTATTCGCATGATAACAACATGATAACACTATTATATCTCTTCACTTCTACATACAATTTTTCTTTAATTTTCTCTCATCTGGAAATATATAACTTGATTCCTAGCTGTTAGTCATATATGGATTTTCACCTACCACACTACTAGTTGGTCGAAGGATGACATTCCCGGCAATCATTTACTTGGAAAGTGAGTCAAGCAGCAGGAGTATATTGTAAGGACTTGCGGGAGCTGGAAAACGCAACCAGCACTCGCTTCTAGCACTTAGAGAGATGCAAGAGGTCTTGATTTTTTACAACCCCGGCATACCCATGGTTCACCTTCTATACTTTTGTCTGTATTTCTCATTTCTTATTCCTCATTTCATGTCACTATCTCCTACTACTCCTCTTCATTGTCATCTTCTCTGGTACGTTACCTCGTAGTTTTTCCATACCTTTTTTTATCTTTTCCCCTCTCTAGTTCTGTCTTACAGCTTCCCACAGACCCATTCCTGGTATAGGATGCCGGCTTGGCTGTTGTTACAGTACCGTTATCTTTCTCCTCCGCTACTCTTGCCCACTTAGGCCCTCCCTTGAGACATTATGAATCACCCGTCTCCGGGAATACAACAATCCCCAAGGACTAGGTATTTTGAAGAACTCAAAGAGAGACTATCATCTTGCCAAAGGTTTTTGGATGTTGGAAGCGGCATTTTGTGTCTACTGATCGGCCACTTTCCCAAGGGAAGCCTCTCCCGATCTCCACTTAAAGACCTTGCACTTGATTCTGCTCTCCCAGTCTTCTACTTTGATACCGGAACTCGTAAATGGGCAATTTGCCGACCGTGGATCGTTGTTGCCCAATCATCAAACAGCCAAGAACTCTCACTCCGCAACCTGGAATTTAAGCTCTCAAGGTCTTGTGCGCGGGGGTGATGAATTAATTGAACCCCAATGACCGATCTCACACGGAGCCCCGCCAGGGATAGATCACTTCCCCACACTAATACTACCTATTCACCGGACGTCTGCAGGAAGTGGACAGACCTCACACTAGAAACAATGTACCGCGGTATTGTACGTGTAGGCAGTAGATGGGCTCACCCATAACCCCCAAGAACCTTCTGTAGCTAAACCTGAGAGGTAGCATGGGGGAAGTTGGAAATTGTGCGGTTGGGAACTTCTGCTGTACCCGAGTGAAAGGATATCTCAGGTGCAGCAACACAAGTATTAGTAGCCATCTACTGCAAGAGCCTCCGCCCGAGCGGCCACCATTTACCATTCCGGAAGTAGACCCGACTTTACCAACCCCCCCAGTACAAAGATGATCACAAAACAGGTCGGCCTTTACCAGAAGTCATGTGATGTAACATCTATCATAGGAGGCTTTCGACGTAGCGACATCCCTTGCTTTGACTCGAACCACCCCTAGTAATTGTGCATGCACTTTCCCCGCACCCCAAGATAAGAAAGTAAAACCCGAGACCCCCGAAGGTGAGGGGGTTGCTCGAAACAGCAGAAACCTATCATTCTACCTGTCTTTACCAATCGCGTTCACCAATCAAGTAGACAAACTCAGCCAATCTGCCGGTATTTCACAAGTCGGCGTGCAATGGAGCAAACTATAAAGTCAAATGAAAGAAATGACCCCACAAGGCCGAGAACGTGGCCAACGCAAGGATCTGCCGCCCGGTGAGCATTGCAGTTGTGAACAGTAACCGCTACGAAGGGGTAATTAGTAGTCTTAATATGGGCTAGTCAAGTTGTACAAAAGGAGCTGGTGGCGAGGCTTGGACCAATCGTAATTGCCATCTTTATTGCATGCAGTACTGGGTTCAGTAGTGTATGCGCTGACCTGTACATTCGTGATCGTTGGGGAAAAATCTGGCACCAGCATAAGCACAACATCTGCCCCACTCTTCGGAGTATGGCGAGGCAAATTCATTCCGGAACCCGGACTTGTTAATTCTGTGGCAAGGATGCATCGTGAAACCCTCGCGTGGGCGCGTTATATTAAACTCACGCCGGGACAGAATTCGCTACCCCATGGGCGGAATCATATGAATTCCTATTATCCGAGGATTGGCACAGTACTTGATATCGGTGCGCGACTTCGCCCTGGCTACACAGGCAGTTGAATCTGATGAACAAGCAGGGGATGATTAAGAATTAATAAGCCACAACGCGATGTTATAATTGTGACAGTCTGCCGAAAAGTGGGATCTTGCCGGGTTGCCTGACATTGAAGTCTTTGGTCACTTGGTATTACCTAGTCGCATGGTAGTACAGTCCAGTGCAATCAACGCTTCTATAGTCTTAGCAAATATGTCAGATCGCTACTGTCGGTTTGAAGCTTAACATAGCTACTCGCTAGCAACTACCGCAAACCCTTAAATAATTGGACCGGGTGACATGATGTTCGAGGGAACTCCTCCGGTAGGCTATTGTACTTGTAGTTTTTATTTCTTCATGTATTTGAGAGGGGCCGAACTGCACACCTTTTACCGTGCGTCCCACCAATTTTCAAAAGAAATAAACTTTGGACAAGGTGCAATTATTTGAGGCTCTGCTGTAGCGCAAGAACAAACCACACGCCGGGCGAGCACAAGACCGACGAGGGCAAATAATCAGCCAGACTCTTCCGTGTCGCACCTATTTGACTTGGCAATTGCTCCTCTCTGCGGGAAGCTCACAAATCATTCTTTCAAATATTGATCTTAGCACGACGATGTTACCCAGGCTTCAATACCTCAGGCGTGAACGAAATTGGCTATTAAATCGCCTAGGCTTCCTCTCTCCTGTCCAGTGACATGCGATATTTCTCGGCATCGCACAGTATACAGTGACTTTGGGCTGCTGCTAGAAGCTGGCATTAGATTCCTTGATAATTGCTTCCCGAAGGAGGGTTCAATGGCCCAATGGGCCCGGGATTAAGGCATGCGGGGAGGGACATAGCGAATTCCATCAACAGCTGTAATACGGTGTGTTATGAGCTCTCGCCCTGTTTTGGGCGCTAGGAGAATGCCGCTCCGGCAACTTTGTTCAGGATGAGACATTTTAACATTGCATGTTTTTGGCTATCGCTTAACTTGCAGAGTTCCTACATCATTTTTGTTTTCACAACAGCGGTCGGGAGGCTGCAGCTATCGGAACAAGGATTTCATTCGTGATCCTTTGTTATCGGGATTGGAATTTTGGAAAAAGTTAAGTCCTTGGGGAATGAGGGTGTCCATCATACGGTGGCGTGGCAAGCCAGGTTGATTCATTCACATAACAATCTCGTGGTGTCTGAGATTGTTGCCTTGCGGAAGTGCAAGGGTGCTGTACAAGGATAAGTCGGGCGACACCTCCATTGCCTGATTTACGGTCCGGGTAACGACACCCCTAAATTAATAGCTAGATTTCCAGTGACCGAACCACCTCCTCCATCCCCTCGACAAACCTCCTGGCGAGCCCAGGAACAACATACCCCTCAAGAAGTCAGATAGGGGTTAAATTATGCATACACGTAGTGACAAAATGCGAACCAATGACACTGTGGGTCTCGGGGCCAACTTTCAGGAGAGCAACAATAGCAATAGGAGGAAGCTGCTGGGTGTCACATGACTTTTGTCTCACACCAATTGTGATCATGAGGTATCACTCAAATTTCCTAATTTGTGCTGGTTTCCACACGGGCGCCCTGCCCTTATTGGAAGTGTCCCATAGCTTAAGGTGCCCCCCGGGTACTCGGGTACACTGGAGGGTCACGAGATGATAGTGACAATAGACTAGCAGAAACCTACTTCGGGTTCATACATCTCTCCAGTAATAGGCATACAGGATGAATTTGCACCCTATGCTTTGCTCTTTTGCACCATTGCTTCAACCGAAGCCCCAATCCTGCAAGGCTACCGTCTATCGTTACATAGATTTTATTCCGGTCCAACCGACACCGCTGGGCCCTGGAAACTCCGATCTCATCTTCGCTTCCCATGGTCGCTGCTGGTACTTTACAGTAACTACTCGGATATAACAGAAATTTGGTAGGATGTTGTAATTGCCTGTCGCGGCAAAGCTTTGTGTATGTTTCCTTTTTTCGTGTCTCACCCGAGGACTGAGTGTGGTATTGGCCTCCCACGAGCCTAGCAGGAGGATATCAACGACAAGGTACCTTTCCCTTATATCCGGGTACTTGCGGTTCTCCATAGTTCATATACATGAACTCTGAATTGTGGGGCATACCGTGAATCATAAACTGGCGAAAATCGCCATGCAGCAGCAAGGGTCCTAGCATGAGCTTGGTTACAGGAAACGTTCCGAATGATGCGTACAAAAGACAAAGTTTGAAGACGCACCTATCCGGGAGCGAGGAAGAGGGAAAATCAGGTAATTATTTTTTGACCAGGAACCTAACCTAAAGGTTAGCATGGCTAAATGTCGGGTCATACCGTGGGAATGTTCCACGAGACACGGATGGTCCCAGTTCCAAAGGTGGGGCCAAAACAACCTTCAAGAACAACTCGGGATCCAAAGGCGTTTCTTTTGTTTTCTGAGGTCGTAAATGTGCGGTGGCCAATAGGGCCACTAGTGTCTTTGAGCCCCATTCCTGGAAGCAAGGCTCACTACGCGCTTTGGTGACCACGTCGGGATAAAGAGGACTGGGTGTGGGAAACGCACTGTACTGTACTTGGTACCGCATGCATGGCTCCACCACGATTTCGGCGAGTTTAAACGGTAATGCCGTCCATGTACATGCTCGTATATGTGGGTATATTTCGGACATAGAAATTGCCCCGTGGTAAAAATCACTGTATTTTTCTTTTTACATGTCTTAGGACAGGCTGTGTTTGCCGTGATTGGGATAGCCCTCTCACAGTGGGGAAGCTTCTACCACTTAATATATTCCTATGGTATCGGAGTATGGTGCTTACCATCGTAAAATGCTGATTCAGTAGGGGGGTTGTAGCTTAGTTACTTGTCAAATTTTCTTCCTGTGTCAATGCTTCAGGGAAATTCCCTGGGCACAACTTTCCAACCATTTTGTAAGAAAAAAAATCGAAACTCTATGGAGGGGCTATTGAGCCATCCTGAGCAGCCAGACACGTTGCACACCTACGGCCAACAGTCTATGCCGGGTACTTGCAGACTGTTGTTCCATGCGAAGGCGTGAGTTTTACGCGACCTTTAGTCGTCTTGTTAACCAGAAGAGGATCAGATTCTTGAGAGGAACAAAACACCGAGGGCAGCATTAGCTGCTCCCGTCCTGTAGATGACGGGGCTTGCGTGGACACCAATTTTCCTTTCGAGGGTGATGCATTCAATTTACCTTTTCTTTTCTGGGAAAATAATATTCCTAAAAATGGGCAGCTTCTCATGCTCCGGACCCCGTGGTCAGGCTGAAATTGCAATTTGGGAAGCTGTGGAGTTCGGGTAGACAAAGGTATTGATACCCGGCTAGCAGCTGTAGGCTATGAACTTTATTCCAGTTCTCAATGGACTTTGGTAGACTGTGCATGCTGATTGGGGCTGATTACATGACAGGAACTACCTGGAGCATCACCAAAACGACGGAGGAACTTCACCATTCGCCGAATCGGTTTCCCGCAAAAAGGAGCCAAAGGTTACAGTTGCACCGACAATATCAAATTCTACCACGCTCTAGCTTGGATTTCAGTTATAAAATCCTCCCGCTCCCTCACCAATCTAGCTCCCCACCACCATTAGCACTTCTCGCAATCAGCCAACTGCTTTTATATCCGCTTCAATTTATATCAATCCTCAAACCATCTTTACTCAATATGCACGCTAAGATCTTCCTTACTTCCATGCTGGTGACTCTCTTCACCGCCGGTGTCATTGCCTCTCCGGCCGGTCTTAAGGCCCGAGATTCTGATACGCTGGATAGCGCGAACGGCGCACTCACTCCCCTCGACTCGGTCGCCTCGGTTAATGCAGACGTTGGAACCCAGTCCCTCCCCCACGGTGCTGGTGTCACTCCCGGAGAAAACGACATTCCCGTTGCAGATTCAGGTGTGAAAGCGAGAGATCTGGTGAGTGGCAAGCTAACTTCCAACAATCCGTTATGAAGGAGAGTGACTGACTGGTACCATAGGAGGATCTTGAGAAGAGATCCCCTGGATGTATTTATGCCACCAGCGATAGGTACATGATGACTCGCTCTGCATTCCGAATTACCTTCATAGCTTACACAATTGTCTAGTGAGTTCCGTGGGACAACCGTTTACTTCTGCCTCCGTGATAGGAGCGGGTGCTACAACTGGAATAGTTACTGGAGGTCCAACATTAGCTCGTTTCGCCCTGACACAGGTATCGTCTTCTAACCCGGGAATGTCTCTAATGAACTCGGCTGATATTACCTCTCAAGGTACTCTCTGCCGAATATATGCCGGCAGCGATTGTACAGGAGTTCGGAGCGACATCTTCGGATACCCCGGGTACGGAAACCTCGGACAGTGGAACGACAATATGGGATCCTTCATCTGCTCATGGTAGTGGAGGGATGAATCTTGCGCAACTAACAGAGAAGGAATATGCCTACATTTGCGCACATGGCGGCAGTATATCTTCAACCTTAGTGTAAGCGCGGAATATTTTCGGTGTCGGGGGGAGGCGAGAAATTTCGGTGTTAGGTAGTTGCTTTTCGTTGTTGTCAGAATTGATATGGTTTGGCCGCCATTACTAGGGTATCCGGTTGTGGCATTGAGTAAGCGTGATAAGTTTTTGCATCATTTCGCAACCCCCCACTCGGTTTATGACAGCGACTCCAAACGGCCAATCTTGACCCTGGATCTGCAGTCGGTCCAGCGCGGCCGCGGTTTCGAAAAACCCATACTAGACAGGTCGAATTCATCAGAAGCTGGGGTGCCGAATCACGCAGCAACCCAAGTCACAGCCGCTTGATGTCCGGACAATTCCAAAATATCTGTGAACAGCCTGCCAGATTTCCTCTCCCAATCGCCGGGTCAGTTGCTACAAATCCAATATCGCGGAATAAGAAAATAAGTGTAACACGCCTCTAGGTGCTATAGCTTTCGCCAAAAACAAATCCATCACTTCTCCCGCCAAAAAAAACTAGGATTTCCATATCTGGTCGAGACTTATACTGTACTACCCAAAGATGCTCTAGGTCAATATATATTGACCGAATGACCTTGGCATGAAATATTAGTCCTTTTGAATAATAAAATCTTTCTTAGCAATGAAACACAAGTGATCACTGCTCCAAGATACATTTTTCCTGAAAAGAGTAGCACATTTATCGCTAGTTCCAAAGATGTAATAAATTAGCCAAACACGCACCTCTCAGGAAATACTCCCCCCTCCGACAAATCAGACACTGGCGCAGCCCTTCAAAGAGCTCCCTCTTATCCTCCCATCCCGCTAGGCTCATTTTCCTTTACCGATTTAGGCTTAAAAGGAAAGTGTGGATAAAGACATGAGTTACGAGAGTAGACCAAGGAAAGTTGGGAAGTTCCGCGAGTGATTCTCTGTGATCCAGCTCTTGCCATCCTGAAAGAAATTTCCGTTCCTCGACAAATTGTGCGAAGGTTGCGGCTAGGCGCAACAACCCTGGCACGAGCATCAGATGTGGTAGCGGAAGGCCCTTTAAAAGTAGTAACTCTGGCGACCCCCACACTTTACCTCTATTCACTGATGGGGTTTCTATCGGTTGGATCCACTACCTGTGGAGAATACTGTTTGGTTATAGCACAGGATGACTAATGCCCCAAGGGCTCACATGGACTCGAAATGCATTGACACCAAATGAGATGTTCTTGGGCTTGGTGGGCCACAGTTGGGAGTTTGTAACCACATGGAATAGCCGATAAGTTAGGCTCATAGTACCGTGAGGATGCACCTCATATTCACTCTTAACCGAGATGGAGTATCCCACACCACGGGAGTGATACCTTCCAACATGCAACAGCACCAGTAGTTATGAGACTCTGTCCGCCGGCACGGCTTGCTACCCCCCCGAACGGCAGACGAAGTATCGCACTCCCAAGACCTGTTATATATGCACAGGCGCGGCCGAGCCAAAGGTTGGACAGCTTGTCGTGGGAATGCTACCTTGTCCGCCCAAATTCTCTTCCGGGAGGCGGGTGCTCATGCATATTTACGGAGGAACGCCCTAACATCTTAGTGAAAGCTACAATTTTACGGAACCGCCGGTCTTTTATTTTTCTATCGCGCCTCCGGAAATAAGTACTCCCCGGGTCGCAAACTCCTCCTTTACGTTTCTGACAATGATGGCCGATCTTACTACTAAATTGCCAGTATTATCGTACCTGTATAGTACTTCAATCACTACCGGGCCGCGATTTTTGGACCATATAGGAGGAAAATTTAATGAAAGGTGTGGAATCTGTATACCAAATAAAACCCACTAAACTATTATTGGGTTATTTAGGAGAAAAAAACTGTGGCCGCCAATAATTTCTTAGGGTAGTTCACGGTTACACGGATAACAACGTTCATTCATTGTGCGCTAGGACGGTGCGACTCGCAAGTCGCGACAGTAATATTTACAGTGCCGGTGCAAACATGGCACGAGTAGAGTTAACGAAACACCCATTTTTCACGAGAGAAGTAGGCAGAGCAATTACCTGTCACTATTGGGGAAACATACAGGGGGATACTGAAGGTTCCTACAGCTGTGGGGTGCTACCGTACCTTGAGGTCCGTGGTAAGAACAGCTTCCGTGGCTGATTTATATTTTGTCGTCAATGCGCTTCGCGTTTTTTGAGATAGGCGATTCAAGGTTTGATTTCTCTTTTCCCACAATAATTACAGGGGTTGTGGTGTATGAGGGTGTGGTGGGATAGGGTTGTGCGTTGCCAGTGATCCCAAGCGGCCAGTTCGTCTGGCTTTGAGTACGATATGACCTAACCGACCCAGGCTTTTCCAAACGAAAGCCGGGCCTGGCCTGGGTCATCTGCAGGCCGATGTTTCAAGAGATCACCTGCGTTTCGTTACTGAGAAATATTCTATTATTCAACAGGATTAATTTTTTATAAAATCACGGAGTTAATACATATTCCAGAGGTGATTAGAGAGTTGTGTGAAGAATGGTATAGGGTGTCTTGAGGTCGGACAGTATATTTGGGTATCGTGGTGGTTAATCGGTGGGTGACATAAATTTGCCTTAAGCGAGATATAGTACCAGAGGCATGTTGCTCCTATCATCCTATTCCGAGTGATAATAAATGGAAAGCCTGCAGGCCGTCCATAGACATCTTCGGATTACCTCCGCATCTAGCGGCTTTGGCCGGGGTTGCGCCAAGACTCGACCTTACGGTTGCCTGGGCGACGCCCGGCTTTGGCGGCCGCTCAGAATAGCGACCGGACTAACCCAGGCTTTTCAAAACCAAAGCCAGACTGGCCGCTTGGGATCACTGTGCGTTGTCTTGATAGAGGATGAACCCGCAGTACTCGAGTACATTGAGTCGGAAAGATGTGTCTTGAATCCGTCGCGAACGCCACTCTATTGGGCTTACGAGGAAGGCACGAGGGAGTCTGTCAACTCGGGATTAAAACGATGCGATTTCAACCCTGTCTCGGGCGACACAAAAGTTTTGCTGGGCTGTCTTAAATGTTATTTAATAGGTTCATTATTCTACTCCCGCCTAACCGGCATATAACTATAGTTCTCGGACAAAAGTCAGAGCTGGTAGGCCTACTACAGTACAGTACTGGCCAAAACAAACCAGAATGGTTAGAATTCCGGGTGACGGAGATGGAGATTTGGGCCATGAAATCTTGATCAATTAGAACGAAAAATATATCAATAGATAGTGGTTCTAGAATTTATATTTCTATAACAAATTTGTTCGTTCAGTGGGAAGATATCGTCAATTGGCGACAACGGTTCCAAAACTGGATATAGGGAGTCAGAACTTGTACGGGCGCTTACCTAAAAAGGATAACTTTTTTCGGAATCGGCAGTTTCACATCGCCGCGGTTCAGGCAATATTGAACCTTGCAGGTCAAAGTCTAAACCTCAGTCTTAGAACACCCAAAGCCACAATTTTGTGGAGAACTGACAAACTAGTATAGGTGGTTGAGTTCTGATGCTTTGACAAGCGCCATTTTTCGCGTAACAGCGACAGCAACCATGACATTTGTCGCCTGATATTTTCCTTAGCTATGCCTCAAAGCCATAAATGAACAAAACAATATGATAGAAAAACCCACCTCGCCGTAATCCAAAACATATAGCAAATCGTCACAGCCAAATGATCTTCTGGAGCTCATGAAGCTCAACACCACATTGATTATGGCGGCTTACAGTCTCGCATTCCCCCTCCCATCACCAAATAAAATCCAGAAACAAATTATACAATTTGGCCTATCTTGCCTGGGCAGTCCTCGTTTGAAGTAGCAGTGTGGGTAAATGAGCATAGTCAGCGCTCTAAGATATGCATACTCATTCGCCCAAATATTCATGCCCCCGCCAGCCTTCATCAGGATGACTGGTTAATCAAGCGTCAAGCCCTCCCGATGTCCTCAGGTCCTTCCTCCCGAGCTTTGAAGTCTATGGATCAACCCATGGTTAGCATTGCCGGAGATGATAGGATATCCTAACTTGTCATACCGCGCAATTCCCACCGTTTCTAGGATGATCAATCATGAATACCAATTCTTGACGGTATCCGCGATTAATAAAGACCGGTAGAGCGGATGTCACCCGCTTAGGAGTTGAGATATATCGCACACCTTCTGTCATAATATTATTGTCAGTTAGTGGGCAATCACCCAAACCCACAATGATGGGATAACTAAACAGCCGCAAATCTAGATTAAATGCGGTAACGCCTAAATAGATGAAGTCATTCTATCCACTCAGGATAGTGTCTCTCGGTCGGAATTTCACTGCCCGGGACCAACTCTTGGATATTGGTGGATTTCGGATTTGACCTTAGTTTTTTTATCAAGACTTCTTCCTTTGCCCGGTCGCAATTCCCTTACTTGGTACTGAGCCTGTGTAGTTGGTGGCCACCGACTACCGGTATCCCTCCGATGCCCTTACTTATCCCGGAAAGTTGCGATAGTAGTTACGCGAGGTGAGGGCTTAGCGGTCCCACGAACTCCTCAGCTGAGTGACTGTACCACTCGCGGGCAATTTTACACGTGATTTTCCTTGGGGTTCAGAGGGGCCGGGCTGCCCACAATCAGGAGCTTTGGCACCTATATGGTTCGGGTGGTGTCGGAAGTGACTAAGCAAAAGTCTTGGTGATTATGCAATATGGTTTGTACAGCATATGATCCGAGCATGACGGCAATTCGAGTCAAATTTGGCGTCGAAGCTTGTGAAATTTAAAGGTGTGGATTCTGGATCTGAGAGCCATTTTGGAATTAGAAAAGTCAAGATCTGCGCTGCTGTACCCTCCCCACTAGTACCAAGTGTGCCACCTTTTGCATCAATTCCTCCCTGCCCAACTCAAATATCGGGTACCGACACCCAGTGTGGCTGTTGAGAGTGTTTTTGAGTTATGGTCTCTCGCGCAGGGGGAGAGCGGGGGGTATCAATACTTAATTACTTGAGTTGATCAGGGCCACGAGTAGTGCTGCTTTGTGAGGCATCGTCATGTAAATTCCTTACTATTAATCAGCTATACGGTAAAAAATTGAATGATTGGACCATGTGGTATGTACATAGTCAAAAATTCCCTTCTATGGAAACAGGGGAAAAAATCATAATAAAAATACCTCACCGTTCCCGCTCTCGGGGCAGACCAAAACAGAAATTTCCTTACCGTACCGATAGAAGAAAGCCCAACGACATAGCGTACGCTCTAGCTGTTCCAATTTTTACCGTAGCTGGCCAAGCTGGGAATGCTTGAAATATGCTCGGAGATTCAGAAACAGGCCATTATTGTCTCTCCCTTATCACTTTTTCTACATATCCATCACCTCATGGCGGCTCCTCTTTGTTTCCGTGATTTTGAAGATAGCCGGTCGTTAAATTCATGACAAAATTACCATGCCTGGTGACTGCTCGCTTACTCCCTGCATTGGTGTGCTGAGCCGGGCAATGGCTAAAAGCTTTGCGCTGTCACTTTAGTGAGTATTTTTGGTTACAGTAAACTGTGGGGATCACTCCCGAAAGCAGAAGTTGCGATCACACGCGCAACACGAGGGGGGGGGACTTGCGGTACAGGTACACTGAGACCCTTTCACCCGGCTACTATCATAACCGCAAGAATATGAGAGAAATGTGCTAGAAGGTTGGGATTGACTGGCAGTTCTTCGTTTAAGGCAGATGAGAATGTCGTTTCTTTTTCCTTGTCTCAGGCGCGGGCTGAGTTTGCCGTTACCCGCCGATACCATTCCTAGAAGGGAAATTTCAACGACATGGCATATTTATCTTGGATTAGAGTACTCATCGTGCTGCTTAGTGAATATACATGGGCGGTGTCAATTCTGGGGCACACCGTAGGGTATAACGGCGTGAAGTACGCTATGCGGCCGGGATCCCGGCACGAGCTTAGTACCACGAAAGATTCCGCCCCATTAGTTTTTCATCCAAAACCCTAATTTTCAATAATCATCTATCCAGCAGCAAGAAGTAAGAAAAACTCTGCAATATTTTTTGACCGGGAGTTCGACTCACCGGTTTTCTGTCCGGAAGCACGGGGCGCAGAAAGGGTTACGCAGAAACAGAAGGTCTGGGGACAAAATTCCCGCCAACATTGCGGGGTACAAGGGGGGATGTTCAATAGCAACGTAGCAGTCCAAATTCATCACTCACCATCAGTATTTGAGACCACCAACCATGATTGAGAATTTCATAATGCTAAACTCTGGATGGACCTTCATCTCTTACCAGAGTTTGGAAGATAGGGTCTCTTGTGGTTCTCTTTCTGCGGGTTGGGGTGTCTCTCTTATTTCTAAGATTGTAAATCTGGAGTGGCCGATCCGCGGAGGAGCGTTTTTGGGTCCTATTACAAGAAGCAAACCTGACTCTGCGCTTCGGTGAGCCCGTCGTGATCAGGCGGACGGGAGAAGGAAAACGCGCCGTACCTGTGGTGCAGTACAGCATGCATGGCGGGCTCGGCTGCATAGCGAATTTGGCGAGTTCACATGGTAATCCCGTATGTATACGAGCTGGAACATGCCGGGTATGTCTGTGGGGTTGTAATCGCCCCTCTTGGTAAGGAGCGCTCTATTTCCCTTCTTTTTCTTTTACTTGTCTAAGCTCAGGCTGGGACTGCCGTGATTTTCATGCTCATATCCAAGAGAGGGAGTTTCAACTGCTTGGCATATTTTCGTTGATACTTACCCTAGTAGAATGCCGAATAAGTGGCGGGCTTGTAGATTAGTTTATCAACTTTTATTCCTTCCGCTCTCGATTCTTTTGGCAAATTATCCTGGCCCGAGTTACGAATTGCTGTAGATAGCAATGGACAAAGATCTGAGGATATGGAGAGCTATAGCGGCCCTCTGGAATAGTTACACCCGTTGTGTTCCTAGGGCCAAAAGTATCTGCCGGGCACTTCATCACTTCTGCTCCATGCCAAGGCATGAGTCTTAAGACACGGGCCGCCGTCGTGTGTATTAGCAGAAGTTTGGATTCGTGACGGAAAAAGAACATCAATGAAGTCATTGGCTCCCTCAGTCTAGGGGATGACGGTGTTTGACCTGGTAGCCATAGGCGTATTGTGATCCAATCCACCTTTTCTCTGCTAGGGAAGTAACATTTCGAGGAATTTGCAGATCTTCGTAGCCTCCCCCGTGGTTATCCGAAAATTTCAGTTTTTGGAATCTGCTAAATTGTACAATATACAAAGATAGTCACATCACGTCAGCAAACGTATGCTATGAACTTGACTCCATGCCTCAGGAGGCATTGGTAACTTAGGTAGACTAACTGGCGCTGATTACTTCATGGAGACTACCTCGAGCAGAACCAAGATCAGGGAGCGGCTTAACCTTTCTGGCAACAGATTTCATGTGAAACGAGGCCAAAAGTTACGGTTTCACAGACAACATCCCCGAACGGCCTACCCCACGCATTTCAGCTATAAAACCTTCCGGCTCTCTCCCCCATATCGCTCCCTCACCACCATCAGCTCCTCTGGCAATCGGTCGACATCTTCGGTATCCTCTTGGATTCTCCTCAATCTTTAAACCACTTCTCCTCAATATGCAAGCTAAGATCTTCCTCAATTCCCTGCTGGTGACTCTCCTCACCGCCCACGCCATTGCTTCTCCGACCGGCCTTGAGGCCCGAGATGCCATTGCGCAGGACATTGGTGACCCTGGATTCGACAATGCCAACAGTGCCGGCGATACCAACGCCGACCTCGGTGCCATTGGTGCCAACGCGGCCGACGGGGCCGGTGCAATCACTCCCCTCGACTCGGTTGCATCGGGTGCCCCAGACGGAGAAGTCAAACCCCTCCCCGACATTACTGCCCTCATTCCCTCAGAAAACGACATTCCTGTCGCTGCTACCGGTGTGGAAGCCAGAGATCTGGTGAGTAGAAAGCTATTTCGAAGATTATCTCATATAGACAGTGACTGATCTGTACAATAGGAGAATCTTGAAAAGAGAACCCCAGGGTGTATTTTGGTCACGTCAGATAGGTACGCGATGAGTCTCTCTGTATTTCAAATTCCCCTCATAGTTAATGAGACTGTCTAGAAATTTCCGGGGGAGGAGACTTTACACCTGCCCCCCACGAATCGGCCGCTGCTACAACTGGAATAGTTATTGGAGGTCCAGAATTAGTTCTTTTCGTCCCGACCGAGGTATCATTTCCTAACCCAAGAATAGCTCTCATGACCTCCGCTGATATTGCATCTGAAGGTACCACCTGCCGAATCTACACCGGCACAAATTGTGGCGGTATCATCTCCAACCCATTTGGATATCCCGGGTACAGCAACCTCGGACGGTGGAACGACAACATGGGATCCTTCCGCTGCTGGTGGTAGTGGAGAGATGCCATTTTTCGCTACTAACTGAGAAGGCTTATGCTTACATTTGTGCACATGTTGGCAGTATATCTTTGACGTTAGTGTTAGAACGGACTCTCTTTGTTGTCTCTTGCTAGATACGAGGGGCTGCGGTGTGTTGTTAGGTAGTTGTTTTTCATCATTTTCAGAATTGATATGGTTTGGCCACCATAACTATGATGTCCTGTTCCGATATAGAGTACCTGTGATGGGCTTTAGCATCAATTCTCAGCCCTTCGCTCCACCTCGGATACCATTTCCATGAAAACAGCGGCACTCTTATCGTCGCTTCCAAAGATGCACGAATTTGCCCAAACACATAAATCGATGAGGAAACACGTCGCCACAGGCTCTGATACATCCTATGACGCAGCTGTCGTGTGGCCTTCCCTTCCCCCAAGACTAGGTTACTTTCATTTGGTTGGGCTTAGCAGTAGAGTGTGGACAAAGACATGAGTCCCCAGAGCAGTCCGATGAAGGTCGGAAATCCAAACTGCACGAGTGATTTTCAGTGATCCAACGCTTTGAATTCTGAATGACAGTCATTTCGTTGACTAACTGGTGCGACCGTGGAATACCTTGTGAAAAGTAACAGCCGTGGCGATACCTATAATTTACATCGAAACAATGATGGGTTCTCTATCACTCGGATGCACTTCCTGCTGGGAATCTTGCAGGATGACAAATGCCCACCGGGCTCTCCATGCTCTCCAGTTGTCTTGCCCAGACAATACACAGCCTCCCGATACTAGCACTCCTTCGTCACATCCTTGAAAAGAGCGTGCTCCCCGACCCGGTCGAGTGAGCCCACCGGAGACGTTCTTTAGTTTCATGAGCAACGGTCTCAGCTTTTTAACTGAGGGGAGAAGTCAACCTGTCAGCTTCACCGCGTGGATAGTGATCCCAAGAGGCTAGTCAGTCCGGCGGCACCCAGGCAACCGCCAGGTCGGGTCTTGGTGCGACCCCTTTCAAAGCCGGCAGGTGCCCAGGTCAAAGCCGCCAGATGCCCGGGTAATCCGAAGATATCTATGGACGGCCTGCAGGCTTTCCATTTTTAATCACTTGGAACAGGATAACAGGAGCAACACGCCTCTGGTGCTATAGATCTCGCTTAAGACAAATTTATGTCATCCACTGATTAACCACCACGATACCCGAATATACCGTCCGACCTCAAGATACTCTACACCATTCTTCACACAACTCTCTAATCACCACTAGAATATGTATTAACCCCATGATTTTATAAAAAATTAATCCTGTTGAACAACAAAATATTTCTTAGTAATGAAACACCAGTGATTACTTGGAACATCGGCCTGCCGGTGACCTAGGCTACGCCCGGCTTTTGTTTGGAAAAGCTGCTTTCATACAGTCCGGCCTGGTCGCCCCTGAAGAAGCTTGGGTCAGTCCGCTCATACTCAAAGCCGGACGGACTGACCTCTTGGGATCACTGGCCTCGCCTGGGTCACCTGCAGGCCGATGTTCCAAGTAATCACTGGTGTTTCATTACTAAGAAATATTTTATTATTCAACAGGATTAATTTTTTATAAAATCACGGAGCTAATACATATTCCAGAGGTTATTAGAGAGTTATGTTAAGAATGGTTTAGAGTATCTTGAGGTCGGACGGTATATTCGGGTATCGTGGTGGTTAATCAGTGGATGACATAAATTTGTCTTAAGCGAGATCTGTATCACTAGAGGCATGTTGCTCCTATTATCCTATTCCGAGTGATTATAAATGGAAAGCCTGCTGGCCATCTATAGATATCTTCGGATTACCTGTCCATCTGGCGGCTTTGACCTGGGCATTCGGCGGCCTTGCCTGGGCACCTGCCGGCTTTGACCAGGGTTGCGCCAACACTCGACCTGGGGGTTGCCTGGGCGCCGCCGAGCTTCGGCCGCCGCACAGAATTTCGACCGGACTGACCCAGGCTTTTCAAAACCAAGGCCGGACTGACCGGACTGCCGACCCGGACCATAGTCCGGACTGGCCGCTTGAGATCACTGCGCGTGGAGAGGCGAAATCCAATTTTTTTTGAATCAGTTTTTACAGTAGCCATCCAAGAAGGAAATGGTGGAGATTTGCGTGACGATTCAGAAAAATGCAGTTATTACTCTCATTTCCATGTCAACACCTCACCGTGACTCATCTTCGGCTTTCTTGATTTCGAAAAAAAGTGGGTCGATAAATTCTGAACAAAACTACCGTGCCTTGTCACAGCTCGGCCTACTATCTACATTTTTGTGATCGCCAAGGGCATCACAAAAACCTTTGATTCGCCACTTTAGTCAGTATTTTCAATGACGGTAAACAGTTGGGGCCACTGAGGAGAGGGGTGGCGAGTGGGCGAGCAACGCGCTGTGCAAGAACTGGCGGTGCAGGGCCAGAGATACCCTTACACTCGGCTACTATGCCACGAGTACTAGAATATAAAAGACATGTGCTAGAAGGTGGGAATTCACTCTCGTAGTATTCAACTAATGCACTGTGTATTTACCCCCTCCTTTTTTTTTCCTTTCTTTTCTTTTCCTCCCCCATGACTGAGTCGGGGGGTATTCACGTACCTAGTTCGCAACTTGCGGCCGCGGAACCTTCCGGAATCCCTTAGACGGAATGAAAGAAAAGCTCATAGAAAGCTAACCTACCAGCGAGTCGCTCAATCGGCACTCTGCTGCGGCAAGTATCAATAGTAATATACCGAGCGATGGAAACTCCACTCCTGGGATAGAAGTATGCAAATCACGGCAAACCGAACCTGAGCTGAGACAAGGGGAAAAGAGAGATAGATATAGTGCTCTTTATAGCAGGGGGCAATTACAACCTCCGATACATTTTCCCCGTACGATCCTATGCGAGCGGGTAAGGCATTCACATGTAGGGGGATCTCCGAACTCCCGATGCAGCCCTAGACCGCCATTCAAAAGGTACCGCAGGCAAGTAGGGCGTGTTTCCCTTCTCCTCTCTGCCCGGTCTTGATGTGTCCACTGACGGGCTCCCTCGCTTCTTGCTTTGTCTGATTGGTGCTCGAAGACGCTCATACTCTGCATTGCAATGGCAGATGTAGGATCTGGGCGGCAAGTGAAATCCTCCCGGCCAAGCCCCAGAAAGAACAACGGATCCTCTGTTCCAAACCGCGTCAATTATAGTGGTATCCGTCAGGAGTTCAGGATTATGAATATCTCGATTTTCATTGGCAATTCCAAATACTGATGCAGAGGCATGAATTTGCATCACTTCGTGGCCATTCAAAATCCCCTTCAAACCCGCAGTATTGGCGTGGCTTCTGACCTCCCCCCCACCACTCGGCCATTCATTTTTTGTGTAACAATTTCTGGGGCCCGACATTTGACCATGCAAACTGCTCTATTAATTGCCCGGTCAAGAAAGGGTCACTGAATCTTGTCCATGTTTTACTTCCAGATAGGCGAGTACTGGAAATTGGTTCTCTCGTACGGAAAATTACAGAGAGGCCACATTCCTCCTTTCCTAGCTGCTACGGGGGCCTTCAATGGATGGCAATTTTCTCGAGTTTATACTTCACTATATAGTCCAGAGTTGACATCACCTGTGTATATTCACCATGTGGTACCGTAAGTATTATACTCGAATACACCAGAAATGTGCCGTGTAATTGAAATTCCATGCCATTGAAATTACGCTTCTCGGGGGACTTCAGAAGGCCAAAAACCAAATACGGGGTTAGCTGCATCAGTCTGATGGATTACGGTGGTGACCTGGTGGCTATAGTATTATAGGCACTGGTTCATCAAATCCACCATTTCTCTCGTGCGAGGGCAACATTTCCAAGAATGGAGAGATTCTCACAGCCTCTCCCCCATGGTCATCATCGAATTGCCATTTGGGAAGCAGCAGAATTTCACGATACACGAAGGTAGTGATATCTGGTTGACAACTTTAGGCCACGAATTTCATTCCGAGCCTCAATAGGTGCTGGTGGGTGATGCAGTCTGATTGGGGTTGACTATGCGACGGAGGCAGATTGGGGTAGTACTGAATACCGACGGGCTTGACCATTCGGTGATTAATTTCTCCTGGAGCGGACCTAAAATTCAGTCGAGCGGGCAATATCAGATTCTTCGGGTCTGCGGCTCAGATTTCGTCCATAAAACCCTCAGCTCCCTTGCCCATCTCTCTCTCTTACCACTTATAGCTCCTCTAACGGTTGATCAGCTTTCCTATCCGCTTTCATTTATCTTGATCTTCAACCCATTATTCTTCAAAATGAAGACTGAGATCACCCTCACTTCAGCGCTGGATACCATTCTCACCGCCGTTATAATTGGGTCCCCGGAATGTCTTCGGGCGTGTGATGCCGATGCACAGAATGGTGGGAATGGCGTGCTCATTAGCCGCTACCCTAGCCACGACCCCAACTCTCTCGGATAGTACCCCCCAGCAGAGCGACCGGCGTTCTCGTTAACAGTTGCGCTACAGATGTGGAAATAAGAGATCTTGTGAGTAGCAAGCCATCATCCAACAATCCGCTCTGGCCGGCAGTCGCCGACCTGTGCAATAGAAAAATGTTAAAATGTTGCTGATGAAATCTCTGTGCAAAGCTAGGCGATTGTGCATCAGGCGAATGACCGTGTTATAGCCCGAAGCAACTACCAAATGTGTTGATGTTGTTCTGCAGGAAAGACGATTCGCCATGCGACAGGTGCATGTATTCATGCAGGATCGGATGGAAGGAAAAGGAGTGGTTGAGACGGACCGAGAGATAGCGGGAGAGCAGGGGGGAGAGGATAGAGGTTTCTAGTCAATAGCAATAGTTAGCGAGTGGGTTTCTTGTGGGTCATAGCGAAGAATACTTTTTAAGCTTCGTTTTGATGGAAGATTGCGGAAAGGCAGAGACATACAGTGCTGAGCACAATATGATTTATGCTTTGTGCCTAGATCCGTCTATTCCACATAGGTGTTGAGGGAGGAATTCAACCAAGCTTTTGCTGAGATCAAAATCATATTAGCCCACTTTTACCCGCAACATATGATATTATAGCATAGGGCATAGAAACACTCGGGTCGTATGATATTTTGGCCAAACCGAGATAGGTACCAATGCTCCACCATGGTTTACAATATCCACATTAGCTCTTTCTACCCCGATTGATCGGCATTATCTCCCAATCCACGAATATCTTCCGTAGACTCTACTTGATGTTCCTTTTCCAAGTACCATATGACGAATCTATATCCACCCTGGCTATACCATTTCTTTCTCGATGCTTTTTGGACAACCCTAGGGTGTGGAAACCCCGCACTCTTAGACAACATGTAGTCACTCCATTCACTGTGGCAGTCTAGGTCGCAGTTTCTATTTCGCCCCGAAGCGAGCAGGTCTATGCCTACCTTTGCAGAAGATATTGGCAGTATATCTTCAGCACTATTGATAACGTGAACCATCTTTGGTTTCTCTAGTTGGAGGCGAAGGATTTTAGTGTGATATGTAGTCTTGCACCGACCCGAGTGTTGGTATAGTTTGGTCGCCATTATTATAATTTCTTATTATTGTAATGAGTACGTGTCATCGGATTTTGCATCATTTCGCCGTGCTTCAAGCATTCTACGATGTTACTTACGTGAAAGCAGTGCCATGTTTATCACAGATTCTAGAGATGTAGCACATTGCCCGGACACATCTATAAACGAGGAAACACGTCGGTGCCGGCGGTGATGCATCCCTTGAAACCACGTTCTCTTGCTGTTCCATTCTACAGAGAATCGTGTCTTTTTTTATCATGTTGGGCTCAACAGAAGAGCTTAGACAACGACAGGTGTCCCAAGAGTAGTCCAGTGGAGGTGTGGAGTGCAAATTCCCTGAGTGATTGATTATGGGTGATCCCCTGCTTTCATGCTAGCCGTCTGTTATTTCATTACTTGACTGACCGATGTCACATTGGAAGTCGGTGTGAAATATAGTAGCTCTGGCGATGCCCGAACATCACACCTGAGCACCGATGTGCTTTCTATTACTTTCTCCGCAGAATACTATTGTACTATAGCAGTGGATTGCTAAATTCTCGGAAGACTCACATTAATCCCAAGTAGCAATGACCCGGGAATCCACCGCCGAGCGGCAAAACTGCTCATGGTCTGCTTCAGCAAGACTTGATAATGATCTGATTGTGCCCATCACTATCGGCTGGTAGTTACCTTACGAGGGATTGCAGAGAATCCTGCCACTCCCCGTTCGGGCGGAAAAAATCCTGAAAGTTAAGAGACAAATAGGGCGATGATGAGAATTGGTTTTGTTTTGTATTGGGATCTACATTTTCCGCCATATTCTCACCATGGAATTCGACATCCTTTTTGCTCAGCTTGATATCATTGAAGTCCACTTTTATCTGATGCGTTTGATATTATAGCCAAGGGCCAAGCGGACCCGTGGGGTTATTTGGGCCACTTTCAATAAATTCACAGTGCCTCGCTCTATATTTCTGTTTCGCCAGATAGCTAGTGCAATTCTTGCGAGACTTTCAAGGTAGGGGTGATTAAACCTGCCTTCAAGTATGGTGTCCTGCTACAACTGGAATAGTTGCTGAAGATCCAGCCTTAGCTCTTCCCTCTCCGACCCGGGCTGTAGAGGTCATCTACCCACCTTTTTTTTGGAGGGGGGGAGTCCCCAGGTACAGAAACCTCAGACCCTGGGACAACTTTGAATCTCTCCGCCGCTTGAGGTAGGTGATCGCGTATTCTTCGTTGTAAGTGAGAAGACTTGTGCCTACATTTGTCCACATATGGGCAGTACATCTCGGACACTATTGCCAGCCCGATCTATCTTCGGTTTTTGTAGTTAGTAGGGAGGGATTCCGATATATTAGATAATTTTCTGGCATTGTGGCCAGAACAGATATCCATAAGCCAGAATTACTATCTTATCCGGTTATGGAATTGCGTGTGTGCGGTGAGTTTTTGGGTCATTTTTCAGTTCTCGGGTCCCCTAGGATGCGACTTGCCTAGAAATAGTACGATACCTGTATCCAGTCCCAAAGCTGTAAGAAATCCACAAACCAAATACCCCCATGAAGAAATTCCATTACGCCTCCACAGCTTCTGATACATCCCTTCAAACAGCGCTTTAGTTGCATTCCCTTCTACCGCTTGTCATCTCATTCTTCTGACTTGGGCTTGACAGGAGACTGTGGACAAAAGCAGGTGTCCTGGGAGTAGTCCTTTCTACAAAACTTAGCTATCTACATCACCTGGATGATTCGCTGTGATCCCACAATTTTCGTGATGCGCAAGGGTTATTATTCTGTTACTTGAAAAGCTGCGGTGACAGTGGAAATCCTTGCGAAAGGTAGCAGCTCATACGATGTCCAAACCTCACATCTAGATAGTAATCGGTTTTCTATCACTCTGATCAGCCCCCTGTGCATGACCACGTGGGACCATAGCACGGATGACTAATGCGCTGAGCATCCAACGACTCGCGGTACCAGCGCACTTCCATCAGGTCTTTTAAAGCAACACGCTGAACTGCAGGGGCGGGCAACCAATTAGTTCCTGCCCAGCAGCACTAGAGGGTGAGCCCGGGTGAGATGTTCCCACGTCTGATGCATCGTGGTGGGGAGGGGGGGTCGTGACCACATTTGAAAGCTGCTCTGCCAGCTCCACAGAATGGCGAGGATGCATCTGATATTCCCTCTCAAGCAGAGTAAAGGCGCTGTGACTAACGTAATGGTCAGTGATCCCAAGTGGCCAGTCCGGACTATGGTCCGGGCCACGGGTCCGCGGTCCGGTCAGTCCGGCCTTGGTTTTGAAAAGCCTGGGTCAGTCCGGTCGAAATTCTGAGCCGCCGCCAAAGCCCAGCGGCACCAAGGCAACCGCCAGGTCGAGTCTTGGCGCAACCCCGCTCAAAGCCGGCAGGTGCCCAGGCAAAGCCACCAGATGCCCAGGTCAAAGCAACCAGATGTCCGGGTAATCCGAAGATATCTATGGACGGCCTGCAGGCTTTCCATTTATTATCACGCGGAATAGGATAATAGGTGTCAGAAATTGCAAACGGCGGTTTTAGAACTCTCAGTTTAGAAGGACAGAAGGAGGGATTCAAGGCAGGTTGATTGCTTGGTTCGAAGATGAGAAGATTGTTGTTTTTCTAAAAACCATTTCAAGGAAGAAAGAAGAGCCCCCTTTTCACGAAGAAACCAGATCCTCCTTGACAACCATTGACTAAGCCTCAACTGTCCACGTATACGCAACAATAGGAGCAACATGCCTCTGGTGCTCCTAATCTCGCTTAGGACAAATTTATGTCATCCACCAATTAACCACCACGATACCCGAATATACTGTCTGACCTCAAGAGACTATACCATTCTTCACACAACTCTCTAATCACCTCTGGAATATGTATTAACCCCGTGATTTTATAAAAAATTAATCCTGTTGAATAATAAAATATTTCTTAGTAATGAAACACAAGGGATCAGTTGAAACATCGGCCTGCAGGTGACCTAGGCTGGGCCCGGCTTTGGTTTGGAAAAGGCGCTTTCCCACAGTCCTGCCCGGTCGTCTCTGAAAAATCCTGGGTCAGTCCGGTCGTACTCAAAGCCGGACGGACTGGCCGCTTGGGATCACCGGCAATGGCAACCGCCCCCCTGTAGAGGCGCCACTAGCCCAGAGGCTCGCTCGCCCGAACAACTTCTGACTTCCCCGAACTTCTGACAAAATAGCCCGCTGGTTAGCGCTGTACGGTGTCTGCTAGTTCCGTGGAGTTGAACGCATTGTAGTGGAATCACCTCTTTGTCTGCCAAATTCGGCTCGGCAGCGGAAAGCCAGGCAGCGCAATTTTGGCGGGGGGTTGGGGAAGTGCTTAAGCTTATCCTGCGTTCGCCGGGAATTTGTTCCCTCGAAAGACAGGCAAGAAAGCCGCCCTTGGGTGAGAATGCATACCGGTATACTACTCCCTGGGTGGATCCAGAACACGGAGATGACGTAACCCTAACCCTGCGATGCCACTATAAACAAAATAATGCCATGCGTGGAAACGGCATTTATATATCTTCGTAGAAGCTACGATTTTAGGCAACTGCCAATCTTTCTCACCATTTGGCCCTCGGTTGCGTTCCACTTTTGTACCGCGCGTTGGAAATGAACGTTCCCTGGGTGGCAAAGCCGTTGTATACCCTTGACCTTATTTGCCCCTGTGGCCAGGTTAGCCTACCCTCCCCACATAAATTGCTAAAGGCATCTACTTCAACTCCAACCACGACTAGGCGAAAATTTTCAAACAATATTAGCTGTAGGTTTATTGAAGAGAGCGAAATCTAACTACTCAATAAAACTCACAAAGCAACACACTGTTTGGTGATTGATCTGTGGTGGGTGGGGGTGGAGTTGGGGTGGTTCGCTGAAACGGGGTTAACAAGGTCACAGCGGGCGAGTGCTTTGTGGCTCGGAGATTCTGGTAAAGATGAAGGACTACGGTTGGTGTGAATATAGTAGGAATAGAGTTGAATAAACAACCTTGGGCAATACAACAAGAGCAATTTTAATTTATTACTAGGCGGAACCATTACACAGGAAAACGGACCAAGGGATACTGAAGGTTCCAACAATCTTATCAAATGACTAAGAAAAAACATCTTGGTGATTATGTGATATGCCCTAGAGCCGCATATGGTCCAAATATAGCCTCGATTCATCTCGAAGATAGCGTCTAGGTTTTTAAGAATTAAAGGCATCGATTCAAAATTTAAATTCCCTTTCTGAATTAGAAAATAGAGATCCGCACTTCTATACCTTTCCCATTCATATCGTACCACCTTTTTGCGTCTATTCCCCTCCGCGCTCGCCGGTAGCAGGCATCAACTTCTACCGTAGTTTTTTAGAGTAGTTTGGAGGTATGGTCTCCCGCAACTGACGAGAGTGGGGGGGCCTCAATGCGGAACTCTTCAACCTCATCATGGGAACCAGTGGCTCCTTCTAAGGCATTGCTAAATAAATTCCATAATGTGACTCAGGAATACTGGAACAACGGGATGTTGTGCTATGTTATCTAAAATTTTATGTACCGGAAACGGGGCAAAAGACACTGCCAAAACATAACGCTTCCCCGCTTCTAGGACAGGAAAAAAACAGGTATTTCATGACGTCATTGAAAGAAGAAACTCTAATGACATAGAACATGGCCGAGAAAATCGAGCTTTTACAGTGGACAGCCAATAAGGTAATAGTTGAACCTTCCCGGAAGATCCAGAAGAAAGTTCACGACTGTCCTCCTCACACCATCACCCCGCGGTGACCGCTCGCTCCCCCCCCCCCGATCCCGAAGACATTGAGTGGCTAAATTTATAACAAAACTGCCGCGCCCCGTTGCCAGAAATCGTAGATGCTGCTCAGCACTCTGCGAAATCTGCGCGACATGCTGTGAGGACTACCGCACGTTTATAATGTTCGTGATATTGTTTTCGTCTGTTCGAATAGAGGCTTTGGAGATGCTCGTTGGAGTAGCGTATCTATGGTCGAAATGAATCACAGAATATCGCTGGAAAGCAGGACGGGACGGTCATAGGAATCGGGCAACAATCGTCCGGAGGGGACGAACAGGTGGTGTCTTTATGAAGCGTGTTTTCTTTCTTTTCTTAGCTTGGGGCTATGCAGAGGGAAGCCAGCCTTGGGCGGAAGCGAACGGATATGCGTGGGAATTGATAGAATAATAAGAGAATGACTTCATTGTGATCTTTACACTCCAATCTTTACCATTCTTGTTAGTTGTGTTGTGTGATAGACCGGGAGAGCGGGAACCTTGAATGTAGGAAAGCCTTCCCGCTTTTCCAAAGCCGTGCGCTGGAGGACAGAGTTTTTCAGCTGCTTTACTAATAGTCGCTTCGTTTCATCTCGATAGCATCGCAATTTCCCCCTTTGTTCATTAAGCCATGGAAAACCTTCTAATGCTAATACACTGCCTCAATTGGTTTGGTGCCCACATCGGTTTGCTGACTAAGGCTATCACCAAAAATTTTACCAAGTCACTTTACTAAATATTTTTAGTGACAGCAAAGTGTTGGGAGAACGGCAAAGAGGATAAGTTGCGATTACAAAGACAACAAGCTGGGCGAGGAGGAGTTGTGGTATCAGGATCCAGATACCCTTTCACCCGATTCCGGGATTATACTGTAAATACTAGAATGTAACAGATATGTGCTCGAACTATGGGATTGACCCCCAGAGTACTCGATTAAGGCAACAGTATCTCTTTGATTTTCTCGCCTCACATGAGGGCGAAGTTTGCTGTTATCGCCCTACCAATATCCGAGTAGGGGAATTTTGCCGACACTGCATATTTCTCGTGTATTGGAGCATCATGGTTACAGTACTAGATAGTGAATACACATGGGAGACGCCAATTGTGGGGTATGACGTCAAGTATAAACTCGAGAAAACTACAGTACAGCGAATGTCCCGGCACAAGCCCGGCAAAAAGGAACGGGCCCCTCCCTAGTTTTCCGTACGGCGCTCAAATTTTCAATACGCGCCGACCCGGGAGCGGGAGATTAGGATATTCGGTAAAACCCTCCCGACCCAGAGTCCAACTCAACGGTTCACAGGGTTAGAGGTTGGGTTACAAGAACTGTTACACAAAAAAGCTGCAGCTCTGAGATGTGAAGGGGAGGACAAAATTCCCCCTAAGACTGAGCATCAAGAGGGGATCCCGATAGCAACGGAGAGGGCTAAATGCATGTGTCTACATCAGTAATTGGGGCCGCCAATGGAGATTGAGGAATTCATAATGTTAAACTGCCGATGGAGCCCTCTTTGATTACCAGGTTTGAAAACAGGATCTATGGTGGTTACTTCTAGGGTGTTTCTTTCTCGCTAAGATCGTACTGTACATATGCTGTGGCCGATCGGAGCACGGGAACCTTTGAGCTGCATTCTTGGAAATAACCCTCACTACGCGCTTAAGTTACCCCCTCGGCAAGCTTGGGATCGTATTTATACAATTTTGTATAATAGGGTATAATAAAAGTTTTTTTTGACCGCATGATATTATTCGACGCCTATTTTATTTGATACTAGAGAGTTGTTTCCACAAAACGCTGTGCTTGTGTAACAATCACCACAGGGAATTCTAAATTAGTGAGGAATACTTTTATTGCGAAAGTCCTACTGACAAATTCACATCAGTTATGGGCAAGCAGTTCTCATACGGTATCTCAAATAATACCAGCAAGTTAGAAGACTATCTTCCAATCAGTCTAACTCAATTCTGGCCAACGTCATCAATTCCATCTCCATTCTGGTCCGAGAGAAAACTGATGAGATGATTGTACAGAATTTAGGGTAGTTGAGCAGACCATTTACTCTTTGGGGACACTGATTTAGGATTAATCATTCTAAGCAACGTACGCATGGTATGTAAGGCATAAAAAGTAAAGTATAATAATATTATACGGTATATTCTGACAATATACGTATATATGAAAACCCGACCCCGACGGGATTAGGCAGAAGAGAGAAGGGAAACGAGCTTTGCGTGCGGTCTCGTCTGTAGACCGAGTTTGGCCATCACACGATGCAATACCCTACGTGATCGAATATGGGAAAAATGTCTGAGACTTTGTAATTGCCGCTTTTGGTAATGAGCTCTGGATTTCCCTTCTAAATTCTTTTAGCAGGGATCGAGTCTGCCGTGAGTTGCATACCCCTACCCCAGAAGAGAATTTCAAGGGGCTGACACATTTATATTGATACTTATCGTATTATAATGACGATTCAGCTGCGGGCATGTAGAGTGGTGTACCAACAGCTCTTTCCTCCTGCCTCAAGGCGACAGGCAAATAATCATCTTCCTGGAGCCAAAGGTATCTGAAGTCTACTTGCAGAAGGCTCCTCCGTGCTAAAGTATGAGTTCTACTGCACCTCCTGCTGTTTGGTGGACCAGACGATGTTTGCATCCTTTAGCTTAAAAAAACACGCAAGACACCACTCGCCCCCCCCCCTGGGGCAGGTAAATGACTGGGTCAGCCCGGATCCCCACACTTCTGTGAGGGCTAATCCATACCGTTTACCTAACTCCCCAAGCCCAGCAGTTCCCATAGCTGGGGGGTCGATCAATCCTGAATACCAATCCCAGACTCTATTGACAAATACAAAACATGGGCAACCAGGATATCGCCAACCTGTGAGTCGACAAACATTGCAAACGACCCCTCGGATGTTGAGAGGATAGGCGATCATGCAAACCCTTAATAATTGTCGCAAACAAGGAAAGGAATGGGGAAACAATTCCAAATCATAATTAAATGCAAAACCACGAGTAAATAGATAACTTCGTGCGAGGATAACTGCTGGAGCTCACCACTACCGATATCGATATGATGGAGATGTATTACATATGTTCATGGATAAAAATTACGATAGATATTATTAAGAGTGACCAAAGAACTATCAACAGATCCCGGTTTGTTATTATTGGTTCCCAAGCGTTTGAGGCGATGATCCATGTAAATGCAAAGAAAAAATAAATTGGATAGCCAACTGCCCCCGCAAGCGAGTAACTCCTGGGAAGTTGCCGCACACCCTCTACTCCAAGTATCGGTACTCTCTTTACAATTCATATTACACCATTCATGCCGCGCGCACAGATAAATACTCTGAAGCTATTACCAGTAACTTCTGCCCCCACCTCCCCCCAACCCCAACATCGTCACCAATCATAACATCACCAATGGGATACTTCGGACTCAGAGAATAGTCGTATGGATGCCCTTTCGAGGCAGAAAGACATTTCCTAGAGCTCTTCCTACTCACTCTCCACAAAATCCATACCTCCTTAACCAAGTCAACATACAGTATATCTTACTGGCTAGATATGACGCACCTCAAAGGGGAAGCGAGCTTTTGTTTTTCTTTTTTATACTCGTTTCTTTCGTATAATACATTATGTTTGGCCTTCCACTGATTCGGGGAGACTACTGTTTTTTCTTGCCCAGAACCGGCATACCGAGACTAGGGCCTGGCTGAAAGTCTTCACGAACACCAAAGTTGCTTACCCGCAAAGATCTTTAAAAGACGTGTGAGAACTTAAAGTGCACAGATATGATAGAACGAAGATGATAATTTTTGATGAAGGTGGGTGCAATGGCTACATGATTGACCATTGCATACCTTATGGGGACAGCATAGATCTTGATAGGCAGGTCCTTTCTCACTTCACCAGGATGTGTCGCTTCACGCTTTTGTACTCGAGTACGTTACCGCGAATTACCGGTGGATGCTCGTGAAAATCGTTATGCAGCCAAAATCTTGAGGGGGGCTTGGCAAGAAGAGGGGTGCTTCGCTGCGACCTGGTTAGCAAGGTTTGAGGCAGGCGAGGGCTTTGAGACTCGAGTGGTGTTTCGAAGTAGGACTAGCATCCATGCGGAAATAGCATAAATAAAACCAAATAAACAACCTTCAGCATGATAATAGGCTCAGAAATTACAAGGCACTGGTGGGGAAATAGATACAGAGATTCCGAGAGTTCCTACAGCCGTAGAGTACTACTTGATCTCCACGCCCAGTGAGAACAACCCCTGTGCATAATTTACGTTTTTCCCCATCTTCTCAATTCGTATTTGAAAATAACAGGTTTATGACTTTTGGGTATACTTTTATATCATACAATGTAGAACCGACTACAAGAGCTCAATACCTTCCATCTGGTCCAAATGCCGACTTCGTAGCCTTAAGAGTAATGTTCATACTGCTTTAAATCACTAGGAAACATTGAGTTGTATTCTAGAGCTGTGGTAAAGTGTTGGGTTAGGGTTGTCTGTTGCAAGAATAGCTATGAGCAAGCCAGTACCTGGAGTAACCAAGATGCGTCCTGGTTGTGTTCCGGGTAGGCGATACCAGGAGAATTGGTTTTCTTTGGGTATCTTGGTTTGCCGATATTAAGAGCCACTCCCTTGGGCTGGCGAGACGGTATGGAGTGCGTGTGCGAACTTGTTATTTTTAAGCAGATACATTGTTAGCCGCGGCTGGAGCTACAGTAGCTGTTCAGAAAGTCTTATCCAAGTTGTACTTAGGCCCTACCCGCCCCACCACTATATAAACATATGACAATGAAAGTTGAGATTGACAGATTCTGAAATGAACATTCGTTATATTTTCTCTGTACAATTCAACTGGGAAGGTAAAAATATACCGCAATACTTGTCCATACCAAAATAGATATATCATTGGGGTTCCACCGAGCCAGAGTGTGAGGTAGACGGTTTTCGGCTAAAACCCACAAATAGCGGTAGCAATAGTGTGGGGGGGAACCCACCTCGCCGTCCTCCAAAACATGTCGTGAATCCAATAATTTGTACCACCTCGCTTATAGGAGCTCGCGGAGTCAGGTCCATACGGACTAGCGTATTATCTTCTCCTGCGTTCCTCCTTGCGGTTTCCACCCCGTAATTTTCCATCTTTTTCTATTCAGTCTCCGGGAGAAAATTCTGCGTTTTGGGCCAGCATCCCGGGACAGTCAAAATTTAAAGTCGCAATGTAGATATATGAGTTTAGTGAGGATTACAAGAGGAGCATGCAATTGGCTCAAGTATTTATGCCCCCCACCTATCGCGAGGTGAACTAGATATTCTCGAATCTAGACTTCCAGGCCCCCTCAATTCCCCCTGCCAAGATTCGATTTACCTGTGTCAACTGTTCTCCCGTAGATGGTGAACTATCTACATATTGGGGTGATACTAGAGCAAATTAGTGGACCTTCATCGATCGTTCTCAAACAAAGACAATTGTGTTCGTGAGAGATGAGTTGCGGGTCCGTGAGTGACCTGGAAAGGCAGATGAGATAGTATATTTAACAGCATATAGCCTAAACAATGGCGGCAATGACAACATTATACGATATATCCTCCAGAACGAGCCTTTACCACCGCCTCGATTCAAGCGTTTGGGGTATCGGGATCCTCCGAATAGCAATTCATCTTTTCAACCGACAATCATATTACTCAAAAACTCCCCTATTAGAAGTTATAAATTTTTTTAAAGGCATTTCATTTACTGTGATGGCTCCCATATATGCTTCAAACCCAATCGCCCAGTAAAAATATCGCGAAAATCAGTGATAGAGCGGCAGTTCTTGGCAGTATGCGGCTCGCTTGGAGTGTCCGGCACCATTTCTGCGACCTGCCATGGGATGCAAGTGATGAACGCGATTACATTCTAATAAAGAAAATTTCCAAGTGACGTATGTAATAGTAGCGATAGTGTATCCCAGTGATCACTAGTTATCCAGTGGCTATATTAATGGACGATATCACCGGATCTGTTGCGGTTCTTTCTTGGGGGGGCAATTTTTTCTCGCTAAGATGGCACATATGCGGTAGCTAATTGGAAGGGTAGAAATATCTTGGAGCCCAATTCCAAGAAGCAACCTTCACTGCGCGCTTCCGTGACGACGGCCCGGTCAGGGAGGCTAGGGAAGTGGAACGCTCGTGCCTGCGAAGTTACATGCATAGCGGCCTTGGCTGCATATCAAGTTTAGCGAGTTTATTCACTGTAATGCCGAACGTGCTCGAATATGCGGGACATGCTTGGGGTGTTGTAATCGCCCCTTGTGGTAAAGGCTTCCGGATTTTCCCTTTTCCTTTTATTCGCTCGGGCCAGGTTTGTCTTGATTTGTATGCCCTATCTCTGATGGCAAATTTCAACATCTTTGCATATTCCTATTGATACTTACCGGATCAGAATACCGATTCAGCGGTGGGTGAGACATTGGTTGTTTGTCATTACGTTCGGCAAATTATCCGGACTTGGGTTAGGAACTGAGTTGCATTGCAAGGAAATCAAGAAAAAGAATCTATCGGACCTAGAGAGCCATAGCTCCCCTCTGGAATAGTTGCACCCGCTATGCTCCCTACGCCAAAAAGTACTTAACGTGTGCTGACAGAGTGCTTCTCCAGGATCATTCATGAGCCCTACACGGCCGCAGTGCGTCTAGTTAAACAGTAGAAATTGGATTCTTCAGCTGAAGAAACTCCTCAAACACAGCATTAGCTTCCTCGGTCAATGAGATCACGAGGTTTGCCCGGGGATCCATCCGCCTATGTGGACTACTTAATCCAACTCCCCTTTTATTTTCTAGGGAAGTAACATTTCCAAGAATAGGCAGGTTTCTCATGGTCTTGCCGGCGCGGTTACCCCGAACTTGAAATTTAGGAAGTGGGGAATTTCACAGGACACAAATGCAGTGATACTAGGTTCACAACTGTGGGCTATCAACTTCACTCCGGGTCTGGATTCGTGTTGGTCTCGCATGCAGACCACCTGGGGTTAATTATTTGACTGAGATTACAGAGGGTAGTACTAAGATTACTAGGAGGCGACGCAATCCAGCCTATCGATTTCCCGCAAATCTCACCCACAGGTTACTGTTGCGCCAAATCCAACCAGCCTCCAGCTCGCACTTTAGCTATAAAACCATCCTACTCCCTGCCCAATCTCACTCCCTCACTACTATCAACTCCTCAGTCAATCCGTCAACAACTGTCATATCCTCTCCAGTCCATTCCAATCTTCAAACCATCTATATTAAAAATGTATTCCAAGATCTTCCTCACTTCGATCCTTCTTACTCTCCTCGCGGCCCACGTCATTTCTGCTCCCGTCGGTCTTGTAGCGCGAGATGCTGAACCCTAGGGAAATACACTTGGTGGAATCCCAGGCGTCTCCTCGGTCATAGACGGACTTGGCTTGCTCACCTCCGGCCTTGGAGATCCTACATCCGGTTCTCCGTAAAGATGCAGGTCTCAAATATAGATATCAGGTGCGTAAAAAGATATATTTCAGCAATGCGCTTTGACTCGCGGTGGCTGACTTGTGCATTAGTGGAATCATAAAAATGTTGATGATGGAAGTCCTCTGGAGGGCTAGACGATTGTGCATCAGTCGGATGAGTGTGTTGTGGCGGGAAGCAACTGCAGAGGTTGTTGATGAGTAGTCTGCGGGAGGATAGTAGTTTCTAGTGAAGCGGGATAGTTAGCAGGACGTTAAATTTCTTATGAATTGTGGTAGAGAATAATCTTATGCTTCTTTTTGATAGAAGACCGAGGAAAGGCACAGACTCATACCGTGATGATCAGAATTAGCTTCATTCCATGTATTTACATCTGTAAGCCCCGCCCATATTCTGACGGTAGAGTCAGACGTCGTTTCTTTGTCATCTCAATATAATAGAAGTCCCCCATTTCCTGGTGCGCTCCATAGTATAGCCAAGAGGGGAGAGTACCCGTGGGGAATTTTGGCCATGTCGGATCGGCACACATTGCCCCTCTCCATATTCCATATCCTCTCATAGCTAACAAGGTTCTCGGGGGACTTCCAAGCGAGTGGGGATTGCACCTACCGCCGGGTAAGGTCGGTCTTCTACAACTAGCCTGATCTCGAGAGATTCAATATTAGCGCTTTCAGCCCCGACCGAGGTATCATCTCCTAACCCAACACCCCTGCTGATAAATTCCGCAGATGTTCCTTCTCCAGGTCCAATCAGCGGAATCTATGTCAGTCCACGGTGGACCAGTGGTTTCTCGGTGTCCTTTGCAGCCTGGGTACATAAACCTGGAAATTTGGGACAACGACATAAGATCACTCCGCTGCTGGTGGTAGTTGACGGCGCATTTTTGGCGACTAATTTAGTGGGCATATGCCTCAAATTGAAGAGATACTGCCGGTACATATTTGACCTTCTTGTTAGTGTGAACTATCTTTTATTTCTTAGTTGGTGGCCAATGTTGCTATGTCTTAGCTAATTGTTTCGTATACTTGTTGGAATCGGCCATAGTTAGTAGAATGCCCGACTCTGGTACTGCGTGGGTGTGGTGAGTTCCCGAAGCATTTCTCAATCTTCCACGCCCTTCAGGATCGTCTTTTCCTGAAAATATAACACATTCATTGCGGGTTCCGGGGATGCAACAAATAGCCAAACACACCCCAGTATGAAGCAACCACCCGCCCCTGCGATAGGCGCTTGGGCATGCTTTGAGACAGCGCTCCCTTGGCCCTCTCTTCAGCTACAAATCATTTGCTTTCATGAGCTTAACAAGGGAGTGTGGAGAAAGATATGGCTGCCCGGGGTAGTGCGACGAAAGTTCTGTATCCAATTCCACAGGTTTATGCCTCAAGAGTCTTGTTGCGTCCCTTGATTGGCAGTGTTTGTTGTGAAAGCTGCGATGGCGACCTCTGTAATTCATGTTTTTAAGGAAGTTTGTCCCCAGAAAAAACACAGTGAGTGGAAGTAGTTGTTTGAGCAGCCAGCAGAAAGAGGGGGGGGGGTAGCATTAGCTACGGCAGAATAGGAGGGAAGAGGCTGAGAGGTGAGTCTCATACTTATTCGAACGAGATGGAGTGTTTGGCTCAAGGATAAAGAGATGATCATGTCCTCCAAGATGTAAAAATGGAGATGCAGAAGGAGTTCCCTCCTCTGATGGCATGAGAAAACCCGCTCAACCTTGACAACCGGTCAGGTTGGGTGATCAAGCACTATCTTTCCACCTATATCCAACAGGGGTTTCTACTCTCGCCCCTGTGAAAGACAGTAACTCTGGAGGTTCCCACACTTCACATCTACGGAGATGGGTTTCCTACCACTCGGAGCCACTTCCGGCACCCAATCCTGCGCAACTACTGCACTGAAGGACTAATTCACTCAGAGTCCTATTGACCCTAAGGTGTCATAGCTTGGTTCGTGGTGTCTTGGCTGATTCCTGCTAGGTTGTGAGTCAAATCGCCGCAGACATATCCCGATGCGCCCATGCTTCGTCAATGAACACCCATGGGGTCATGCCCTCAAAACGCACTGTTTCAGAGTAATAGTGAGCCTCTACGAGGCCTTTGAAGACCAAGTGTTGCACTAAACGAGGTCGAAGACTCTCCGAAGCAGCGAAAACATGAAAACAGCGACGACTAACTAATATTGCCGAATGATGTACTATAGTCGCGCGCGATCACACGGACTAGCTTACTATCACAGAACGACGAGAACTGCGACCGCAATAAGCCGGAATTGGGGTAGGTATCAAAAAGGAGCTGGATAACGTGCGACTCTCAACCTCGTGAAATCATGATGGTGAGGAAGCGCAAACTAAGAGATGATTAGTCAGGATGGTGAAAAAGCTGATTTTCAAGGTATCTCTAAAAGCGAAGTTCAACTCTCTCTCCGCGGCTCTCTCGGCTTTGTCGGTTGGGCGACTCAACTAACATCAAAGAGGCAAAAACAGGAGTATAAATGAACCAAAATTATCCTCATATCCTTCTACTGCTCGTATTCACATCCTCATGGCTCTACATACGTCCCCGCTGGTCTCCAATTCCTTGAGTATGCTTCTATGCTGGTAGACAGAGGGAACAAAGAAACACACTCCATAAAGAACTCTCCGCCGTCGTACCATTCCCACTGTGGTAACGCTCCAGGCAGTCCCTGTGGCTCTGGCGGTTGTGCCCCTGCCATTTTCTGCGGCGGCCGCGATAGGGTAGGTAAACTTACGGACGGACGGTAGGAGGGCGGAGGATATGCGGTACCCTTGGTGCAATCGGGCAAGGGAGAAAGACAAATCACAGCAATGAGCGGTTTAGGGAAGCTGGACAGACGGATGTACGGACGAGCGAACAGAAGGAAACCATTGTCCCGCAGGTATACGTCCAGTCTTCGCACATCGAGCATGTTCCGGAAATGTCGATCAAGTTTATGTTCACATATCAAACAGGTTCCGGGCATGCTGGATGGGTGGTAAGCATGCCGAGCCACACCCACTGCCCCCAGCGATATCTAACATCCACAACCAGAGCATCAAATCACTGGTTCTTGTACAGTGGTACTTGGTGGTGACCCCAAACGCAATATCACGCCTGATGCGCCATGGTTGGGGTTTCGAATAGCTGGGGAGAGTCGATATCTCTGCTTCAAAGTACAGTGGGGACATCCGATATTCTCTCCCAACCGAGGTCAAGGCGCCGCGACGGAGGTACAATTATAGCACTTAACTACACGTAAGGGCACCACTTGCCCAGCGGCTGTGCTCGGCACTAAAACCTCCAGCTACCCCTAACTACATCCAAAACAAAAAAAACGTAAACAAAGTAGCCAGCTATTCAGGCCTAGGAGGTGTCTGCAGTCAGGCCGAAATTGGATACTGGGTGGCGGAACCGGCACCTTTTCTGTCAGAATTCAGGTCGCCCGTGCGGGTGCTCTGGCTTGTTAGCCGAGGACAGTCCGTGCAGCGCTGTTGGGGAAGTGGGGGTAGAGCTCCAATTTTTCCTACATTTATCGGGTGTTCGTCCCCGGTAAAAAGCGCCCTCGGAAATGGGCCGTTGGTGAGAATTGATTTAAAGTCCGGTGACAAAAAACTCGGGCCGGCAACGCAACAACGACACATGCCCGATCATGTTTTTATGAGCTACCAACCAACCACACTACTGAAAGAGATGAAATTTTAAACACATATTTTATAAATACAGAGGAAAATTGTAAATAACTTTTGAAGAAAAGAAATTCAATATTTTGTATACCATCCTTTTGCTTCCAGCACAGCAGCCACTCTCTTAGGCATAGACTCCCGGAGCTTCTCCAAAAAGTCCCCCTCAATATCATTTGCACAAACCTCTTAGAGAGCATTTGAAAGACTCCTTCTTACTACTTCAGGGCCTCCGTTTGCCTTGTGGATATCAGGAAAGCGCTCATGCAACCTTTCCTTAAGCCTCTTCCAGCAATGCTCAATAGGGTTAAGGTCTGGTGAACAGGCATGCCATTTCATGACCTCTATATTGTTTTCCTGCAGCCAAGTCAGGGTATCTCTTGCAACATGTATTTTTGCATTATCCTGCTGAAAAACAGGATCTCCAATTGTATCTTCAACTTCTTGCAAAGTATCCAGCAAACCATCTGCTAAAACATGAATCTGGACCCATCTATTGACAGTCTTCTCAAAGATAGGAATTAAACCACCCTTACATCGCCTCCAAATGCAAGCCCATACCATTAACTTGATACCAGGCCCCTTTGTCACCCCTTGAATACACTCTTTTTTCCACTTTTCATCTGGTGTTCTAAAGACCCAAATACTCTGTGGATCCTTAGGCTTTTCCACCATGCATTCATCACTAAAAACAACCACCTCCCATTCTTCCTTTGTTCATTCCTTATACTCCTTTGCCTAGGCAAGCATCAGGGAGGCATGACTTTCTTTCAAAAGAGCTCACTTCTTTGCATTCTACTCCTTGATATTGAGTTGGGCAACCCAGTGCTGGACTGTCCCCACATAGGCTTGAGGGGCAATATCATTGCGCAATTCTGCCAATGGCTGGCACCCATTGTGCCTTGATGCTCTAGCTAGGTGGTGCTGGGTTTGTTTATTAATTATTCTGGGTCCGCCAATGGAGGAACCATTTTTGGTAGAACCCCTCATTTCATATCTCTTGTAAAAGTTTTCAATAGTAGATAGAGGGTGGTGAAGATGCTTGGAAATAGAGGAAAAAGAGTCATCTTTTGATCTTAGAACAATTATTTGACCCTTCTCAATCCCTGATAGAAAGCCAGTCTTCTGAAGAGGCATAGTTGTTGAGCAGCGAGTTGGCAAAGATGTGTGGTTGATGGTGTTGTTGCCACATAAGCGCCGATCGGCCCGAGTTTTTTGTCACCGGACTTTATCATATGAATCCTTGCTGGAGTTGTTGTCTCGAGAACCCATAACCCTAACCCTGCGATGCCAAAAGTATACGGCCAACCCACACTTAGAAACAGCCTGGCGACACCTTCGTAATATCTACCATTTTAGCCAATAGTCAATCTTTTTCTGCGCATAGCTATCGGCTGTGTTCCCCTCCTTATCCCACACTTTTGGGAATGAATCAAACTTTTTTGACCATCACGAATATCTTCTCTCTCCAGCCAACCCCCACAACGTCACCAAATAAAATGGTACTACAAGTGCCCGTTAAATGGACACCGACGCTTCCTAGACGCCCTCCTCTCCCCCCTCCGCGAGATCCGTAGCTCCTGTGTCAAATCAACACATATCTTGCTGACTACATATGACATCCCTTACGAAGCGAAAGCGAGCCCCTATTCCTCCTAGTTTTTAATACTTGTTCCAGTGGTATAATATTATTATCTTTTGCCATTATTCTGCTGATTCAGGGAGATTATTACTTTTCCATGCCCAGAATCGCCATACCGAGACTAAGATCCCGCAGAAGGTCATCGCGAACACCAAAGTGACTTTGCAGCAACTTTTTTTAAAAAAAGTCCGGAGAACTTAAGTGGGCAGCTAGTACAAGGATACTAAATTTTGATTAAGGTATGTGTAATGGCTGAATGCCTGATCCTGGGCTCCCGGTACCTTATCAAGATAGCATGGATCTTCGCAAGTCGATCCCGTCTCACTTGCCCCGGATGTCTCGCTACGCCCTTTTGTAGGTTGCCGTGAATCTCCGGTGGAAGAACGTAGAAAATCGCTACCCCATAGGCGGATGAGAGATACATATTCACCGCCTGCTGTATAAAGTAACTCTACCGGTATTCTATCACCAAGTGACTTTTCCACAATATAGCCCTTGGCATCCGAGGACATTTGTGAGGCAAAGTGACTGTGCTACAGCGTAGAGCTTCCGTATGCGGAAGGTGGGAAATGTGTATGTCTCATCCGTCCATCGGATAACCAAGCTCCCATCAAAGGCAAGAAGAAACTTGCGCTTGCCTGACCGTATTAACTCAGTCAATTGGACCTCGTGCTTGTATGTTGAAATGAAGTGAAGCGTGCTAGGGAAATTTCACAATTTATGTGATGATATCTGTTTTGTCACGGTTGGGGCAGACGTTGCTGTGGTTACTAGAGTGATTGGAAGAACCAGGGGTGCTGGATTTTGTTTAGACACTCATGCTCAGCTCCACTTGTGGTGAGGTTGGGAATTGTGGGCATAAGAGTCCTCCTTTTTGTCTCTTTTTTTTTTTCCAGTAAATCAATTTCCTCAACACCTCACCGTATTTCAACATACTAGGGTGGGGTCCAATTGACTGAGTTAGTAAGGTGGTTTTCCGTACAAAACTCACATTCTCAATATGCGCGGATCCGGAAGCGAGGAATAGGAAAGATCGGGTAGAAAATCTTTTTGTCGGGGAGTTTAGCGCAAAGCTTAGTATAGTTAAAGGTCCCGTCACCGCCCCCGCCACACAAAAGACTGACGGTGTGAGTTGTGTAGGGTAGTACCAAGTTCCCGCCAAGACTGCCTGTTTGTTGAGATTCCGGATAGCAACGGAGAGGGCCGACTTTATGTTTCTGTATCTGTATCTGTATCTGTATCTTGTACAACCAAGAATATAGTGAGACATAGATAATTCTAAACTCCCGAGGAACCCCCCGCCATTACAAGAGTTTGGAAGAGAGATCTGTTGCTGTTCTTTCCGGACCTATTCCCCCCCCCCGTTAAGATCGTACACCTGCGCTCGCCGATCGGAGTTCGGGAGTGTTTGAGCCACATTCCTAGATTCAACCCCCACTATGCGCTTCAGTGACCCTGATTTGATCATGGGACAGGCGAAGAGAGATATGCCTGGCTTGCGGTATGGGCTGCAGAGTGAGTTTTGGGAGTTTACACGGTAATATCTTGCGTGCTCGGATATAGGGGAAATGTTTGGGATGTTGTCACTGCCCCTCCTGGTGGGGTGCTTTGGATTTGGCTTCTTACCCTTCTCAACTCGGATTAAATATGCCGTGATTTGGATACCCCTATCTCACATAGGGAATTTCAACAGCCCCGCATATTTCCATCGATCCTTGCAGCTGCAAAATTCCAGTTGGTGGCGGGCATGTAGATTTTTTGTTATTCAATACTTTTGGCAAAATTTCCGGATTCAAGTTACCAACTAAGTTACTTTGGCACGGGAACGTAAGGAAACCGATCTACCCGACATGGAGAGCTATAGATCTCCTGCGGAACAGTTAGACCCGCTATGCTCCGTGAGAAAAAAAACATTTGCATTGTGCTTGCATAGTTCTGTTCCGTGTTAAGGCATGCAGCATTCACGAGGTCAAGAGCTAGGACTTGAACCGAAGAAGTTTGCACTCTTTAGCTTGAAAAACTTCAAAGACAGCATTACCTGCCTTAGTCAAGTAGATGACGGGGTTTGCCCGGGTACCCATCCTCCTACGCGGACTACTTAATCTAATTTCGCTATTCTTACCTATAAACGTAACCTTTCCAAGAATAGACAGATCCTCATAGACTTGACCGCACGGTGGCCCTGATGTGGAAGTTTAGGAAGCTGGGAATTTCATAGGACACAAAGGTGGTGAGGCCCGGTTCGTACCTGCAAGTTATGAACACCAATCCGGGCCTGGATGGATGTTGGTAGTGCATGCAGACTAATTGGGGTTAATTATTTGACGGACTACCTAGAGTGGTACTGACATTACGATGGGGCTCGGCAGTTCGGGCTGTCGCTTTCCCGCGGAACGTAGCAAAAGGTTAAAATCGCACCGACAATATCAAATCCAACCAGCCCGCAACCCAGATTTTAGCTACAAAACCATCCTGCTCACTCCCCAATCTCGTTCTCTCACTACCATTAACCCCCCTGTCAATTAGCCAACCACTGTGATACCTGCTTCCATTCATTGCAACTTCAACATATTTTTTATTCAAAATGTATTTTCGGATCTTCCTCCCTTCCCTCCTTCTGACTCTCCTCACAGCCCGTGTCATTTCTGCTCCTGTCCGTCTTGTGGCCTGAGATGCTGAACCGCAGGACAATCCGGTCGCCCCGATACCTGCCCTCAGCGAGGTCTCACCTGATGACATCACCGCGGGGGTGAATGCTGCCCTTGCCAACTTGCTGAGCAGTCCTCCCAGCCTTCCCTGACGATTGAGGTCCCAAATATAGAGATCTGGTAGGTAGCAAGCTATCCCTCAACGGTCCGCTTTGGCGGGGAGTGACTGACTTGTGGAATAGCTGAATGTTGCAAATCTTGATGATAGAAGCTCTGTTGCAGGATAGGCGATTGTGCAGTAGGAGGGTGAGGGTGTGGTGGCAGGAAGCGACTGCAGAAAATGTTGATGAGTGTGGTTAGGAAAGAAAATGGTTTTTAGTCAATTGGGATAGTTAGCAGGTTGTTGAATTTCTCATTGGGGTCGCAGCGAATAATGCTATGTTTCGTTTTGGTGGAAGACTGCGGAATGGCACAGACTCCTACGGTGATGACGAGAATTGGATTTATGCTTTTTATTTACATCTGCCATTTCCGCCAATTTTTTGAGAGTCGAGTTAGACGTCGTTCCCCCCCAGATCAAGATTATAGAAGTCCACTTTGGCCCGCTGCGCGCTCTAGTATAGATAAGGGGGGAGAGTACCCCTAAAAGTCAGTTGGCCGCTTACGAAGGGCAAGGAATACTTTATCCGGCACTCCAACACCCTCTAACACCTAATGCGGTTCTACAGGTAGTTCCGAGCAAGGAGGTCTTGCCCCTACCTTCGAGTATGGGGGCCTGCTACAACTGTCTCGGTGGCGGGATATTCAACATTAGCTCTTTCAGTCCAGAAAAAGGTATTATCCCCGAATCCAAGAATAGATCCGATAAACCTAGCCGATTCTCCTCCCCATGGTATAATCAGCCTAATCTATGTCGGCTCACTGTGCACTGGCTGTTTCTACATGCCCTATGTAACCCGTGTACGGAATTCTCGAACTCTTGGGGAACATGAGACCACCCCCCTGGTGATAGTTGACGGCGCATTTCACGCGGCCAACCCAGTCGCCATGTGCCCCAATTTGAAGAGTTAAGAGAACCATCTATTAGACCTTCTTGTTAGCGCTAACTATGTTTCATTTCTTAGCTAGTAGCTACCGATTGCAGTGTTAGGTAGTTGTTTTTGGTCTCTACCGGAAGAGGCCCGGCTATCAAACTGGGTTTGTGTGATAAGCTTTTGGAGAATTTCTCAAACTTCTTCCTTCAGGATTCCTGTTCCTGGGATGGGTAGCACACATTCACTGCTGGTCCCGAAGATGGAAAAAATCGCCCAAACACATTCCAGTATAGTGAAACAACCTCACAGCCATAGGCACTCAGGTATGTCTTGAGACAGGTCCCCTGCCCTTCCCTTCCGCCACAGCTAATTTCCTTCCATGGACTTAACATGAGAGTAAGGACAGAGGCGTGTGTCGAAGGGGTAGTCCGGCGAAAGTTGAGTATCCAAATTGGGAGAGCGATTCTCCGTGATCCCGCAACTTTTACCATTCTCAAGTGTTGTTTCGTTACTTGACTGACTTGGGTGATAGTGGAAACCCTATGAAATATTATGGGTCTAGAGATTTCCACCCTTCGCATCTGGACAGTGGTGGGTTTCCTGACACTCGGGTCCCCTTCCCGAGGACAATCATAGGCACTCATGGCACAAGGGTACTAATGGCCTTAGCATGCTATTCAACTCAGGCTGTAATAGCTTAGTTGGTGGCTGTTATGCCTGTTGCCCCTGGGACGTAGGTTTGATCCCAGTCACCGTATGCCAATTCGGCTAGGATTCGTCAATAAACACCCAAGGACTCATGCCCCGACAACCCAGAGCTCTGCGGTACCAGTGCTCTTCGATCAGGTCCCAGGAAACAAAGCATTCCACAACCAGAGCAGCCAGCGGCTCATCCTTCACCATACGTACTAGGGGGTGACCCCAACAAAGATTCTTGGGTTTGATGCCACGGTTGGTATTTTTTTTTTTTTTAACTTACCGGAGTGTCGATCTGTCGGATTCGTTGTGCGGCGGAGACATCCGAGATTCTGTCTCGACCGAGGTAAATGCGCTATGACCAAGGTGCAGTTATAGCGGCACACTGCCTGTCGGGGGCCACTTTTCCCGCACGCTCTACTCGCCGGCACGACTTTCGACTTCCCCAAACTGCCGACAAAGCAGCCAATTGCTTAGACCTAGAAGGTGTCTGCTAGGGCAGCCGAGTCGAAATCGAATACTAGTTAGAGGGGCTGCTACCTTGTCTGTCAAATTCAGTCCGGCCGTGCGGGTGCTCACCCTTGATCGCGGCGGAAAGCCCGAGGGGCAGTATTTTATTAGAAAGTGGGGGCGGAGGTGAAGTTTATCCCCCACTTATCGAGTGTTTGTGCCTAGTAAAAAGCGTCCCCGGAAAGTGCCGTTGGTGAGAATTCATACCTCACAATGGTGCATTTTCTGTGGCTTCACCAGATTTCATAACCCTAACCCTGCCTGCTCAACTGGATTGGGTCAGGCGGTGCTTGGAAACGGCCTTAGAACATCTTCATACAATCTACCATTTCACCTAACAGGCAGTCCTTCTCTCAGCTTAGGCATCGGTTGTGTTCCGCTTTTCATATCACCGTTTTGGGAATGAACCAATGTTTTGGAACAATCACCAGTACCTTCTCCCAATTTCAAGAACAGCGTCACCAAAGACAATGTCACTAATGGGATACTTCCGGCGCTCCGGATGGTACTATGAATGCCCTTTTACAGGGCGCCGACATTCCCTAGAGCCCGCCTACCCTCTCTCCACAAAATCCGTACCTCCTTTATCAAGTGAACATACAATATATCTTAATCATTACTTATGACGCATTTCCGTACAGAGCGGAGACGAGCTTTTCTTTCCCCTTTTTTTATACTTGTCTTTTTGGTATAATATATTATGTTCTGCCTTTATTCCATTATCCAGGGACACTATTATCTTTTTCCTGCCCGGAACTGTCATACCGACACTAGGGCGCGGCCGAAGGTCTTCCCAAACACCAAAGTGGGTTTCCCACAAAAATCTTGGAAAATCTTGTGAGAAGTTAAAGTGAATTGGCATGATAGTACGAAGATAATAATTTTTGATGAAGGTGTGTGCCATGGCTATATGCCTGACCTTGCGTACCTTATCGCTCCGCCCTTTGGTACTCGCGCAGTTACCGTGAATTACCGGTGGAAGCTCGCGAAAATCGCTATGCAGCCAAGATCTCGGGAGAGGCTTGGCAAAAATAGGGGTGCACCAGTCAGAGTCTCCCGCAGAAAACCCAAACTTCCAATACACACCGATCCGCTAGGGAGTAGGAAAGATCCTTTGAAAAAAAACGAATTTGACCGGGAGTTTAACGCATAGGTTATAATATCATAGTCAGATGTTGGGGCACCAGAATTGTTACACGGGGAACTGCAAGGGGTCTGAGTTGTAAAGGGTAGTACAAAATCCACCCAATCTCCCATTTATCACTTCCGATCTCCGACAATGACTGACAAATACTGCAGAATGATGCACTATGATCGCACGTGAGTAGGCAGATTGGGGTACTATCACCGAGCGACAAAAACGACGAGCGCGATCACCCAGAAATAAGGTGTATGTCAAAAGGGTGCTGGATAGCGTGCGACTCTCAACTTCGTGAGATCGCAATGCTGGGGAAACGAAAACTAAGCGATGTTTAGTCAAGATGGTGAAAACGCTGATTGCCAAGGTAGAACTGAAAGCGATGTTCGCTCGTTCGGCTCTCTTCACAGCTCGCTCGACGGCTGGCTTGATTTCACGACTCAACTAACATGAAAAAAGGCAAAACCCAGAGTATAAACAAACCACCAAAAGCCTCCTCATATGCTTCTACCGCTCACGATATACGTCCTCCTGGCTCCACATACGTCCCCGCAAGTCTCCTATTCCTTATGCACCCTCCCATGCTAACAAAGCAAGGCAACTAAACAACAGGCTTCAAAAACAACTTTTCCATTGAAGTACCAGTCCTGCACTCGTACCGCTGCGGGCGGTCCATTTGACTCCCGCGGTTGTGCTACTCCCATTTTCTCCGGCCACTCCGATATGGTAAGCAAACTTACAAACGAACGATAGGACGGCGGAGGATATGCAATACCCTTAATGGGACCGGGCAAGGGAGAAAGACAAATGACAATAATAGGCGATTTGGAAAGGCGAGACGGCCGCAAGCACGCACGCACGCACGAATAAAAGAAAATGATTTGTCCGCAGGTATGCGCCCACTCTCCGCACGCTGACCATGTCCTGGAAAGGTCGACTATGTTTATGTTAACATGTCGAATAATTTCCGCGCACGACAGATCGGTGGTGAGTATGCCGCGCAAAATCCACAGTTTCTAGCGATCTCCAAAATTCACAACCAGAACGGCGAATCACATGTTCTTGAACAGCGGTACTAGTTGGTGACCCTAGGCGAGATATTGGGTTTGATGCACCGTGGTTGGGGGTTTCAATCGTATGGGAGAGCTGATCTCTGGGCTTCATAGTGCAGCGGGGACATCGGATTTTCCCTTCCAACAGAGGTCAAAGAGCTGCGACCAAGGTATAGTTATAGCAACTTATTACCTGTAAAGGCGCCACTTACCCTGAGGCTCTACTCGCTAGTGATACTACATATGGCACACCTCCGTACGAAGCAAAGCCGGACTTTCGTTTCTCTCTCTTTTTTTTTAATACCTGTTCCTTTGGTATAATAATATTATGTTCTGCCATTATCCCACTGATCCAGGGAAACAATTACTCCCCGATCCCCGAAATCGGCATACCGAGACTAGGGTCCCGCAGAAAGTCGTGGCGAACACCAGAGTGGCTTTGCAGCAAAAATCTTTTAAAAAAAAGTGATGAGAGCTCAAAGTGGAGAGGTAGTGCGAAGATAATAAATTTTGATTAAGGTGTGTGCAAATGCAATGGGTGAATGCCTGACCCTTGTATCCCGGTATCTTATCGCGATAGCATGGATCTTCGCACGTAGATCCCGTCCAACTTTACCTGGATGTCTCGCTTAGCCCTTTTGTAGGTTCCCGGGAATTGCCGGTGGAGGAACATAAAATCCAAACTCACGTCAAAGGCTTGGCAAGAAGAAGAAACTTGCACTCTCCATACCGTGTTAACTCAGTCACTTGCACCTCACGCTTGCATGTTGAAATATGGTGAGGCGTGCCATGGAAATTGCCCAATTTATCTGGTGATATCAGTTTGGCCACGGTTGGGGCAGACGTTGCTGTGGTCACTAGAGTGATTGGGAGAACCGGGGGTGCTTGGTTTTATTTAGACACTTTTGCTCAACTCCACTTGTGGTGAGGTTGGGAATTGTGGACATAAGCGTTGATTTGATATTTCAGAACAGTGTTTTAACCTCCATTTTTTTCAAGTCAATCAATTTCTTCATGCTTCACCTTATTTCAACATGTTAGCGCGAGGTCCAATTGAGTTAATGAAGTGGTTTTCTATACGAAACTCAAATTCTCAACATGCGCAGATCCGGTAGAGAGGAATAGGAAAGATACGACAAAAAAAGTGATTTGACCGGGAGTTCAGCGCAAAGCCCAGCATAGTTAAATGTCAGTCAACGGATTTGTTACACAAAAACATGTACCTGTGAGTTGTCTAGAATAGGACTGATTTCCCTCTAAGACGGCAGGTTTGTAGGGATTGTGGATAGCAACGGAGATGGCTAACTTTATGTCTCTGCATCTGTATCTTGTACAGTACAGTACTGTACAACCGACAAAGATCGAGAAATTGATAATTCTGAACTCCCGAGGGACCCCCTTCGATTACCAGAGGCTGGCAGACAAGACCTGTTGTGGTTATTTTTGGGCCTGTTCTTTTCTCGGTAAGATCGTTCATGCGCGATCGCCGATCGGAGTTCCTGTGTTTTTGAACCCCATTCCTAGAACTAATCCACACGACGCGCTCCAGCGACCCCGACTGGATCAGGGGGACAGGCGGAGAGAAATGAGCCTTGCTTGCGGCCTGGTGTACTAAGCGAGTTTCGGGAGCTTACACGGTGATATCGTACGTGCTCCAATATAGGGGAAAGATCGGGGACATTGTCATTACCCCTCCTGCTCAGGAGATATGGATTTGCCTTTTTACTCTTCTCAGCTCTGGCCAAATTTGCCGTGATGTGTTTACCCCGATCTCAGATTGGGGGTTTCGGCGGTTTGGCCTATTTCTATTGATCCTCGCGACTGCACGATGCACGTTCGGTGGGGGGGGTGTAGACTCGTGGTGTTTTAATACTTTTGGCAAATTCTCCGGATTCAAATTACCAACTAGGTTGCTTGGCAAGCGGAAGAGAGGAAAAAGGATCTTCCAGACCAGAAGAGTTATAGATCCGCTCCGGGATAGTCACACCTCCTGAGCTCCGTGAGAAAATACCGATTTGCCTTGTGCTTGCAAAGTTCTGTTCCGTGTTATGGCATGCAGGCTTCACGACATCACGCTGTAGAGTTAAACCGAAGACCTTTGCATTATTCAGCTAAAAAAAAAATTGAAAGAGAATGTTCGCTGCCTCAGTCAAGCAGATGATGGGGCTTGCCCTAGTTCCCCTCCGCCTTTGTGGACTAAATCCAATTTCCCTTTTCTTGCCTATGAAAGTGACATTTCTAAGAATATTCAGATCCTCTTGGCCTTGCCGGTGCGGTTGCCCTGGCCTGGGGGTTTGGGAAGCTGGGGAATTCCAGAGGACACAAACGTAGTGGGACCCAGTTCACTGTTGGCCTGGATGGATGTTGGTAGAGTATGCAGACTAATTAGGGTTAATTATTTGATTGACAACCTCGAGTGGTGCTAAGATTATTAGGGGGCTGCGCAATTCAGGGGATCGATTTCCGGGAAAACGTAGCCAAAATTTACCGTCGCACCCACAATATCAAATCCGACCAGCCTGCTGCTCGGACTTCAGCTATAAAATCATCCTACTCCCTCCCCATCTCGTTCTCTCACTACCAGTGGCTCCTCTGTCAATCCGTCAACAACTGTGATACCCGCTTCCATACATTGCAATATTCAACCTATTTCTGTTCAAAATGTATTCTAGCGTCTTCCTTCCTTCCCTTCTACTGTCTCTCCTCACGGCAGGTGCCATTTCTGCTCCTGTCCGTTTTGTGGCTAGAGATGCTGCACCCCAGGAGGGTCCACCCACCGATATATTGGGCGACAACCCCTTGGGTGCTCTCGTCGGAGGCCTTGCGGGCACCCTTACCGACTCCTCTTGACGGTTGAGGTCTTAAATATAGAGATCTGGTGAGCAAGCTATTTCCCAACGATCCGATTTGACTGGCAGTGACTGACTTGTAGAATAGGTGAATTTGGAAAATGTTCATGATGGAAGTCCTGCAGAAGGATAGGCGATTGTGCATTGGGTGGATGAGAGTGTTATGGCGGGAAACGACTGCAGGATGTGTTGATGGGGGTTCTTGGGAAAGATAGTGGTTTCTAGTGAATTGGGATAGTTAGCAGGTTGCTAAAGCTGGTATCGGGCGCTGAGGAGAATAATTCTATGTTTTGTTTTGCTGGAAGACTAGCGAATGGTGCACTCATACCGTGTTGATGAGAATTAGATTCATGCTCTGTATTTACATCTGTTATTTCCGCCAATATTCTCCGAGTAGTCAGATGTTATTTTCGTCAGATGGAGAGTACAGATATCCCCTCTTTCCGGCTCTCCACCATAGTATAGACAGAAGGTGAGGGTAGCCAGGCAGAATTTTGACCAGTTCGCATCGGCACACAATGCCTCGTTGTCAATTCGATATTCTCTGATAGCTGACACGATTCTGGAGGGACTTCCGAGCGAGGAGGGCTTGCACCTGACTCCGAGTAAGGCGGCTTTGCTGCAACTAGAACGATCACTAGAGATTCAACATCAGCGATTTCGGCCCCGAGCAAGGTACTATCGCCTAATCGAAAAATCCCCCTCTTAAACCCCGCTGATATTCCTTCTCCAGGTCCAATCAGCATAATACACGTCGGCCCTCAGAGGCCCAGTAGTTTATCGATATCCTTTGCCACCCGGGTACGGAAACCTGGCAATCTGGAACAACAACATAGGACCACTCCGGTGCTGGTGGTATTTGATGACTCATCCTTCGCGACTAACTTAGTCAGCATATCCCTTAATTTTAAGAGATATTGCCAGTACATATTTGACCTTCGTGTTGTCGCAAACTACCTTTTGTTTCTTAGTTGGTGGACAGCGATTTCTGTGCGTTAGGTATTTATTTTTATATTTCTTAGAATTGGACAAAGTTAGTAGAATATCCAGCTATAATACACCGTATGTGTGCTGAGCTTTCGGAGTATGTGTCGGTCTTCCGGCCCTTTCGAGATCGTCTATTCCCGAAAATAGTAACGTATTTATTGCGGGCTTCGAAGATGCCACAAATTGCCCAAACACCTTCCGGTATGAAGAGATTCACCGCCGCCGCTGCCGTAAACTGTGAGGCATACCTTGAGAGAGCGCTCTGTTGGCCTTCCCTTCCGCTACAACTTATTTCGTTCCCTAGGCTTGAAAGGAGGTCGTGGACAAAGATATGTGTACCGAGGGTAGTCTGCCGAAAGTTCGATATCCAAATTCCGCCAATGATTCCCTGTCATGCCACACTCTTTGTACTTCAATAATGTTGTTACGTTATTTGACTAGCTGTGGTTGTTATAAAAGGGGAGATGGCGGCCTCGGGAGTCCGGCTTTTCTCGGGAACGTGGCCGCGAGCGGAAACTCAACGAGTGGAAGTAGAGGTTTGAGCAGCCAGAAGGGAGAAAGGCGAGGTAGCATTAGCTGCCGCGCAAGAGTAGGGAAGAGGTGGAGAGATGGGAGTCATTGTCATTCAAAGGAGATTGTTTGTTTGTTTCAAGGATGAAGAGATGATCATTTGATCTAAGGTCTTGAAAAGGAGAGCGAGAAGGAGTTCCCTCCTTTGTGCGAGTGAGAAACCTGCTCCACGTTGGCAACCGGCACAGTTGGGTGACTAAGCACCGGCTCTCCACCTATATCCAACGGGGGTGCTAGCGGAAACCCCTGTGGAAGATAGTATCATAGCTCTGGAGATTTCCACACTTCACAACTAAAGAGTCATGGGTTTCTTATCACACGGATCCACTTCCGGTGGCTAATCCTATGCAACCACCACACGGGAGTACTAATCCCTTGAGGATTTTATTGACGCCAAGCTGTCATAGCTTAGCTCGTGGCTTGTGGAGGCTAGGTTTCGAGTTGAATCCCCATAGCCGAATCCCGATTCGGCAATGCCCCGCCAATAATCACCCATAGAGTCATGCTTCCCCAAACACTGCGTCGGAGGCTAGTGCTCCTCTACCAGGTGCCTGAAAACAAAGTATTGCATTAAAAGAGATCAATGACTTTCAGGAGCAGCCAAAACATGAAAACAGGGATTGCTGACAAGTACGGCCGAATCATGCACTGTGTTCCCGCACGGGTACGCGGAGTAGATTACTATCACCGAACGGCAGAAACTACGACCGCGATCAGCCAGTAATAGGGTGTGTGGTGAAGGACAGTTGACTTTCCCGGCGCAGGACTCACGGTTTCGCCGTCACCAGTTATCACTCGTTGTTAGCGAGGCGCCCGGGCACTATGCCGCGGTCAAAAGCGGGGTAGGTAAAAATTTTCTTCAATTGAGCACTCTGTTTCTTAAACACACTCTTGCTCGCCTGAACTCACTCTATTGCTCGCACTGTAACTAACAAAAATAACAGGGAAAAACGAAGCAGTATAAATAAACCACGAAAAACAAATCTCCTACTCACTCCACCGCCCTTCCTAGGACTCTACCGGCCACCACACACCCACCACCATTGCCGGTCGTCCACGCAAGTCCCCATTCCTCCGCACGGTCCTATGCTAATGAACGAAAAATCACACAGGACAAACACCTAGACTCACGCACCCATATACGTCCCCCTCCCATCCTCGTACTCGTATCGCTCAATGATAGCGATAAAGAACGGACGAGAGACTGCCGAACAAAAGGACCGCGGAGGAGAGAACACCGAACGGTAAGTGACCGAATGGCAACTGTGCGCGAACGGCAAAACAGAAAACAGGTGGACAGGCATACAGCGAACAAAAAACAACATCAAACAAACGGCAAACAGTGAAAGGCGGGCGACCGAAAAAACTACGGCGAGCGGTCGAACAAAGCTAACGGAGAACAGCACGATGACGGCAAAAGGACCAACAAATACGGCGGCAGACCACCACGAATATCCGAACGGGCGGATTGAACGGCAGACGTGTAGAAGGGGGGGGCATAGCAGTGCATGCCGAGCATGTTCGGAGCATATCGTGCATGTTGCAAACATGCCCGATAGGTTCTGAGCATGTTGGGTGTCCTTTGAGCATGCCCAGCAGTATCCCCGGGGTTCTATCCATTTCTAACATATTGCAAAAGGGCGCTGGATAGAGTGCGACTCTCAACCTCGTGAGATCGCGATGCTAGGGAAACGAAAACCAAGAGATGCTCAGATAGGATGGTGGTAACGCTGATTGCCAAGGAAAGCGAAAAGCGAAGAAGTTCACTCCTTGAACTCTCTCCAGAGCTGGCTCCACAACTTGCTTAATTTCACGGCTCAACTAGCTTTTGTCTTCTTTTTTTTTTAGAGCCTAATCTATTTCAACCATGAAAATGGCAAAAACCGGAGAATAAATAAACCACAAAAAGCATCCTCATCTCCTTCTACTGCTCACGATAAACGTCCTGCTGGCCCACATACGTCCCTGCAAGTCTCCTATTCCTTACAACCCGCTTCCATGCTAACAAACAAGGTGAACAAAAAAACAGACTCTAAAAAGAACTGCTCCATTGCCATGCTACACCTGCTGTCGCACCGCCCGTGGCGGCCCCATCGACTCCCGCGGTTGTACTCCCTCCATTTTCGCCCACGACTACGATATCATAAGTGAACTTATGAACGAACGATAGGAGGGCTAAAGGTATGCGATACCCTTCATGAGATTGGCCAAGGGAGAAAGACAAATGACAACTCCGAGTGGTTTGGGAAAACCCAAAGGACTGACGGATGGACGGACGAGCGAATGGAAGAATGCAATTGTTTTACAGCTATGCACCCACTCTCCGCGCAGCGGTCATGTCCTCCAAATGTGTATCGTGTACTATGTTGATGTTAACATGTCGACCAGATTCCGAGCGTACTAGATGGGTGGCGGGGATGCCGAGCAGCATTAAGAGTTTCTTGTCTCCTGCAATATCCACAACCAGAACAGCGAATCGCATGTTCTTGAACAGCGGTACTAGGTGGTAACCCTAGGTGAGATATTTGGTTTGATGCGCCATAGTTGGGGTTTTTAATCGTATGGGAGGGCTGATCTGGTGGGGTCAAAGTGCATCGGGGATTGTGGATATTCTCAACCAACCGAGTTCAAGGCGCTGCGACCAAGGTACAGCTATAGCAACTTCAATGCCTGTAAAGGGAGCCTTTCTCCCTGAAACTCGGCGCGCCAGTGAACATTCTAGCTTTCCCTAACTATCGACAAAGTAGCCCACGACTTAGTCCTAGGTGTCTGCTCGTTCGGCTGAGTCAAAATTGGGTACTAGATGGAGGAACCGCCACGTTGGATCAGGAAATTCATGGCTTCCGCGAGGCTGTTAGCATCTATTTGCCGAGGAAAACCCGGGCGGCCCTGTTTTGGTGGGGAAGTGGTGGCAGAGTTCCAATTTGTCCTACATTTATCGGGTATTCCTCCAAGGTGAAAAACGCTCTCAGAAATGGGCCGTTGGTCAGAATTCAAATATCATACTACACGTTGGTGCATTTGCTGTGTAGAGAGCCGATAACCCTAACCCTCCAATGCGAACAGAATAGGACCAACCGGCACTTGGCAACAGCCATTGGACATCTTCGTAATATCCACCATTTCAGCCAATAGCCAATATTTCTCTCCGCATAGCCATCGGTTGTGTTCCTCTCCTTATATAACGCTTTGCGGAATGAATCAATATTTCGCAACATCACCAACCTCTTCTCACCCCCGCCAACTTCAACAACATCACTAAACACGAGGGCACTAATGGGCTACGTCAGGCGCTGCGGGTGGTACTATAAATGCCCTTTGAAGGGACAACGACGTTCCCTAGAGCCATCTCCGCCCTCTCGCTACAAGATCCGTAGCTCTTATATCCAGTCAACATATAGATATTTATGACTATATATGATGCACCGCCGTACAAAGGGAAAGCGAGCTTTTGTTTCTCATTTTTCAAGTTGCGTCCCTGCGATTATCCGCACTCTGCCTTTCACCTTTTTATTTATGAAAGAAAAAAGAGGAGTTCAACACCACAAACACTATCTCACGATCCTACCAGGCCACTGAACTTGGAGCTTCATAAGTGTGCTGGAATGATATTCTCTGAGAATACTACTATCTCTCCGTGTGCCAGTATTTCCAGGCTCGCCAAGGCTACAAGCAAGAAAGGTTTTGTGAGTCCTTGAAAAGCCTGAAAAAAAGGTCTTCTTGGATCTCCTTTGACTGGAACATTAAAATAGAGTAAAGGAAGTTATTGTTTTTGGTGTCTACTTGTGTTTTTCTTATTTCTGCCAGGCTTTTCTGCGTTTTTCGGCGGGAGGATGGTAAGATTGAAGCACATCGAACAGGTGTGGAATTCCCTCGTTCGACCGGGTTTCAGGCCACACCCCAGGGTGCATGCCATGGACTTTCGTGTAGTTAGCTACAAATAAACCCCGGGATTGGCAAAAGGAAAAAAAAAGTTGCTTTTATTTTTTTATTTTTAGTACTTGTTCAATTGGTCTGATAATATTATGTTCTGCCATTATTCTACTGATTCCGGGAGACTATTATATTTTTTTGCCTGAAACTGGTATACCGAGCGTAGGGTCAGGCAGGATTTTCTCGCGGATACCAAAGTGGCTTTCCCATCAAAATCTGTAAAAGAAAAAACTTGCGAGAACTTGAAGTGGGCGGGTGCGATCGTAGTAAGATAATAATTTTTGATGAAGGTGTGCGCAATGGCTGCATGTTTGACCCTTGTCTACATTATCGCGATAGAATAGATCTCCACAAGTAGCTACTGTCTTACCTGACGCGGACTTCTCGCTTCGCCCTTTTGCAGGTTCCCTAGAATTTCGGGTGGAAGATCGCAACAGTCGCTGTGTGGCCGACGCCTCGGCAAATGCTGGGCAAGAAGAAGCGTGCACCCTTCATACCGCATTAACTCAGTCAATTGGAACTCAAGCTTGTCTCTTGAATTAAAGTGAGGCGTGGTACGGAATTGCCCAACTTATCGTGTAATATCAGTTTGGTCACTATTGGGTCAGACGTTGCTGTAGTTGCTAGGGTAATTGAGAGATGTCGGGGGTAGTTGGTTTTATTTAGACACTTTTGCTCAGCTCCACTTGTGGTGAAGTTGGGGGCTGTGGGGCTGGGAGTTCAGTTGGCATATCAGGAAAGTGTTCTAATCTACAGCTGTTTTTTGTTCTTTCGGGTGAATTAATTTCCTCATGCCTCACTTTATTTCAACATACCAGCGTGAGGCCCAATTGGCCGAGGCAATCAGGTGGTCTTTCATACAAAACTCACATTGCCAGCATGCGCGGATCAGGTAGCGAGGAATAGGAGAAATCGGGTATCAATCTTTTTTGACGGGGAGTTTAGTGAAAAGCTTAGCATGGTTGAATGTCCGGCCACCGGACTTGTTACACAAAAACGTGGATATTTGAGTTGTGTAGGGTAGTGCCAAGTTCCCGTTTAGACCGCCAGTTCGTAGGGATTCAGGATAGCAACGGAGAGGGCCAACTTTATGTCTCTGTATCTGAATCTGATAAAATCAAGAAAGATTGGGACATTAATAATTCTAAACTCCCGATGGACCCCCCCTCAATCACAAGAGTTTGCAAGACAAGACCTATCGCGGTTCTTTCCGGGCCTGTTCTTTTCTCGCTATGATCCTACATGTGCAGTCGCCGATCGGAGTTTGGCTGTTTTTTTTTGATCCCCATTCCTAGAACTAACCCACACGACGCGCTTCAGCGACCCCGACGGGATCAGGGGGACAGGCGGAGAGAAATGAGCCTTGCTTGCGGTCTGGAGTACTGAGCTAGTTTCGGGAGCTTACGGGAGCTTACACGGTAATATCATACGAGTTCCAATATAGGGGAAATGTCTTGGACGTTGTCATTACCCCTCCGGCTCAAGAGCTATGGATTTGCCTTTTTACTTTTCTCCGCTCTAACCAAATTTGCCGTATCCGTCATACATGCCATTCCTACCAAAAGTGCGACCGTGGTTAAGCGAGCTGCTGACTCAGCTGCCAAACAAACCCGACAACGGAATGACAATGATCTTTATATTTTTGCCCTCGCCTAATTGTTCATGGGGTTTGACAGAAGGCAGCACACAAGGACAATAAAGTATATTGAATCCATTTTGGGAGTATCGCACCTATATGCAGCCTGAACCGTAATACCGGGTTCGGGCGATGGCCGGGACATTTTTTTCGTGACAGCAAACAGTCGGGACCATTCCTCAGACAGGTTGCGGTTGCGGCGGGCGGGGTGCTTGACAGGTACCCTTGTGATAGGAACCCCAGACACCATGAAGTTACACCCGACCATTTATCGGTGGTACTAGAATACGGTATGACAGAAATGTGATACCGTAGAAGGTTAGAACTTCCCCAGGCTGCACCCGAGTATCGTATGGCGCTGTGTATTTTTCCTTTTTCTCACCCGAAGGCTGAGTTTGCGGGTATTTGCCTACCCCTGTTCCAAGGCCGGAATTTCAACGACATGGCTCCGTTCTCTTCTATTCACCTACTTATAGTATTATACTTTAATGCGCTATAATGTACTAGTATCTTGCGAGAAGCGGTACTCTCGTCCACTCTAAGCCTTGTTAACCTGGTAAACTTAACAATAAAATACCTGCGGTCATTCTGAAGCTAATAGATCCATAAGCGAATACGTTACTCCCTTGATGGATTTTCCTTTGTATTGAAATTTCACCCTCTATGTCGCATTGTTTGGAAATCTTGGGGTAGCAGCGGGTGAAGTAGGGCTATGATAATAATATTGTTAGCAATTGATGTGGTGAGAGCGCGCAATCGCTGTCATGGAGGCATCATACACGGGACTCGTGCGGAAACGAGTACGGTACTAATACATGGTTGAGTGACTTGGGGAGTGGACTGATTTTTCACCCGCCCAGGAGGTTGGTGGTTTGACTGCAGCGATCGGATGTCCCGGAAAAATTCTTGCAGCACGTGAAGCTATTTCGAGTTGGCAGTGTGCTTTCACCTGCCACTTGTGGGCCGGGACATTCATGATGTTGGTTGCGATGCCGATGTCGGACTCGAGTAGAAGTCCCAAATGGTGGTCCCAAAGGCATACACCCAGGGTGGTGTGGAGATGTGTCGTTTTGTCTGTTGCTCTGCCCAAACGCAGAGCTAAACTGCCTTGGTCTTGTGGGAATAATAGACAGGAAGCTATTGTTCAGAGTTTAACATGACTCGGTAGAGCTGGGCTACGAGAAGAGCTCATTTAGGAATGATAACAGAAGCTGATTGGAGACTACAAATCAAAATGTCTCCCATGACAAATCTTGGATGTGGTGACAGTGATACAGTAATAACGAGGTGGTATCATAAAGGTTTGATCCCGGGGGCGGCTGGGTATGGGCAAGTTTACACCAAATTTGGCCAATTTCGCACACCAATTCCGGCATCAATGCTTTATAATAATCTCGGAAAAATTATTTGGGGAAAAAAATAGACTTCTTGAATTCTATTTGTAACCTCAAATAAATTTAAGAGTAGTAGCAAAAAAGGAGTAAAAGGTTTTTATCAAATCAAGTCAGGTTACTTTTCGGTGGGACAATAGTGTATTGGGGACAGTTGAAAGTTCAACGCCATATCACCCCTGAGGTGTTAAAAATTGAGTGGACATTTGTATATGGAAAATGGTATTCTTATGGTTTTGAGTCTGCCTATAGATAATTCATATTTTTTCTGAACTTACTCAAGTCTAATATCTTGGTGTGAAATCCACTATTTTCTCAGTAAAATTGTTCTCGGGATCCGTGAACCCGCAATATACTTCCGAAAATGTCCACTTACTTCCTCCTCACGACTGTGCTGTACGGCGCTTGTGGAACTTTCCCCAGAATAACGCCAACCACTGAATTTTGAAGAGTGCGAATAAACCCAGGTTTCGCACAAAAGTCTGGTAGCCCGCATTTTTCTTGGCAAAGAATGGGGGTCCAGTCTTAGCGCTAAAATTCTTCGGTACCCCATCATTTTTCATGGGGGAATGGCTGATTTTCAACACGCTCTACTCGCCTGCAAACAAGGGAGAATTAACGAAATCAATTCCATAGTGTATGCAATTATCCCAGCTTTCTGGGTAGCAATTATGACAATCTTCCTACCATGAGGGCTGGGAGTCGAGGGGCCCTATTAGATGATGTGGCAACGTACCTTTTAGTGGGAAACCGATGCGGTGTTAGAGGTATCTTTTGCCAGCTACTGTTATTTCGGCTATTGCGCCATGGACATTAACTAACAAGGCCCGCCCTTTACGGATGATAATTTCTGATTTAGTGGGCTCTGAGGGCGCTGGTAAATTTCGAATTCTTTTTCTTTTTCTTAGAGCGACAAACCTGTGAAGCTCTTTTTGCACGGAACAGTTCTACTCCGTTACCCAATACAAAATGACAGTTTCCTTCTACACGAAGATAAATTTTAAAGCGGAAACGCTCGCAAACCGGAACGGAACCATTGTATCCAAACAGAGCCTGACATTTTGCAAGGCGAAAGTTCCCGTTTTGGGTGGGAAGTGGTGGGGGGTTGGGGGGTGAGCCCACCAGGTTTGTCGCCAAGGTTGTACAGTACCTTCGGGGGCAACCACACCATCGAGATCATTTCCGGGAGCCGCGAGAGGATTATACGAGCAACTTCTATTGCGACCATTGTGATAGGAACAGGAATCCTGTGGGAGGCTTGTAAGTTGAAGTATAACGAAAAATGTCCATTTCAAGTGCGGGGGAAATGCTACGGGTACATGAGTCCAAATAACACCATTTCTCAGGTTATAAGACGCCGCATTACGGCAGTTGACGGTATTTGCTGCGTGCATCCCGGCATGGGTTAATTCCACTGAAGTTGGCAAGCAGAATCCCGCCTCTGAAAACATTTTTCAAGGCACCATGTGTCAGCTTGTACCAGACGCCCATAACTAATGATTCCAGGAGAAAATTGAGAGATATTGCAGAACACTGGGCCGAGGTTGGGAAGTCTAGGCCATTATTAGCAACGTCCCTTGGTGTGGGGTATTAAAGCCAATGTATCATCAAGATGGAAAGAGTCCCAATACGGCAGCGAGAAGCCATAGCCAGCCAGGGTAGGTGTGACGCAGAAGGGTCGAGTCGATAAATCGCTCTCATGTGCCTTGTGCTTGCCCGGCGTGTGGTCTGTACTAAAAAATACTTGCCATCATCCGAGAGCAGCTTGAACTGCATGGAACCGGCCCAATTATTCAAGATTTTGTAGTAGTTGCTGGTGAGTGGTGACCCTATGCTTTGCTGTATCAATGGCGATGTGACCCATTTGCTAATACAGCTGTGTGGAAGTGTTTGGTGTATCACCGCACATCTGGGTAATACCAAGTAACACAAGAGTTTGGTGCCACACTAACTAGCGAGAGGTCAGGCTTCAGCGGACCGTCACGATTATAATATCGTTTGGCAACTTACCAATGCTTTAGCATCCGCCAGAGCCCTAACTCTTCGCTCATCAATTACAACTACTCGCTCTACCTAGTGAAAATCGCGCATCCAAAGCCGGTAACGATCTTCGAACCATGTATCACACTCTTGGGTTCATTAGTGGTGGGTGGGGAGAATAACCCTAACCTTACAGTGCCAACAGAAAAACAACCATGCGACTCTTCAGGAATAGCCTTTGGGAGTCTTCATATAGATTCCTGTTTTAAGAGATTATTAGCCGAGGTTTATCTCCCTTTAACCGTCAGTTATCTTCTTCTTTTTGTCCCAAGCATTTGGGGATTGAGCAGGGAAGGCTGGCGATTGCCGGGCAAGACCTCGCGCGACTAGGGAGGAATTGGCTGCCTTTGGAACGATGATAGGCAAAACAATTACATGTAACTATTGGGGAAATAGGTGAGGGATATGGAGAGTTCCTAATGCCATGGGGTCCTACCTGAACATCTGGGGTGGGAAACAATCCTCACATCAGAAACATCGGCTTCCTCATCTTTTCACAGAGCCTGTGAAAATAAGAGTTTAGGATTCTTTTTTTACCTATAGAATTGGTGTATAAATTTAGTGATTAATAACTTTTATTTGGTTCATCTATTTAAGGCTGATATGGTGCCTCTGTAGTTTTCTTTATGAAATGAAGGGGTTGCGTTGCATACGAAAAGCTGGTAGGTTCTGGTTAGCAAATGAATCATCGAGTACGATATCAGAGTGGATTTAACAGTAGTATAAATTTAACATATCGCGCGCACGCGAGGTTTTCCCACTGGTCCCTCGCCGATCAATTTACGACTCCTGGTCCTAGAATGTATTCACAACGCATTACGAGGAGGAGGCGGGGGAGGTCGTTGTGGTTATACTGGAGTCCTTTGAGTGGAGGCTTTTCCACAGCGGTCATGGATGTTAGCTCAATCTACTGTATATGCCACTAAGTTTAGTTATAGACCTATTAGAGATGATAATGCCGATTTTTCTCGCCATCACTACTAGCTTTGGGTGCGCGATTGGAAGCTTGCACGAGCAAGGATCAGTTGGGCCCCCTTGTCCCCTACACGACTTGACTAACCTGTATTAGATTTATACTAGCAACCACTGCTTCTTGCGGTCACTGCTCACCACCGCGATGATATTTGTCCAGTAGATCCTTACCCGCGGCAAGTCCGCTCATTTTTCGATACCTAAGCAGCGATTTCCCAGGCTCCGGGATGAAAAATTATGTCTATTATTTTGCTTCTCAGATTGCCTCATTGTATCCAGTCTTTTGATGTAGGAACACAGAGTCTATGCTTGGTAGTACATCACGGACGAGAGTGGTTGGTGATAGCTAGTTGATCCTAGGTTTCTGCTCGTATGAGACCCTTGTCCTGGGGTACATGTACGAGGCAAGCCTGAGTGCAGGTCCTGTTACTCGACGTTTAGCGCTGGCTTTCTCAATGCAGCTAGAATAACTACAACCTAGCTTCAAACGGGTGCGACGTCACATTGCTTCTTGTGACAGCCAGATCTTCATCTTATTCCTCGACTTTGTACAACAAAGGCTCTGAATTGCCCCTCGCCCACCACCCTGTCATTCCGTATTATGCTTAGCTATGCAAGTTCGGGAAGGCCGTAGGTTGTTTTATTAGACCTGGTGCATCTCATCGCTGTCTTTTATTGGAGACGGCTGGTGCCAGCGCATTAGGGCTGTCCTTGTTCGGTGGTATGCAATTCCGCAGCTGGTGTTCTACTAGTGTTCGAGGCACCGAAAGGCCAGTTATACCGGTGGAGTAAAAGCAGACTACACGACGCTCGTGTTGGAGATTCCAATTCTCATGAATCTATAATTGGATACACACGCAATACCGCGATAAATTGCTTCTAAAACGAGGTCCACAAATTCTCGGATATTCGGGACAGGCTCGTATGTAATTTCGACCACCCATTTTTTTCGTTCTCGGCACTGGAATCGCTTCTTGCCGATATCCGGTCAATATGTGGGGTGGGCGGAGTAGGAGGTCCCCTTGCAGCGCTCGCTGCGGGGTTGCTCATTAGGGTTCAATAAATTATATTCTTCTGACACCCCTGAACCAGCATACGGGCAAGAATGCCTTGAAAGCTTAAAGCAAATGTCACAGTAGTTCTTGCCTTCTTGTTCATATGCCGATAATGACCGGCTGTCGGCACTGCTCCCGTTTATGGCCTCTTGTAGTACAAGGCTGGCTGGGTGGGGTCTGGTGCGACGCCTTTGCGGGGTTGCCGAAAGCTTCCCTTTTAGCACGAGTAGTAACAGATCGGGGGGCTAGCGATGTCACTTCCAGCATTCAAGAATTGTGTGTTGTGACGGCGATCTCTTGATCAGTGCTTGTACATTGCTCGAGTACAGCAGTGTTGTCGCTACAGCGTCAAATCGGATTTGCCATCCCGGTCGCACCGAACCGGCCTATCACTAAGCAACCCTCCAAAACGAAAAAAAACAAAATACTCAAGCACACAGGCATGGGCAGACCCATTTGACAACCATATGTCTGGGGGTAGGTACCAAAATCACTACAGGCGGGCTCACCGGCGTTCATGGAGATCAAAGCTATCTGCCCGACATCCACACTACCGGTAACAACAATCTCCATCCGGATAAGATACCGAAACGAATCACACAGTTATCCCAGCGTGCCGGTGTACTCGAGCAGTGAGTTCTGTATACAATGGGGCTTGAATCAAGATCCGGCCAGCGTCTCGGGATTGAAAATTAGATAGTTCAAAAACGGCTGTGTGAAAAAGCACGTCAATGGGAGCCACCGCTGCGGATGGTTATTGCTGTTGCAACGCAACCGGCACATTGTTTATCCGAACCCCTGTTAGTCTATCCAACTGTGTAACATCAAGCTGAACGACCTGGGGTTGTGATCAAAGCGCAGAACATGTGCCAAACAAGCTTTGCGAGGCACCGTTGCTGTTCCACAAAATGCTCGTATTGATGTCCGTCGTGACGTGCAGGGCTGCCGGGGTTGGAAAAAGTGTAATTATCCTCGGCAGTACTTCTTTGCCGTGGGAAGGTGGTTGCACAGCAAGTGCTGGTTGTGGATCTCATGTCTAAGCGGGCTGTAGTCAATATGCACGCTCAATATTTATTGTGGGGTATCATATGCGGTACAAATTAGCGAAAATTGCGAGGCATCTAATGTCCTTATACGAGCTTGGTAACATGTAGCTTACCCCATGCCCCCTGGCTTTCCGTACAGAGCACCAATATTCAATGCGCACGTATCCGATAGTAGAAGAATTCACTTGTATTTTTTGACCGAGAATCCAATCTGGGGATTCACATAGTTGGGTATCGGGTTACAGGGATTCTGCGGGGCCGAAAGTCTAGAGGAAACCTATCCAAACTGCTAGGGAAACTCGGGCCTTCCCTACGTAATACCATCCAAGCCTTTTAATGCTAGTAAGAAGCAACATTTCCACCCACACTGGATGAAATTTGTCAATGGCTCTCCCTTAGGAAATTCTTGTGTAGACATTTTGCTAGGATACTCCCATATCACACCTTGGTCACCACAAATTAAATTTTCTTAGCCCAATATGCCCCTAAGACGTTCAGAAAACAAAAATAAAAAAGTAGCAATAAATACACTCAAATCCGGGATCGTGCTTTTATGCTTGGAAATTGGGGTATCGTTTTCTTTTGGTGGTGGGTGAAATCTTGCGTTGTACTGGTATAGAAATTCTTGGATTGTATTACGCGGGAGGGACCTCGTTTCGCTGGTATTGTATAAGTTTTCTCGATTTTAAATGGCAGCTAAGTGAGGCAGCCCCATTCCTGTGTGTCGGTATTAGGGGTCTCCAATGAAGGCATAAAAATTTCTACTTCCAAACTTGTGGACCCAGATCGTATCATCAGAGTTTGGGGTGAGGGAATTTGTGGTGTCTATTGCTGGTAGCTGATTGAGGATGGTGGTTTTGCGCGGGGGCCCAGGGGGGCACGTTTATATTGTTGCTAAGACCTGGCAGTGTCGTATTGTGCATGCGTAGTGACTAAACGGAGTACCTGTGTCTCTGACTGGCATTATCAGAAGCAACGCTAACCAGGCGACTTAGTGACCGCGCCTGGATTGGGCGGACTGAGGATGAGCGCCCGGCTGGTCCACAGGGTAATGCCACAAGTTCTGGAATATACGAGAAATGGGTAGGACGTCGTAATTGCCTCCTGTTGTAAGGCAATCTGTATCTTTACTTTGTACTTCCCCCGGCTGAGTCTGAGTTTTCCGCGATTCTCAGTCTCGTATCCCAGAGGGGGGATCTCAACCATGTAGCTTATTTCTATTGTATCCAGACACTTACAGTAGGAGAATGCCGATCTACCGGCGATATTGTAAATTGGTTGTTTCTCAACTCTTTTCCTCCTGCTTCAACGCTTTAGCCAAATTCGATGGATCCAACTCTCTAACTCGATGGAGAGAAAACTAAGGTATGTCGGGAGTAGAGCGCAATACATACTCGCCGGGCCAGCTGCATCGATGGTCCTCCCGGGGCCAACAGTATCTGCCGGGTGTTTACGGGCTCCTGTTCCGCCTTATAGTATGAGTCCTTTCAACCAATAGCCGTGTATCTGACTAGGAGAACTGTACATTCTTTGGAGGAACAAAACCATCAGAGTCAGCAATAGCTGTCTCGGTGTAATAGATGGCGGGGGTCTTCCCAAGTACCTTATTGGCCCATTGCGACGAATTCACCGGGTGAATCTCTTTTGGGAGAATATCTAAGAATTGTCAAATTGGTCCTAGATTTTGGTTTGGCGGTCAAAGTAAGATCGCAACTTCGGAAGCTCCTCAATTTTACTATTCACAATGGTAGTGGTGCCAAGTTAGCGATTGTAGGCTGTGTATTGTATTTCATTTTGGGAATCAACAGGCATCAGTGAAACGTGGGATTCGTCGGCCGGTTACGGTTGATTTTTCATCTGAGACTACGTTACATACTGAGAGTTCATTAGCTCATAGCGTAGAGTAGTGCTAACATTGTTAATGTGCCTCCCTATGCAAGCCATTGGTTTACCGGCAAATCTGAACGAATGGTCATAGCTCCACTAACTATACCAAATCCTGCTGGACAGCATTTAAGATTTCAGGTATAAAAGGCTTCCTCTCGCTCCCCACCTGGCTTCCTCACCATCATCCCTTTCGGCGACAATCTATCTATCCACAGTTTTGTTATCCAGTTCTATTCGTTCCAATCTTCAAACTCCTTTTACTCAAAATGCAGATTAGCATTCTCCTCTCTTCCTTGTTGGTGACTCTGTTCACGGCAGGTGTCGTTGCTACTCCAGCGGGTGTTGAGGCGCGAGATATCAAGTCTCAGAATGGCTGGGATGGGACTGTCACTCAGCTCGACACAGTAACTTCCGTCGCGCCAGGCGCCGCAGCCGCAGAACCGAATTCTCTCACCGATAGTTCTCCCCTCACCCCTGGCGACAACGATGTTCCGGTGGCCGCAACAGACGTGCAAGCCAGAGATCTCGTGAGTAGCAAGCGATATCCCGCAAATCGGATTCGACGGCCCGTGACTAACTTCTATAATAGGAGAGCTTTGTGAAGAGAACCCCGGGATGTCTTTTCGCGACTCGGGATAGGTGGATATTGCCTCGCCTGGTATTCCTCTTTCTTCTCAAAGCTAATCTCGTCACTCTAGGGGATTCAAAGGGCCCTGGGTGTACATCTGCCTTGGAATGAGGAGAGCTTGCTACAACTGGAATAGTTACTGGAGGTTTGCCATTAGCTCTTTTAGTCCCGACCAAGGTATTACCTCCTCGTACTAGAATCGTTCTCATGAACGCCGCTGACAATTTCTCCTCAGGTACCGTCTGCAGAATCTACACCGGCGCAGGTTGTACCGGTACCCGCTCTGTCCCTTTTGGATACCCTGGGTACGGAAATCTCGGACTCTGGAACGATAATATGGGATCTTTCCGCTGCACGTGGTAGGCGGGTCCATTTTGGAAGACTGACTGAGAAAGAGATTGCCTACATTTGTGCACGTGTTAGTAGTATATCTTTGACGTTAGTGTAGGCGTGGACTTTGTTCGGTTTCTCTGGTGGCAGGCAGCGCGAGAGGTTGCTGTTTGGTAGTTTGTTTTTTTGTACTGTTGTCAGAATTGAACTGGTTTGGCCACCATTACAATGATGTGCGGTTGTGGTATTGAGTGTGTGTGACGAGTTCTAGGATCAAATTAATATTTCCTTAGCCTGCCGCCCTTTTCAGGATACCATTTTCCTGTAATAGTAGTAGCCTTATCGGCGTTCTGAAAGTCCAGCGAATTGACCGACACACCCGTATCAAGAAATTTCTTTTTGCTCCTTTAGGACTGATGAGTGCCTTGAAACAACGTTCTATTTGCATCCCCTTCTACCGAGACCTATTGCATTTGCACTACGCTGAATAGAGTAATGTGGATAATGGCATGTGTTCCAAGAGTTGTCGGAGGAAAGAAGTGAATCTATACCTCACGAGTGACTTTTAGTGATCCTCGAATTGAATGGTCAATGGGAGACATTTCATTCCTTGATTGCTGTGGCGGTGGAGGTACCTGAGAATGCCCTCACTTCACATCCTAGAACTAATTGGTTTTCTATCGCTAGGATCAGTTTCCCTGTTGCGCAGTTTGATGACCTTAGTGCCAGATGACTAATGCTATGTAGTTTCACATTGACCTAAGGCTGGCATGTCCAGGCAGCCTAAAGCCCCCTGGTACCAGGACCTCTCCCTCGGGTCCTCGAAAACAGCCCTAGTTGTTCTGCAACCGGGGCAGGCGGGCTGGGTCTCGAGGACCGGTATTTCGAGTTGAGCCCGCGTGAGGTGTTCTTGGGGTTGATGTACTAAGGTAGTGTTTTATGACCACAGAAGAGCTTCAATCTGTCGGCTTCATCATTACCTCTATAGACAAGCTGGGAGTCATCCAATATCACCCTGATGAAGCGCCGCCAGCCGCAAGGCTTTGGCGGCCACCACTACTTCGCACTCCACCGATTCCCGCCCAACCAGCCGTGTGCTTAGAGCTATAGGGTGTCCACTAGGGTGAGCGAGTGGAATTTGTACACTCTGTGCGGTGATCGCCGGCTTATCTTAGGAAATTTAACGTGGCACCCCCGGGTGCGCGCGCATATCACAAAGGGAAACCCTATTCGGTAGAGCCTGGGTGGGGGAAAGGGACTGGCGCTCAAGTTCCTCCTTCCTTCACAAGATGTTTGTTCCCAGTAGAAAATCCTCAGGAAAAGGTGCCCGGGGTGGGAATCCATATTCTACCAGGTGGCATATCATATTTGCCTAGCATATGATATCGTGGGTCTATAACCCTAACTCTTGCATTGACTTCCTCCCTCGAAAAACTGTCGAGCGATACTAGGAAACTGCATTTTTTGGACATCACATAAGCTATCATACAGTTTTCGCCATCTATCAGCCTCGGATTTGCTTTGCTTACCGATCGCTCCTGCTCGTTTTTATCACGCTTCGGGAATAAATGCACCTGGGGTTCCAAGGTCTTTGTTTGCCTCCCTGACACAGTAACCGGTGCATACTAATACATGAATTGCTAATATTATCGTAGATCAACTTCAACTATTGCTAGATTCAAATATCCGACCAATATGAGAGTGGTATGGGAATTGTAGGCTCAATGAATCTTGTGAAACCAAGATACCAAATAAGAGGTAGTTGGTCAGTATTCAGTTCTTGGTCTGGGGTAGTCGAGTATTGGACTAACGCCCTGTTAGAATGTTAACTGGTTTTGCGGTGGACGGGTATGGAGTGACCCCAGGATTGCGGCAGGAAAGGAGGAATATTGCTAATGCAAACAGGGCATTATTAGAGATAAATAATAAACCTTTAGGACGATAATACGCAGAACAAGTACATGCTACTATTGCGCGAGCAGGTAAGGGGAGACATAGGGTTCCTCGTGCCCGGGGGTGCGATTGTAGCTCAACGCCGCAGGCGAGTGTAATGAGAACAATCAGTGTAGCTAATTTATATCACATCATTTCTGCAACTGGGGTCTTAAAATAAACAGTTTAAGTTTTCTTGCACTATTTTACATTATTCGTAAACCATGCGAATCTTTGGGTAATCCCAAACTAACTGCTCGTGGGCTGATCAATCATGGGTACCAATCCCTGACGGCCACCGTGACCAATGACAAGTAGCATGGATATAACAAACTTGTAATATAACATGAACAACAAATCCTCGGACGCATTGTTAATGGGCGCGTGATGGCCCAAGGTATCAAGACTTGCAAGAGAATTACGAAACAATCACAAATCGGAAGAGCACGCTCACTAAATAAAGAGCGTACGGCGTGGGCGCCCACAAGGGAGTCGTTGGGATCGATTGTGGATAAGAAGCTGAATCACCCTCAGCTTGGACTTAAAGAATTCATGAGATGAGTGCTCATATATTGTAGTAATTCTGGGGAGAACAGCGATGTTCTCTCTATAATCTGTAAGCAGATAGTTTGAGACTTTTGTCACTTTAAAGCCTTCTCATTGGCCAAGTTGTAGATTTTCTTTTCTGAGGGTTAGGTATCGGCCAAATTCTAGGACTCTTATTGGTTCTGAGGATTTGGTACCAGCTAAGCTCTAGGACTCTCTGTGGTTCAGAGGATTAGGTATCAGCAAAATTCTAGGACTCTCATTGGTTCTGTCAATTAGGTAGCAGCCAAATCATAGGACTCTCATCGGTTCAGAGCTTTAATGATAGGTCAAACGTAATAGAGTAGTTCAAAGAGGTTAATGACATCATAATATGGTATTAGAGATAAACTTGAAGAAGGGCCAATGATACCATACTACTATGATATCATGTGTTAGGCATATAGAAATCTGAGACAACAGAGTGCACAGACCTCATGGTAGGGGAACTGCGCACAGACCCTCGATTTACTGAAGAGCCAACACGCCCCTCTGGCGCACTAAAGGGCCCTGCATGTCATTAGCGAGATTGGAAGAGTTGTGTCCTATAACTAAAATGTCACATCAATGAAGCCCACTTTATAATAACACATACTGTAGCTCAGTTCTTAAGACTTTTGTATTGGTTTACAAGGTCAGGTGTTCAACTCCCTCTGAGGTCAAAGTTATTGTTATAATAAATATACTTAGATATATGGAGTATGATAAAGATCCTTATTCCAGGCTGATGAGGGATCATCAAGTAACAGGGAAGAGATCTGATCAATGGAAAAATTGTTTCACAATTCAAATCTTTACTTTGCCTATGTTATCAAGACAAGCCTTCCTCGACACATACTCCCAACAAAGATTTTGGCCTATGTCCCTCAGTTATACTAGAGTTTTACATCTGCCTCACAGTATATTGATAATTCTCCTATTACCAAGGCTCACTATATGAACTGGGAGTTCACTTCAAACTCCACCCTCAGATCTCACTTGGATTATGTTTTTCCAGGACCACACTGTCCTATCTACCTTCATATATTTTAAAGAAATATTGGAGAGGGAGCTGCTCAAAATCAAATTGATTGAAACCTGCAACCCTCATAGTTCAAGCTACCTTCAGGATCCCTACTAGAGATTACTTCAATCGCATGTATCACACTCAGCTCGGTCCACACTTCGAATAGAGTTATAGTGAGTTAAAAGACTTCATCCAGTGTAGTACCCAGTACTGTATTAGGAGAGCAATAGGTACGTTTGGTCAAAGGTTGACTAGTTCCTCAGCCTGGGCCCAGAAACCCATATTTGTGCTACCAGTATATCATGAACCTTGAAAAATGGAAATTCAGGTCTGAAACCCAGAATCACATCGCCGGAACCATTTTTTACCAAACCCTCCATAGTACCTCAGATACTGCATACCATATATACGCTTCCATAAGCCCATTAAGGGATATTGAGAGCCCAGGTACGAGGTACAAGTAATCGCTCATCCAGGGCTATTGGAACAATTAGCCGATGACGAGAAAGTTCCCAGTGCTGAGATACCACTAAACACCAAAAATAGAATAATGGTAGGAGAGTTTATGTATAACAAGTACCAGTTACTGGTTTAGGATTTTCAGGTATCAGTTGATACTATTTGTATTTTGAATTTGTTACAGGAAACAGCGTGTGCCTCTAGCCTGATAATATAGAGTTTGATATTTTATATGTTGTATGTTTGGTTTCGAGTATAGGTTTGATACTTGATATGTTTAATGTTTAGTTTGAAGTATCGGTTTGATACTTCATATGTTTTGTGCTTGGTTTCAAGTATCAGTTTGATACTCCATATGTGTTCTGTTAGGTTTCGCGTATTGGTTTGTAACTTTATACCATTAATGTTTGGTTTCAAGGTTACCACTTTCAGAGCCTTATATGTTATGTGATGCAAGGCCTAGGGTAGCCTTACCTGTATGTCTAAGAAGTGCTGTTCTTCACGTTAGAAGAGGCAGACTTTGGCAGACCGAGTTTAAAATATACTTGGTTGAACAGTAACTCTCTTTAGTTCGCTATGAGAATTTTTAGTTTGAGATTTACCAAACATCTCAGAGACTTCAGTACTCATGATACAGTAAGAAGGGTATTCAAAACCACGGCTAAAGCCTCCGGCCATTGATTCAATAGTTAACATTTTTGGTAAAGAACAAAGCACGTTAACCCAATGATTACCGCATCTCTCAAGAGGTAGCTAAATCTTTTTAACTTTAACAAGTTATCAAGATACACGGCGTTTAAGGACCAAGTAAGGGCAAGGCTCCAGAAGAAGGCTCCAAATAGCACACTAGGGATTCCTATGGTCGGTTCACCAAGACTACAGCAAAGTAGTAGGTGGCAAGCAACCCACATGAAGGGGCAGTTAGCCAGAGACACTGGTGAATAATCAGAGAGAGAATTGTCATAACAACTACCAGACCCACCCACAACTACTCATGGACCATACCAGGAATCCTCAAGGAAGCCTGTAGGTACACGGGTACCTCCAGTACCACAAGATGATGATCTAAATAGCTCTGATATTGATGTCAGATCAGATGACATGGCTTTAGAGGCAGCACCGGCTGGGCTAGAGGCCCCATGACCTGGATTCCCAACACCAGTGACTTCCAGACCCAACCTAGTCATTACAGCCAAACTAAGTATCAAAGTACCTTCATCTAATAGGTTTAATGGTGAAGGAGATGATCTTGAACCAGAAGTGTTTGATAGATGGTATAACTTAGTACAGTTATATCTACGCCTAAATGGGCTACAAACTAGCGAGGCAGGAGGAGGAAACTATTGAATCCTCTGTTGTGAAGGACAAGTTCAAGAAGCAGCTTTGCAAGCAGCTAAGCAATTCGGTGAAGACATGACCAGAGATGACCTTGTTAGACTTTTGTGAGAAATATTCCAATCTTTGCAGCACAAAGACGATACCTACTTCAAATTCCATTAAATCATGCAAGTACGTAATGGCAAGATACAGAGAATAACAACCATAGAAACCAATTTGCCAATTTTTCAATAACACCTACCAGCCAACACCACCAGCGATTATGCTTTCATGCAACAGTTTTTCATGCGCATGGATACTAGGTTGCGACAGGTAGTGGAAGTATAGTTTGCTGCAATAGATAGAGTCGCAAAGGTCATAGAAAATGCAGAAAGTATAGATGCTATGATGAAAAGTGCGGGTGCTTATGGAGAGATGAAGTTCAAGAAACAAGCTACAGAGTTCACTTCCAAACAAGAAGGGTGGAACCACAATCCAAAAACGAACAACAAGCCCCATGGAAAGCCTAAAGAATGAAAAGAAAAAGGGTTCTGCAATACCTGTGAAGATAAATGACATCTAGCAAGCAATTGTCCCAGCAAGCATGATAAAGGCAAAGGCTGTTAGGTATTCTACCTATTCTCTGATGTCAATAAGTATCCTGTGACAGGCAACAGCTATCTGTTAATCTTCTTGTAATAGTGTAATAGTTCTCTTCCTTAGAGTGCTGTTACTTCGTTTCTTCTGCTTACCAAGACTTTGATTATTATTCTTAGACCGTTGTCTACATTCTTTGTTCGAACGGTAATAATCAAATCGTATGGTGGTAGAACTTTTGAAGTAGTAGAATAAATTCTGTTCTCAATAGTATAGGTAACAAAGTATAATAGGTGGTTGCATGAAGAACTATCTACCAGGCTCTACTGGCCTCTTTTTATAGTCCTTCACTCAACCTGCTTATAAATCAAAACAACTATGAGTCACAACCGGGACTCGTGAGAAACATCATATGACCGCATCATTGGTCATGTGTGTAAGCCACCTGACCTCTTAATAGGTCATGTGCGGGAAAGTAAACCAACTGCGCAGCCCCCTTGGCCTCGTGCGCTGCCCTCATAACCTCTTAATAGGTCATGTGCGTGCAAGTAAACCAACTGCACAGCCCCCTTGGCCTCGTGGGCTGCCCCCATGACCTCTTAATAGGGCATGTGCGTCAAAGTACATTTAATCCATAAACTCTCATGATGAGTATCCTCGTCATGGTGAAACATCTCCTCCCACTATCTGCCACACAACCGTGACAATAGCTCCCCTCTTCTCACGGCTTAAATCCCATTAGGCCATCAGGAACTCATCTTCCTCTTCTGTTCCTGCCATCTGTAGGTTATTGCGCCCTATCCTTCGCATCCAACTCTTGCTTTCTTTTTGCATGTTTTCCCACCTTCGGATCCTCGCATCCCTCCTCTTTAGTTGGGAGTCTGTCTTCCCAACCTTGTATTCTGCCAAACTCGCCCTGACCCAATGAGCCGTCATCGCTCTTGCCAGCTGTACGTTCTTTTTCTCCCGTTCCCTTGCCTTCTGGTCCCACATCGAAGCCTGGCCTTTGTAGAGTTCCTTCTCTACTTCTGCCTTCATCTTTTGTTCGCTGATCGTGATCAGCTCTCTCTGCAGGCTTTCCGCCTTATCCTCTTGTGTTGCCGACATGATCGGCGAGGGTGCTGGGTCCTGTTGCCAGGCGACTTTCTTGGATTTTTTTGGCCCCCCACCACGCAGATTTCGTCCCTGAAATCATGTTCTTGTCGCCTAGTAGAGCTGACAAGGGCGGTGCCCTGTCTCCTTGGTTGGGAAAATAGTTTGTTGCCATCTTCTCCGTATAGTGGGTGGGCCCGTCGTCGTAGCACCGTGTCCATGACCGACAGTTGTGTGCTTTCTCTTCTTCTGTTTCTTTAATTTTCCGGATCGGTAGGTCCACGAGTTGGACGCAATCTTCATTGTCTATTTCTTCCTGGATCCAAACCCTGTCTTTCATCCGGCAGAAGTCTGGGCTTGTCGGGGTAGTATTAGGTATCCTACCTATCCTCCAATGTCAGTATGTATCCTGCGACAGGCCACGGCTCTCTGTTAGTCTCCATGTAATAATGCAATACTTCTCTTCCTTAGCATGCTATTACTTCGTTCCTGTCTTCTTACCAGGACTTGGTTTATTATTCTTAGACCGTTGTCTACGTTCCTTTTTCGAACGCTAATAATCAAATCATATCATGGTAGAATTCTTCGCTGTGGTAGAATAGAATCTATTCTCAAAAATATAGGTAAGAAAGTATAATAGGTGGTTGTATGAAGAACTAACTACCAGGCTCTACCGGCCTTCTTTTATAGTCCTTCACTCGAGCCGCTTATAAATCAAAAGCACGATGAGTCATAACCATGACTAATGACAAACATCATATGACTGCATCATTGGTCATGTGTGTGAGCCACTTGACCTCTTAATAGGTCATGTGCGTGAAAGTAAACCAACTGCGCAGCTCCCTTGGCCTCGTGTGTTGCCCCCATGACCTCGGAATAGGTCATGTGCGTGAAAGTAAACCAACTGCGCAGCCCCCTTGGCCTCGTGCGCTGCCCCCATGACCTCGGAATAGGTCATGTGCATGAAAGTAAACCAACTGCGCAGCCCCTTTGGCCTGGTGCGCAGCGCCCATGACCTCTTGATAGGTCATGTGCGTGAAAGTACATGTAATGCATAAACTCTCATGACGAGTATCCTCATCATGGTGAAATGTCTCCTTCCACTACATGCTACAAACATCTCCTTCCACTACTTGCCACACAACCGTGACAGGTAGCTTTGGTGGAATTGCCGGATGGCATCTTGGGCATTGGTGAAGTTAGTGGCTGGATACAACTCTTGCTTGTATTCTTCTGACTAGCCTGTCCACTTGGCTCGGTACTGGAGTTTGCTGCAGTGTAGTCTTGAGTCAATGACTTTCACAAGTTCGTATTCGTCTTTGCCCACAATCTCGATGGGCGGCAGAGGTAGTTTCTTTTGTGATGCGAAAGGTGTTGTCTTGGTAGGGTTCACGGAGACTGATGTGGAATGTAGGATGAGTGTTGTCCATTGAGCGTTGGAGATCGAGTTTATATGCTCTTAGTCCGATACGTGCGATGATTCTGAATGGTCCCAATTTTTTGGAGTCCAGTTTCCATGACGGTCGGGTGGTTCGTCTATTCCTTGGTATCAACCACCACTTGTCATCGACTTGGAGGTTGGGATTGGGCTTTCGGTGTCGATCGGCGTATTCCTTCTGTTTTTCTTGCACGTGGCATAATTCTTTTCTCAATATGTCATGCAACGGTTGCATGTTTTTTGTTTCGATTGATTGCACTGGTATGTCGTATTTTGCCAGTTCGTATATTGGATTATATCTGGAGTTCGCGAAGAAGGATGTCATCTTGGTCGTTTCTTGTTTCCCGTTATTGTATGCAAACTCGGCAGTTGCTAGCATATTGGCCCAGTCATCCTGTTGATAATTGGTATATACCCGTAGATATTGATCCAATATGGCGTTCGTCCGTTCTCTTTCTCCGCCTCTCTGCGGGTGGAATGCCGTGCTGAGTTTCCTTTTAATGTGCCATTGTCTTGTTACCTGTTTCCAGATTTTTGCCATGAATAGTGATTCTCTGTCTGATGTGATATCTTTCGATAGTCACTGGATTCTGAACACCTAATCTTTGAATGCATGAAAGAATTGTTGTGTGTCCATGTCCATTCTGCAGGGTATAAAGGGGGCCATTTTTGTCAGACGATCAATAACAACCTATATTGCATCATAACCTTTCGATTCCAGAAGTCTAGTTATAAAATCCATAGCAATAGATTGCCATGGTCTTCCAGGAGGTTCGATAGGTTTTAGCAATCTGTATGGTGCATGACATACTGCCTTCGCCCTCGGGCATATCTCACAGTTTTTGACATATCTTTTGACGCCCTCTCTTATCGTTGGCCAGTAGTATGATCTCCTGATCAGTTCAGTGGTTTTGGCTGTACCCCCATGTCGCGCTTGTGGTATGTCGTGGTTTCTCCTTATCGTTTCTGTACTGAGAGGTTTGTGGGCTGGGATCCTCATCTTGTTGTCGTACCAAAGGTATCTCTCTTTTTCTTCGCATAGCCTGGGTGCTATTCCCTTTATTTCTTCCAGCTTTTAGTTTCAAGCTTTCCTGATTGCTTGTATTTCCGCATCTTTTTCCATCGCGCTCTGTATCCATTCTGTGTGGTTGTCGTTGGATAATATTGTTGTTTCCATTTCGTTGATGGATTCACTTTTTCTGTCTTCTTTTTCGTCTTTGAAGTATCTTTCCTTCGGTAACAGAATCCTTTTTCTCTGTTCGATTCTTTCATCCTCTTTGGTCGGTAGGTCTTCTTGTCTCCTGGTAAGGGCGTCGGGTTGTCCTCCTTGTTTTCCAGGTCCGTACTCAATCTTGATGTGATATTGAGATAGGGTTTCGCTCCATCTCATTTGCCTTTGATTGAACTCCTTGGTAGTGGTAAAGGCGAGGAGGCTTTTGTGGTTCGTTACCACCCTAATATCGTGTTTGTTTCCCGGTGCATATTTTCTCCACGCTTTGAGTGCCGGAACTATAGCCAACAGTTCTTTATCGGGGATGTCGTAGTTGCATTCGGCTTTGGTCATTGTCTTCGATCAGAACGCCACCGGGCACCATAGTTTATCTTCGCCTAACTGTGATAGAATCCCCACGGAGACGTAATTCGACGCATGTGTTTCGATCAGGATTGGCAATCTTGCATCAAAGTGTCTCAGTATCGCAGCCATGGTGAGTTTGTTCCTTAACGTATCGAATACTGTTTGCTGCCTGTCCATCCAGATCCATTTCGTATCCTTTTTCGTTGTTTCATATAGTGGTTTCGCCACTCTGCTGAATCTTGCGATGAAGCGGCGATAAAGGTTGCAAAAGCCCCAAAAGCTCTGTACTCCTTTTATGCTTTTTGGTGGTTTCCATTCATCGATTGCTGCTGTCTTAACCTGGTCGGTTCGTATTCCATCAGGGTTGATGACAAACCCCAAATATTCGGTTTCCTGTTGATGGTATTCGCATTTTGTTGGTTTTAGTTTGATTTTTGCTTCCCTCAGGGCCTGCAATACGTTTCTGATGTCGTTACGGTGTTGTTCCATTGTCTTTGAATATATGAGGACATCGTCTAAGTAGACGATATAGCATATATCCAAGAACCTGCTTAGTTTGGTGTTGATCAATCCTTGGAACGTTGCCGGTGTGTTGGACAGTCCAAATGGCATTACCAGGTATTTGTATAGCGCGTGTTGTCTTCGCAATGCTGTTTTCCATTCGTCTCCTTCGAATAACCTGATATTGTGGTAGGCATCCTTGATGTCTAGTTTCATGTAGTATTGGGCTTCTCCCAATCTGTCCAATGCTTCATCGATCAGCGGTAGTGGCTAGCGGTCCTCCTTGGTTACTGCGTTCAGTCCTAAAAAATCCACACGTAGTGTGAGCTTTCCATCGTTTTTCCTGACGAAAAATATCCGTGCTCCTGCTGCTGACGAGGATGGCCATATCTATCCTCTTTCCAGGTTCTGCTGTAGCTAATCTGGTAGAGCCTTCAACTCTTCTTCTCTCAAGGGGTAAAGTTTCATGAATGGTGCTCTGCCCACTAGGTCGATCTTGTGGTCTTCTTCTCTGTGTTCTGGGAAGTCTGTTCTTTCTCCTTCTTCGAACTTGTCCAAGAAGTCGTAGTATTCGCTCAGTACCAGCTGTCTTAGAGTCGCTTTTGTTTTCATGGCTTTCTTGTCGTACCCCTAATCTGGTACTGATCGTCGAGGTCTGCGCCATTGTTGCTCTTTTTTCTTCTTGACCCTGTTTGAGAATACCGGTTTGTTCTCCTTTCCGATATAGTTTTCCTAAGGTCTTGGCGGACATCAAGTTGAAATCAATGCATCTTTTTTCGTGTTTTTCGCGGGTGTTCTTTCAGTTGCTCCCAAATCCTTGATCTTGTCTTCATGTTTGATCGAGGCCGCCTGGTTCTCGTAGTCCTCTATTGTCGATCCTTTCGACAATTCACTGTGCGATTCAATCGCCTTTCTGGACTTCATAGTCTTCTTCTTTCAGATTTATCAAGAGAACCTTGATTTCTGGGCGATAGTCTTCGTCTATCACCCCCGCTCCTGTGGTTAGGCCATGCCTGGTCACTAATCCACATCGTGCAGCAATCCGTCCACAGGTGCTATTTGGTAGTCCGATCGATATTCCTGTTCTTATCACCACTTGCCCTTTGGCAGTGATGATTTCCTCTTGGATGCTATACAGGTCATGGCAAGCCACTCCCTTTGACCCTTTGGTCGGTATCTTTGCTTCAGGATCCCACTGTTGGATCCCAAAATCCGCTTCTTCTCTTCTTATCTCGGTGACTCGACAGGATTCGTTTTGCCATCGGGCTAGTCCGGAAGGGAGTGTATTGATCCTTGCTGATTCATTTAGGCATACTTGAGCACACCTCGGGCTTCCAAAGTTGATCTATCTTCTTTCCCAATCGATATTCGGGTTGTGTTTCCTTACCCATGGTATTCCCATGATAGCAGTATGCTTGACCATATTTGCTACCTGTAATACTATCGTTTCCTGATGAGATCCTGTTTCCATGGCTATTTCGGCCACGTGGGTAACGGGGCCCACCTTGCTCTTTTCCCCATTAACCACATAGATGTTTCTTGGTTTCTCGATTTTTGTGAGGGGTATCCGGTGGGTATTGCAGAATTCTCTGTTGATAAAGTCCTCCGTTGCTCCCGAATTGACCATTCCGTTGGTTTCAGTAATCCCGTTTTTTGTCCGTATTTTGATTTTTATCATCAGTTGATCCGATTCATCGTTGTTGTTGTCTGTGGTGTTGATTTGTGCCTCGCAGTCCGTTACCGTCAATATTTGTATAATCTCTGTAGGTTTTTTATGCTAGGCGTCCCTCTGACCACTTGTTACTACGGACTGCTCTCATATATAGCCTCCCCTATTTCTTCGGACTCCTGGCCTCCCATCTCTCGAATCTTGGCATTCATGTCTGGGCATTCGATTGCCCGATGCCCTGCATTTCTGAAGCTGAAGCATAAATTGCCGTCCCTGCGCTGGTGAAATTCTTCCGGTGTTATTCTTGGGAGGTTTGGCTGTATTGGTCTCCAGGCTTGTATAAACCTGTGTCCTGGTCTCTGGAATCACGGTGTTGTTGCTCTTATTACGTCGAGGTCCATTGCCTCTCCACCTTGATTGGTCCTTATAGCGCTCGGTGGTCCATTCTGTTGCTAGGCCGATCTTTGCCTCTTGCTTCGTCCTTGGTTCTTCCTATTCCCGAGTCCAGCGAACCATTGGGCTAATTCTTCGGGTGTGTTGAATATTTGATCCGTGTTGGTCCATGCTTCGCATGGCTCTTCGTTGACCCATCTTCCGAGTTGTTACCATACGGTATGTGTATCATATTCGGCGTCCAGGGTTAAAAGTTGTATGTTGTGCCAGAATTCGATAACCGTATTCTTTCCTTGAACCATTTTCTCGATCTGGTTTCTTGCTCCCTGCACTTTGTCTTGGTCCTCAAACTGAGCTCAGAGGTCTCTTTCGAACCCTTCCCATTTGTGCCACTCTTTGGGGGTGGTCCATTCCACGATTGGAGCGATCCACTTCTCCGCTGTTCCTCTGAGTAGAGTTTCTGCGAATCTGATTTTCTTGTCGTCCGGTTCGCTAGTCCACTCTTTAGCTTCGTGGTATAGTTTAACCTGTATGAGCAATCCTCTGAGTCTGGTCGGATCTCTGTCGAAGACACCGGGATTCCTCAATTTGATTCTTCCTGACGCCCATGCACGTCTGAGTCCTGCTACCATGTATTCCAATTGTTCTCCTGTCATGCTCAGCACCTTCAATGGTGCTGGTGGGGCCGTGGTTGCCCCCATCCCTTCTCCTATCTGTTCTGCCTCTATGTTGCGGTTGGGTGTCGCTTTTGAGACACAACCAAATGTTAAGTATCCTACCTATTCTCCGATGTCAATAAGTATCCTGTGACAGGCAATAGCTATCTGTTAATCTTCTTCTAATAGTGTAATACTTCTCTTCCTTATAGTGCCGTTACTTCATTTCTTCTTCTTACCAAGACTTTGATTATTATACTTAGACTGTTGTCTACATTCTGCGTTCGAACGCTAATAATCAAATCCTATCACGGTAGAACCTTTGAAGTAGTAGAATAAATTCTATTCTCAATAGTACCGGTAAGAAAGTATAATAGGTGGTTGCGCGACGAACTATCTACCAGGCTCTGCCAGCCTCCTTTTATAGTGCTTCACTCAACCGGTATATAAATCAAAACAACGATCAGTCATAACCGTGACTTATGAAAAACATCATATGACCGCATCATTGGTCATGTGTGTAAGCCACCTGACCTCTTAATAGGTCATGTGCTTGAAAGTAAACCAACTGCAGAGTCTCCTTGGCCTCATGCGCTGCCCTCATGACCTCTTAATAGGTCATGTGCGTGAAAGTAAACCAACTGCGCCGCCCCCTTGGTCTCATGCGCTGCCCCCATAACATCTTAATAGGTCATTTGCGTGAAAGTACATGTAATCCATAAACTTTCATGATGAGTATCCTCGTCATGGTGAAACATCTCCTGCCACTATCTGCTATGCAACTGTGACAAAGGCAAGGGCAAAGTAAAGGTGAAGAAGGAAGTCATTTCCAATCGAGCAAAACAGCAACATCTGGCAAAAGATGTGTTTATCAATAACATGGAAATAGAGGCAGAAGAAGAAGACATTCTCATGATGGCTGCTAGACTAACAAACCTTACACCTCATGATGCCCTTGCAGCGAATATGTTTATCAATAGCGAAGAAGCTAGAGTCCTGTTTGATACCAGATCAATGAGACCCACTCTGCTTTGCTCTACCTTTGTAACCACGCACGAAATTCCTTGTTAGGAATTGAAGACACCAATCTGGATATACCTAGCTATGAAAGTATCACAGTCTGAAGGTCATAAAGAATGTGCAGTTAACATATTGGCAGGAAGCCGGTGCGAACCAGGAGCCAGGATATTGGTTGGTAATATAGCAAAATACAATGCTTTAATAGGAATGCCTTTTCTGGAACAACAGCAAGCCCAGATAGCGTGTGGCAAGTTAGCCATCCTATTTCCAAAACACCGTATTTCAATTGTTTCTACACCTCCTAGTGGCTTGATCCGAGCAGTAGTGATTAGTACAGCAGATGTTACAGACAAACCTGGGGAAGTATTTCCCGAGGAAATACTGGAAGTTTTACCACCTCTAATGAAAATCAATCATATGATAAATCTTCAACTAGTAAAGAAGCCGCGTTCCTTACCAACTTATTGCATACTAGAACAATGGACAACCGATATGAGCATGTGGAGAAGAGAAAAAGAGAAAGCTGGAATCATCAAATGACAAGTAGTTTCCTCAGCAGCAACCATCTTTGTGGAAAACAAACAGGATAAGAAACCAGTGAGGCCATTGGCGGACCTCACCGCCAGGAATGAGATCACAATTAAACATGTCGAAACTATTCCACATCCAATGATGATCTTGAATACCCTTGCAAGGGCAAGATATCAAAGCAAAATCGATCTTAGCGATGCCTATTACCAAACAAGACTGGAACTACAGGATGTGAGCAAGAATGCTTTTAAAACACTATTTGGATATTTCGTGAGTAAGATTATACTACAAGAAGATATGAATGCTCCTGGGATCTTTATGCACATAATATCCTCTTTGTTTGCTGACTACTTAGGATGGTTCATGTCAGTGTATATCGATGATATATTTATTTTTTCCTATATAGAGAGCGATCACTTGCAACCCATATCCTTCATTTTTGACAACTCCAAGGAAGCACAATTCTATGTAAGTTGGAAGAAACCAGAATTCTTGGCCACCAGTATAGAAGTGTTAGGCCATATTATCAATGATGAAGTGCTCCCACTAGCACCGGAAAAAAGTAGGAAAGATCGAAGAATAGGCAATGCCACAAACCAAGAAACAGTTACAGGAGAACCTAGGAATGGTCAACAGCATCAGTCAGTTTTTGCCACACACTGCAACCATTACATCACCCTTAACAAAACTCACCACAACATCAGAATTTCTGTGGACCACCAACGAATGCCAAGACATGGAAAATGTTAAGCGAGTTGTTTCGAAATACGTGGTCATAAAACCATTACACCATGATTCATCACTCCCAATATAGCTAATAACTGATGCATCCAACACAGGTGTAGGAGAATAGATAAAACAAGGAAAAACACCAGAAAATCTCAGACCTAGTTTGCTTCATTGTAGGAAAATCCCTAATGCTGAAATGAATTATGGCACAATTGACAGGGAAGCATTAGTGATCATTGATGCACAGACAGCATTCCACCACATACTTGCAGGAAGGAAGTTTACCATCGTTACAGATTATCTACCTCTAACCTATCTCAAGAGGAGCACTACACCTACAAAACAGTAACTACGATGGAGAGGGTTCATCGTAGTTTATGACAATGAAATACTGTACAGACAAGGAAGATGGAACTCTTTAGCAGATACATTATCCCACCTTTATGGAGAGAATAATGATTGTCCACATACTGAGAATGATCCCGCGTAGGAAGACGTTTCACCTACTTCCTCACCTATGTAATCTTTTCTTTAGTACAGAGAACCTACCATTGAATACAAAATGTCTTGATTTGAAGCCCTGACAGTCGTGCACATCAGTGGTGATTCAGAATGTGACAGCAACTGCAGCTGGGAGCAAGCACAGTCAGATGTAGGCGATTACAGAAATAGAGAACTTCTAGATGATTGGGGAGACCATGAAAGTTATACCAGTGGTAGGAGTAAGGTGGAACTTGAATATGCATCAATGTATTGGGCATTGTGCGACATACCTTTCTGTCCTGATCATGGTAAACTAAAGCCTATGATAAAAACCTATGCCTGCTCACTATGCACTAGTGCTCCAGCTATTGAAACTCCCACAAATACTGACAATCATAGCTACAATAAAGATACTCATTCACCTCGTACCCGCCTCAACATCCGCACCCTCAAGCAGAGTGTCAAGAAAGTTGTAGGTTGTGAGACCTGCTCTACCCAATATCATGACTCTGAGTGCCCTAAACATCACCAAAACAGACCTTTCTATGGAGCACCCCTTGTATACATGAATGAGATTCCGGTACTAGAACCACCCTCCCTGCCTCATCAAAAACGAGAACTCTACAAGGTATATGAGAAACCTGCAGAGCAAGAGTAGCTAACGATATTAGAAAGGATTGTGGACGAAAGGGATATGATCCAAGGAGTGGATGATATGAAAAACATTTGCAGAGAACAGATGGTCAAAGAGTATAGAAATGACCCGATCTACCAGCTAGTAAAGGATTCTAACCTCACTTCACGAAATGGATTAATCCAAGATTCCAAAATACCTAACAGTCTGCTCTACACTACTACAAGAGGAGGAGCAGATTCCCTTGATATTCTGATGTGTCATGGAGTGAATGGACAAATGCTAAGAGAACTGATCAGAGGAAAGATACATAATAAAGGGCGCCATAGCGCTAATCGAAATCTATGGTGTGCAACGGAATACATCAACTGGCCAGAGATGAGAAAGGATTTCAAAGACAATGTCAAGCAGCGTGACATATGCCAACTAAACTGGGAAAGTACCACATTGCCTGCCCACAACACCCTTTCGCCACCCTTTCCCTCGCAGATATTTTTGCAATGTGCTATTAATTTCATGGTGCCCTATGCTGAGCAGAGATGACATAATTCAGTGTTGATTGTAGTGGAGAGAGTGGTTGGTTTCAGCTGCGTGATACCAATATCAGGAAATGCTACTGTGATTTGGACAATGGATTTACTCCGGCACCATATCTTTATAGTTTATGGAATAACTACACCAATTGTCAGTGTTGCTGATCCACGGTTTACCTCCCAATTTTGGAAGCAGACCTTGAATACGATAGGAATTGAATATGTTATAGCTACTCCTGGCCACTATAAGACCAATAGACCGGCAAGAAGAAAGATCAGAGAACTTAAGACAGCATTAAGGAATGTTGTCAATGCACACCAGACCAACTGGCCTAACTCCCTCCCTGTAGTGACTACTTATTCTAAGGCAGGCCACTCTGACACCATTGACATGTCCCCATACAAAGCTATGTATAGACGAGAATAGCGGCTACTCGATACTTATAAAGTCAGCCATACCATGCTACCGGTATCTGATGATTATTACAATCGACACCAGGAGATCAGAAATGCGGCATATCAAGCCCTATGGTTGGCTAGCGCAAGAACAAATAGAGTGGCAGCTAAGAGGAGGAATCCACACAAACTTGTGGAAGATTGGGGAATGAATTGTGGTTTTTAGATACCCGTTTGAAATGGAATCTGGCTGATCTCGAAAGCTACTGCCACACTGGTAAGGACAATTTATATGTCTCAAATTCGACGAACAAAACAGATCTATACTGTGAGCATGAATGCGAGGATGTACGGAATAAAGCAATCAGGCTTCTACTATTTGGCAGTTCAACCTTAGTACCCTGACGATGATTATGGGTTCCCAGTACAACCATTTGCAAAACTAGCATCTATCTGGAGCAACAAAGAACAGGAATCGGAAGTTCGATTGGTTCATTACTATATGGAATGAGATGGAAAAGGAGAATTCTTAGTTAGTTGGAAAGGATATGCATCAAGCACGAATAGCTGAGCATCCCTTGCAGGGCTAGAACATGTGGTAGATTTGGTTCCCGCATGGTGGAGAGATAACATCCCCGGAGATGATTTTTCTATGGTTTTTTCTGTGTAAATTCCTATTTGTTATTCTCCTACTAAAGATGGCTTTGAGAGCTATTCAGATGTACCCACGGTTGATAAAGGATTTTAGGATCCATATTTGAATTCTGATTATGATAGCGAGGGTGAGGGATTCTTTTTTTTGTTACATTTTGAAACAAGAGTTTCATTTTGTTTTCACGGTATAACTGGCAGCGGTTCTTGGTTTAGAATTTGCAGGTATCAGTTGATACTGTTTGTGTTTGGAATTTGTTACAGAAAATGAGGTGTGCCTCTAGCCTGATAATATAGGGTTTGATACTTTATATACTTTACGTGTGGTTTCAAGTATCGGTTTGATACTCGTTATATTTTATATTTGGTTTCGAGTATCAGTTTGATATTCCACATGTTTTATCCTTAGTTTCGCATATCGATTTGATGCTTTATGTGGTTCATCTTTGGTTTCAAAGGTACCAGTTCCGGAGCCTTATATGTTATATGATGCCAGACTCCGTGTAGCCCAAGTAGTGTATTTAAGAACAGTTATTCTTCTGGTTGGATGAGGAAGACTTCAGCAGAAAGAGCTTTCAATATACTTTGTTGAATAGTTCCATGCTAAAGTTCACTTCGAGTATCCAGAGTTTGAGATTTGCCTAACATCTCAGAGACTTCAGTAGTCGTGATACTGTAAGAAGCCTATTTAACCACCTTCGCTAAAGTCTTTGGACTTTGATTCACTAGTTACCATTTTTAGTAAAGAACAAAGCCAGTTAACCCTATGATTACTGGATCCCTGGAGAGGTGGTTACACTATAGACACCGAGCCAGATATGTTAGCAATAGATGATCCTGTCATATGTAGTCCCTCTCCATCAACCCCGACTGATCCTCAGTTCTTGAGAGGACTTGTACCCCCTTCTCACCGATCATCCAGTGTAGTAAGTACACACTGGATATTACAGTCCTTCACCCCACAGCTAGCATGTTATGCTGCAAATCTAGCCAAGCTGGCTAGCTATCACAGGATAATCTTCGGTCAATTGAGGCGAGATCTTGAAATCTCGCTCAACCTAGCCAATATCGCCTTACAACATCTGAAGGGAGTCACTCTACACAAAACCAGAAAACTACTAAAGATTCCGCACCAGATAGAAGAAGGAAAAAATATATGTGAAACTGACATTGCTGTTTTGTTGACGTAGCTGGCAGGTGTTTAGGAGGTTAAGGATATTCAGGAGGAAATGCTGCAAAAAATAGCAAAAAAGATGGATATACAAGATAGGAATCAAAAGGAACATGAAGAAGTAACTTTGAGGTTACATGGAACTCGAGGGCAATAAAGGCAAGAGGCTCTAGCCTGAGATCAATGACTGTAACAAATGGTCACTGGCCAAAGAACGGAATTTATGCAATTCAGGTCTCGAAGCCACAATGGTGAAAAGAATGTTAACGGTACACTGAATTAATAGCGTATGAATCGGATGGTGCACTGAAAGGAGGTCCGCCAATATAAGACCCAACAACACGAACAGGGCAATGAGATAAACAAAGCAGGAATGAGATTGACAGTATTGGTAAATTGAATTCTTGCTCTTATAGTGGAACAAGAGGCTACAAGAGTCACACGTTTAATGGCTGTTGTGGAAGAGAATGATGAAAACTATTACTCTCCCTCTATAGGTAGGGAAAACGGGAAAGGGAAAGAAGCCACTGATGTATCATCCTCAGGTGTCCAAGGTGGAGATCCAGAACATTCTAGCGATAATGATAATGATAACAATGATAGGAGAAGGAGAAGAGGAAGTCCAAGTGGTGTACAGCGAGAACAGACACTGGAACAGTCCTGTATGGTAGAGATAGTTGCCAATAACATAGTGCTAAATATCAAGCAACCACAGAATCACCCCGATTCTTTGAGGCCAAATCTACTGACGACATATATGTCTGAATTATAAAGTGTATCAACTATTTAGAAAGAAATCTGTGAATCGGGGACAATGCTGGAGAACATATTATCTACTTGCTCAACCATACTAAAGGAAACATAGTCCTTCCGTATACTATCTGGTATCGGAAGGCTATGGATAGACATCAAAGAGAGATTCAGCCGCCATAGTTGGCCACATGGAGCAGGTATGAACATGATATCAGCAAACATTTTGCTGCAGGAGAAGCCGGAAGACAAGAACTTTCACATATAAAGCTGGTATAGTATGAGGGCAGTATTGAGATATTCCGGACATTCATACACAATCTAATCATTAGAGCATGAATGACAAGAGAGTCCCAAAGAGGGGAACTGGAAACAAACCTTGCTAAACAAATCACGCGCAGGCTATCAGCACTCAGCTGCCATACCGATCAAGAATGGGAAGCAGTGCTAAGGTCGTCTGATTGATCAGGAGAAGCACTTCTTGCCAGAAAGGTACCTGCTAGAGACCAACTACCCAATGGGCAATTAGTCTCGGAGGTCAAAACAGAAGACTGCTAGGACTCTAAACCAAAAGGACAAAGGCCGAACAAACCTTATGTCTAGGAGGGTGGTGCCCAACCATGAAAGTGAAACTAGGAGGATGAGCTGGAGAGGTCTACAAAGAAGAGGGGAGGTATGGTGCAGCCAACCCACACGAACTTCCAACAGGCCCACACCGGTATCCCGCCAACAGTGATAGACACTCATAGGTGTGAAAAGAATGGCACACATTGTGAAATGAAAAACCACAGTTATCAAACATGTTGGGGAGATGCCAACATATTGGCCCCTATGGTCAGCTCAAGACTGATCAAAATGTGAAGTCATCCTGCAAGATCAGCTATCACAAAGCCTAAATTAGCACCCAGAGGTGCTACTGTTCAGCAACCAGCCCTAACGAACAGGATCTGGCAACTAGGAGATGACAAAGGACTGACTTAAATCAGTTCATGGGCACTTTTTGGCAGAGGCCAAACTATAATATAATTGCAAGGTACATAGATCAAATCTTTAATCAGAGAATCTGTTGAGGAAGGTTCATCGCGATAAAAATAGGTAGGGCGAAGATTTGAAGTGTAAAACAATTTTATATTAAGAACATCTCGTGTCTATAGCTTGATGATGTGTGTAAAGCTCCAGAGGCACTTCAATATTTATAACATACGTCGTAGTGTTCGCGGACTACTTCTAAATACTATTCCTCCCAAGTACCCCCCTAGTTTTAATACCAAAGGCCTAAAGCCTTATTAGTGTGAACTCTATTGGGTCTGGAAACGTATCATACCCTTTTACAGTTACGGAATAGTATTCTTGGGTTGTGATGACTGTGCTATTTATTATACCAAACAATGGCCTTCAACTTCATTGTCCGTGTACACTATTATATTATTCTAGTTTTGTTGACGATCATTCCAGTAGTCTCTTCAGTCATGAAGTGATCAAGTTCATGCCAGGCCACCTAATGCCAATCCCAAGTTCAAGCGGAAGGTGTTAACGGCTGAAGAGTCTCCCACTTATCTAGGTATTACTTTCGCAGCGTACTTCCTCTTGGTCTGCCGCCCTCCATATAGGGATCCTATTGCTCGCACCAACCAATCTACAGTGAATCTTTGAAGGGTCTAGGAGGCTCTGGTAGAACCTTAATCTCTTCTGCTACTGTGACATCCGCTTGGAGTATTTTGCCGAATATGTCTTATCAACTTCGGCCCCTTGTTTAGGAAGACTAACCTGCAAGCCCACTATTTCAATGCAACTGTGCCGGATCTCTTCCATTCTGCTTTTCAGATATCGCCAAAGGTCTCTTCTCATATATCCCGTGAATAGCGTGGGGTTGGATGGATGGTGGCGACGGATATGGTGTTTTGAAGTGGGCTTTGTTGACGTAACATTTTCGTTACTGGATGCAACTCCTTAAGTCTCGCTAATAACGTGCGGGCCCCATGAGATAGCCCAAGGCCGGTCTTTGAATACCTGAAAATAGGCTGTCTATTACCTTGTCTCCCATTTCCGTATGCCTAACTAGCACTAATGGTGATGGCATTTGTGTATTCAGTGTGCATGAGGAACGGGAATAGAAATGGAAACCCCCATTAGCTGGGGTGTATTACCTGCTGATGACTATAGGGATCGGGTAGCCCATGTACAACTATGGGAGTCGAAACTCAAAGCGATCAAACTGTTGTGAACCAAGTGTCTCCTTTCAAGATCCCAGCAAGTAGGTTGCAAGTGAAGCGACCCCACAAGGGACCTCTGAGTTCTAACACCAGAATTAATATATGGATAGTTGTGACGGAATAAGAGGAGAGTTAACAAGCCCACATAACCTGAGAGAAAACAGTGCGAAGTTTCTCAAGTCGGCTGGTGGCCGATCACTACTCGTGTATGAGCAAGTAACTATACTCGTGAAGTTGGGACATAGCAATGCACGATCTACCTGATACCAATACGGGCAGGAGGACAACTGACATAGGCTATTTCACCTATCACACGAGTCTGAGTCGTCTTATACATATTGACTCTCTTGCCTTCAGGCCAGACTCTGTGGCAGGGATGTACTGTTTTGGTGTGCAAGGGCCTTATGAGGTAGCTGGACAGATAACTGAAACCGCAAGGGAAAGGATCAGTGCAGGTGGAAACCCCATACCTGGAGAGTAAAATAGCAAATATTCGCGGCAAGATCTGCTATGAGCCTTCATCAGCAAAAGATCATGCTACGTCGGATGTGGCCACCAAGTGTCCTGATGCCAGTCACTTAACCCTTGCATCATCTGTACTTGGTCCGTTAGGACCTGCCCAGCAATGGCCGACACGTCCTCTGTGGTGTGTATGGCTTGGGTACACGCCAACATCCAAACTATGTCCTGCACATCTTCCGTGCACCATGATGTCTGAATCATGCCCTGTGCGCCTCCCACTGGTCTCCTTTCTTCTTATATGCCATTCTTCACCTATTGCCCTCCTTATGTGCTGACGGTTGCCCCACGTCCTCTCGTCTCCCACTCAGCTCTCCTGTGCAATACTGGTTGTTGTGAATGTTGGCAACACATCTTAATTTACTATTATTTTTCTCCTGTCACCACCAGTCCACAAGGTGTTGACTACAATTGTTGCTCTTCTTTGAATTCCACACTTCTGTCAGATAGTTATACGGTGTCTATTCCTTATGCCATCTTGTATTCTTTCGCCACATTGGGCAGTGAGACATCCCACACCACTAGCACTCATGTTGATATTACAGGTTCACTAATTTTCGAGAGGTCTTCATCTTGTGTTTTCTTAATTATTACAATTCTACAATTTCTAGCTGATTATCAATTAACAATTCGCATTCCCTACACCTTGCCACCTGTATTCTCTTCGTATTAGCTACATCTTCAAGAATGGAAGGTGAGGTGCAGTACTATTGCCGGACATTACAGCAATAGTACTGGGCCAAATCGCGCATTCTTTTCCCCAGCCTAAACATATCTGCAAATGAGATATTGCTCTTGACTTTTCGCTTATAGTGTTGCTGGAGAGGCCATACTGTGATCCAATACTACATCAATATATCTCTTGGAATGTACTTAAGTCGATGGGACTATTGATGAGCCCTCTCCCCTCCTGCTGGTGGATTAGGTGGGCCAGGCCTGCGAATATGCTAATTTACATTATCGTAACTATTCCCACATTGGACCTTACTTGCAGCTGCACTGTGCTAAGATCGTCTCACTCTGATGGTCATCGAGAGTTAAGTACACTCATGATCTAGACCCTTGCCAGTTGGTAGTCTCAATCTTGGACCTGGTAGTCACAGAGTGCAAATAGCGAGATCAGGTTTCCCGATAGCCAGACTCTTGGTGCACCCTATATTTCGTCTGTACCAGCCTGTTCCGAAACTGGTTCAATCTAACGGGCCTTATTTGGCAATAGCATGGTGACCGTATATTGAGCGCAGTGAATTGTATAAAGACCGGTTTCTGGGAATGTTAGAATTCTGATTGCAAGTTGAGTTAGTCGTTGAATCGTAAGATGTGGAAGTATTTTCAGATTTTTAGGTGGACGCCAATCTTTAATATAACTGAGGGATGTGAGCCAAAATCTTTGTTTGGAGAATCTGTTGAGGAAGGGTCCTCTCGATAAGGTAAAGGTAAATTAAAGATTTACGAGGTAAACAATTTAATATTGATAAGATCTCTTCTCCATTGCTTGATGATATCTGTAAATCTCGGGAGGCACTTGGATAGTTATACTCCACGTCTGAGTATTCGTGGACTACTTCTAACTACTATGCCTCCGAAGTACTAGCCTGTTTTATTACCCAAACATCCCGAATCTTATAAGTGCGAATACCATTTGACCCTGAAACTTATTACACCCTTTCGTGGACAGGGAGTAGTATTCTTCCATTACCATGAGTGCGCTATTTGTTATTCGAAACAGCAGCCTCTAACTTATCTATCTGCATAGACTATTATATTACTTTAGTCTTGTTAACTATCGTCCCTGTAGTCTCTTCAATCACGAGGTTATCAACTTTATGCTGGGCTACCTATTGCCAATCGCAAGTCCGAGCCCGACGCATCAACCTCTTAAGGGGCTCCGACTTATCTAGGACTTCGATACTGAGCGTGCTTCCTCTTGGTCCGCCAGCCACCGTCGAGGGGTCGTATTACTAGGACCAACTAACCTGTAGCTGATCTCAGAAGGCTATGGGTAGATTCGGTACACCCCTCACAGCTTCCACTACCGGAATATCCTCTTAGAGAGTTTCGCCATAAACTTCCTGTCACCTTCGGCCCATAGTTTAGGAAGGCTAACTTTGAAGCCCATTATCTTAATGCACCTGTGACGGATCTCCTCTATTGCACTTCGCGGATGTCGCCGAAGGCCCTCTCTGATATCTGCTGTGAACAGCATCCAGGCAGACCGACGGCCGCGACGTATATAGTCTTATGAAGTGGCCTTCACTGATGTGGTATTTTAGTTACAAGACACAACTCTTGAAATCTTGCTAATGACGTGCGGGCCCCATAAGGGGGCCGCAGGGGGGTGTTGGTGCTCTGGTAACTCAAGGGTCTGTGTGCAGTTACCCTACCGTGGGTCTGTGTACTTGTCTCAAAATTCCATATGCCTAACAATGATCTTCCAGAACACAGCACACGTTGTGTAGGTTCTGGCAGCTATATCCCCGCAATTTGACTAACTTTGATGAACTTCAAATTCCTCCAACCTTGTCAAATACTCCAATGTCGATGATATCACTCTGGCGATTGTTCAGTATCATACAATTTACAGTTGGTTGAGATTTGGTACTTGTTTTTGTTGGGCGTAGTGAAATCTGAGATAAGAAGTGCAGAGACCTGAAAATGCGATAATTACGTACAGACCCACGATTTTCCCAGTATCAACACGCGCCTCCCGCCACCTCATGGGACAAGCATGTCATTAGTGAGTTTTCGCGAGTTGCGTCCCATAACTAAAATATTGGATCAAAGAAGACCACTTCATAATCCTATATACATCTCAGTTGTCAGTCCGACCGCATGCTGTTCACAGGTTATGTTACAGGAGACCTTTGGCAACATCTGGGAAGTGGCATGGAAGAAATCTGGAAGAGGCACATTGAGAACGTAGGTTTCCAAGTTGCAGTGCCTAAACTATAGCCCTCAAGTGATGTGACGTTTTTGACAAAATACTCGGAGAGGATGTCCCAGTACCTGAGGCTATTGGCGGCATACTGAATCCACCCATACCCTTCGGAGATCAGCTGTAGGTTGGTTGGTCCGAGTCATAGGACCCCTCTATGGAGGCTGGCGGACCAAGAGGATGCACTCTCAAAAAGTTAGACGTAGATAACTCGGAGACCCTTAAGATGTTGACCCAGTGGGCTCATACTTGCGATTAGCGCCACATGGCCCAGCATGAACTGGATCACTTCATGACCAAAGATAGTACTGGCATGATAGTCTACACGACTTGAGTAATATAATAGTCTACGCGGACAAGTAAGTTGGGGACCCCTGTTTGGTATATCAAATACTGCAGTCACCTCAATAAAGGAATACTATTTCGTAACTATAAACGGGTAAAATAACCTTCTGGGTTAAATGGTATTTGTACTTATAAGATTCGGATGTTTGTATACTAAGATCAGAATGGTACTTCGGAGGCATACTCAGTGGAAGAGGTTCTCGAACACTCAGATGCTCGATATAAATATTGAATTCCCTACAAAGTTATACTGATATCATCAAGCAACTGAGAAGAGACCTGATCAAAATAAACCTTGATTTTGCCCCTTAAATCTTTACATTAACTATTTATCGAGATGAGCCTTCCTCAACAGATTCTACGAACAAAGATTTGGCCTATGTCTTTCAGAATTATACTACAATTTGGCCTCCTCCTACAAGTTTCGTCCAAAACATCCTCAACGTCAGTGGGGAGATCAGCTGCAGATTTCTGCTGTGAATCAAGGTTCAAAAGCCTCATTTGGATTGTGTAATGTCTCCTGTAGTTGTGGACTATCGGGTGCAGGCCATCATTTTTATTTGAACATCGCCTTCCGTCCCTAATCTGTTCCTTGTATTCTTCCTTTCTGAACTCTATAAAATACTGTAGGATGTTACTACACTGGTACACGTGATCCCGGAAATGCTGCGGTAGATGCATCTTAAGAAATTTGAAATGAAATTCTCCCTGGATCAATTGCATTGCTTGATGGTTCTCTTCTGGCCATTGCTGCACCTGCACATGGCCCCACTTCCGTTGGACGAGTGATTGATTAACTAGGGTTCTCGGACATCTTAGCTCCCCATGCCGGGCTTCAATCTTTGAACTTGTTGGTCTAGAGATTCAAAATTCCCTAATAATATTGTTCCTAGTGTAAAACCAATGCAGTTGTTATTTCAAATAATCGATGGTCTCCGCCTCATTACTTCAGTATTGGGGCACCAGACTAAAATCCAGTAATGGCGAGACAACATCGAGCGCATGCTTGAAAGGTTGCTGTTAGTCCTATCCTGGTATCACAATGTCATGGGGAGAACACGACCGTGAGGCCAGCGCAGGTTTTTCAACTTGTTTTCTTGCCCCTGAGTAACCTCACCATAGGCTATTTGAGGTACATAGACCCTGGAATACACTGGTAAAGATTTTCAGGCATCCTCAAATACTTCCAGCTCCCTATGTTCTTTCCGAAACGAGTGCACCTAATGCATAACCCAGCTTGAAACGTTCAAGATAGACAGTATGGAGTAGATCTAGCGGATGTGGATCTGCAGCGGAAATGCGCACCAGTACATGGAAAATATTAGATACAATCTTGATATCAAGAGCATTAAACATGACGTTGAACTCGCCTAATGTCGACTCCGGTACCACATCAAGAACCCTTTTCGCCCAGCGCTCGTATGTTCCCTAATCTAATGCTTGATACCTCTCTTGCGTATTTGATCCTAACATATCTAGACGTATCTCATATTTAGGAATGTTATTAGATTTTATGCCATCCAGCGCAAAATTTCCCATATTGTCGGTAATCCAGAACACCAATATGGGGAAGCATTTCTGAATTTTTCCAGCGGCACTGTCAATTTAGACACTGTTCAGCCTGGCCTCTTGTAAGGACAGGAATAGGAACTCGCATACACCTTATTCTCTGTTGGCATTGATTTGCCACTGGTGCCCATCTGCAATAGAGAACTACTAGAACTTGAGTGGGATGGGCAATACTGTAAGAAGGAGAACTTCCATCATTCCAGGTCTCTTATGCTTGGTCGGCAGAAGATTTCCAATTGTCATATACACAGGCTACGAGTTCTTGTCACAGGAGAGGTTGCTGAGGTGCATCTGATCTGACAACCCTACGATTAGAACCACTGTTATGCTGGATAGAAGTGTTTTCTATTATCAGTTAGCCTGCCTATTTGGCATAAGGGGGGTGTACTATATTGGCACCCTACTTGATTGTCCCACTATCAGTCTCCTGTATGCACTTCTGAATATACACATTGTTTATTCAAAGCGTGTTTATGTTGCTGAGAGTAAAAAGGGTCCTCTTCGTAGGCTTGCTTTTGAAGAAGGTAGCGGATACAGTCTGAAACTTTGTGGTAGAATAAAGGCAAAGCCCTGGTGCCATCTTCCACTTCACGGTCGAACGATCCTTAGTATATGCGACAAAGATCCAATAAGCAGAGGTGGTTCGTAAGTGTATGCATAAAGCTCTAGCCAATGTAGACGGAATTGCCACGGGCATTTGAAAAATATTCATTAATCTGTGACCTGGATACCTTGCTTTGTATCAACCAGGATCCAAGTTTGAAATCGTGCCTGCTAGCAAATGGTACCCCAGGGGTCATGACATAGAATTTAGCATTCATCTACCAATTCCTCCACGTCTACGATAGATACCTCAGTGTAGGGATAATACAGCTGCGCGTAAGAAGCGGACAATGTAATGACCATATGGAGTGATTCCTGCTCTGATTAATTGGCAACTCCTTCATTGGTGGTATCTTGCTGGGAGCCAAACATACCAGCGCCTAGTTTGTAGTCGGAATGCTGTGGATTATTCTCCTGGGCCATGACATTGTGAGGCAATTGGGAGGATCCCACATCTTGAATATTCTTTGCTAAGGTAGTACTATGTATGTCCAATGGATGAAGATCTGTGATATCTGCCTCTGCTCTTGGGACGTGTTTCTTATAAGCAATAGCACCAACGTACTGCCTTTGGAAAACGCACTTTTCGTTAGCATTGTGGGACACAGATCAGTGAATCATAAGAAGCTGGTATGTATTATCAGCTGAAGGCTGAATCTTCTTTATCAGGCATCGGGATCAATATGCCAACTGAAGCCAACAAGTTCCAACAAGGTGAGATACTTCTAATATTTAATGTGGTTTAGCCTGCAGATGCCGAGGTGATCTGCATCAAACTATGATTTGTTTTCGAGAAATAGTTTCATTTATACATGAACAGAAGAGTTCCCGCTGAAGACTTCTAGACTGTATAATGTCTACATTTCAAGCTGCGGAGAAGAAAACTGGCATTATGGGCATCTGATGAATGAATTCATAATAACCTGGGAACAGTTTCCAGATGACTAGAGCCTCAGTCACTGTTATTTAAACCCAATTGATCACCACCAAAGGAAGCTTAAACTAAGAAATGTATCGACAACTTACACAGCATTCAGCATATCCACAAAACTTAAAATATCAATACAAGGAACTAATCAGAAGACATGGCTCCCAATAATAATACATAGGACATCCACATGCCAAATCTTCGAAAGGGACATACAGCTCCACCAGGGCCTGTATATATGCACGCAGCTGTAGTACTTGCTGTGGGATTACCTCTGGGAGGGCCGGAAATAAGGAAATCAGTCGGGACAAGACCAGGCTTAACTTTACCACCTATGATCCTCGACGACTACCCTATGTGGTGTGGAGAAAAATTGTGCTGGACCAGATCTGAGCTTGGAATTACACCAATATTAATACTTTCTGGAACAAGGACTTCTGCGAGATTTTCCAGGGCATGAGGAGATTGCACCCAGCTTGCAAAGCTATTGTGACGGTAGTGACCAATGAAATTTACTGGAGGCAGTAGATTGAAGATCCTATCATTTAACTTATTAAGAAGAGTAGCAAGAAGTTAACATATGGTCTTCTCAATAAAGGTGTACCACAATATGCGCCGGGTGCACCAGCAATCATCTCTGTGCACATCCTTGTTGAAGCAATCTTACTGCTCCTCAGAGCCTTGTGTCAATGGAGCATGAACGCTCCTGAACAGCCGGTGCTCAGTAATACTGAAGATCCCCAAGCTAGCCCGGACGTGCCTCCATAGCCGGTTTCTGGGTCTGCTGACATTCCTCTAAGTTATCAGAATGTTCTGTAAGGGTTAGTGCCTGTGATTGCAGAAGTTCTAAAAGCTAGCTAGACCACGGCTGCACAGTCGGTTGCAGGAAATGTGCAAGATCTGCAAGGCAGTCACAAGATTCCGCAATAGCCGGTGCCCGGGAATGCCGCAGTTCACCAAGGTGATCAAAACATGCCGCAACAGCCAGCACATGGTAATGACAAAGTTCCCCCAGTGGGTCTCAATGTTCAGTAACAGCTGGCGCTTGGGAATGACAAAGTTCTACAAGCTGACTAGAACATACGCCAATAGCTAGAGCTAAGGAATGCCAAAGTTTCCCAAGCCAATAAGCATCTTACACAATAGTCCACACTTAGGAATGTCAAAGTTCCCTAAGCTGGTCATAATATTCCAAAACAGCTGGTGCCTGAGATTGCAGAAGTTCCCCAAGTGGGCCAGAATATATCTCAACAGTTAGTGCGGTAAGGTATTATGGCTATCAGAACAGGTTAGTCCACTGCCCTTAAAGCTTCGAGTTTGCACGCACTGACCAGGAAAATATAAATTGGAACACATTGCTAGAGTGTCCAGATGCCGTACGTATTGTTCTGGTCCTCCTGTCAACATGTAGAGTGGGTCTGCCTGTCTCTGACAGGATGTTAGTGGAAGCCCAACCTGACTATCAATGTGTCTATTGGCCAGGCAATCATTTATTGGGAGTATGATTTGGAGAGCTGGATTGCAGCGATCTTTCTAGATTGTACGCCATAACTGTGAAGCAGGTGCCAATCTGGCAATTCGGTATATCCTAGACGTGACTGGTGAAAGAAGGAGGATCCTCTGCAGGTGCCCAGTACAACCTCTAGGTCAGATGAATCACATTTTCGTCGAAAGTAATGAAACAATGCATGCCGAGTTGCTCTCAAATCAGGTGCCGCAGGATCGACAGGATATTTTAATATATTGTTGCCCTGATGAAGGCAACCCAAGACCCGCAACCACCGCAGTCACGGGCCATCTCTATGCTAAAGGATAGGTAGTGTGTAATATTGGCAACAAACAAGATACAAGGAGATATAAAATGTATACCAGGGCTCCGATACCGTCCATCTCGGATAATGCCAGTCAAGGCAGTGGCTCGTGGGTAGGCTGTTGGCATGTCGGCGATATGACAATCATAGTAGCCTCGCTCTCTGTGGACAGGTTAATTGACAGGAGTGAGCATCACACAGTACTCAAATATCTGTGATTCCAGGCATGTGCGCCTAGCATTGACACGAACAATTGTAGAGGTGTTATGTGCCCTAATAGGCATCAGTTCTCCGCAATGGGTAGACGATACTTCTCTGGTTCTATCTCAACAATAGTTGTTAGCCCTGTGCCAGCGATAAGGTGAGAGAGCCTCTCGTATCTCAGATCCATATCGCCTATGGTACTCTTTCTTCAACTGGCCTCTCACAGTAGAGTCCACTTCTCCTGTATAGGAATTTGTAAAGAGCACAAAGGTTTCATATTCGTAAAAGCATGAAGTAATAATCAAGGTCATAACTTAGAACAAAGTGCCAAGAGCCTATCTACTCGGTCCTAGTGACCTTGTCTTATTGTTGCTCTTCACGCCCTTGTGACTCACTCCTCAAGTTACGCAACATATATGACTCATAACTACAAGTTGTATCAAAATATTATAAACTAGTAACAGGACCGAAATGGTCACATGTGGGAAACATACGTATCATCATAAACCAATCATGTGACCAAAGTGGTCATATGTGTCAAACGTAACATACCTATGACTCATAGCTATAAGTCTTGTGAAAACCTCTTCCTTGCTAAGCCCCATTTATGACATTAGCTCCTCCCTCCCTAAGCTCGAGTGCCTTGTAGCTTAGAATCTCTCATTGTGGAGGCGGTCTGCAAACCTCATGAAGCGTTTGGGAATGTCTGTTACTTCCTTCCAGTACCTGTGCACCTCGTTAATAACTGCTCTTCGCTTGAGCTTTTCCTTTCAAAGAGCTATGTCTGCTTATACTATCTTGTTGTTATGGGAGGCACGAACAATGTCCATCCCCCTTCTTGATCCATCAATCTTTTTTCTGGTATCTCGTTTCCTGATCTTTCAGGCTCCCAATTATTTCCTGTTGCTGTTGGGCTTGCTTGGCGAGCAGATCTTTTGTTCTCCGCTATCGCGCCACCGTGGGGCGCTGTTCTTCCTAGGACACAAAAGCTTCGCTATCCTACCACGTCATAGATTCTGTCCTCAGAAATCCTTAGGACACCTGCTTGGCTTTCCCTTGTTGTCTTCGTTGGTAAGTGCAGTATCTGCGTATGGAGTTCTGCTAGGAGATCTTGTGGTGCGTGGGCCCAGTAAGTGGAGGTTGTAGTTGTATTGCCCACTAGGCTAGGATCAGTGTAGTCAGTGGCAACTGCTTGGTTGCCGATGTCACATCCGCAAAGAAGTTGCTTCGTTGTTTTCCGTCTAGGTGCAAGTGACACCAATCGTCTGTGCATGCCGTCTAGTGTTAGACCGCATTGCTTTTTTCATTATCTTTGACCACCTTGGTCTACTTGGCCTCGATAGTCTTCTCCTCTTCTTCCTCCTTTATTCTAACCACTCTCTCAGCTGCAGCCCACTTGGCTGCGTTAGGTGGAGGGCTCGTGGGGCTACCTAGGAGCTAAAAGATGTCTGGAGTGTCCTGGACACTGGGTTGACGCCTTCTGTGGGTAGCGTTGGTGGAAGAGGATGAGTTGAAGTCAAGGGTTTATGAAGTTTGTAGGGGGGTTCCACTCGGGATCATGTTCGGCCAAAGAACCAGTCTACTTAGTACGGTATTGCAAGTTACCGCAGTGCGAGCAGGACTAGATTATTTCTTCGAGTTCCTATTCAGATGCCCTGCCTTGTTCGATAGCCGGAGGAAGTCTCATGATATTTGAGGGCAGCGTGTAGTTCTGATAGAGTTCCAGAAGCGAGATGTAGAATGTGTGGTGTATTTTTATCGATGGGGTAAGGTCGAGTTTCTCTGCTTGTTTTCCTATCCATTCCTGTATCTCCAGTGGCCCCATTTTATTTTAGTCAAATTTCTCCAATAGCCTTGTTGTCTGTATATTCCTTGCCAGTAACCACATTGGATCTCCTTTTCGTAGGCGTGGATTAGATTTTCGGTGTCGATAATAGTTTTTCGTTTTGTCATAATTGTACTATCTTCATCTCTGCTCATCTAGTGTCGCGTAGTTGACTCATACCTTATTTTTCAATTATCAGTCCCGTGGTCATATGACCTATGGCCTCAAAGTCCTGGTCGCAGGCCTAGTTTGCATCAGTGGCTGTCTTCTTAATTGTTTCTTACTTTCCGTTGTTGTATGCAATTTCCACTAACGGCCACAATTCGTGCCAGTTCTCGAGCTGATAATTGACATAGGCTGGCAGGTATTGTTCTAATATGCCCTTCGTTCATTTGGTTTGTGCATCCATCGGTGGTTGGAAGGCCATCAACAATTTTCCTCTGGTTCTGGGTTGTTCTGTTATCTCCTGCCATATTTCTCGCGTGAATATCGATCCTCAATCAGTGATGATTTCTTTTTGCAGTCCACGTAGCCGAAGGATTTCCTGGATGAATGTTGTTGCGAACTGCCACGCCATCATATCGATTCTTGGCCGGATAAAATGGTTAATTTTGCTCTGGTGATCCACAACAACCCATATTGAGTCATATCCATTGCCCTTAGTTAAATCAGTTACGCTATCCACAAATATGGATGCCCGTGATTTTTCTGGTACTTTGTTGGGTCTTAACAGCCCATATGGTGCATGTCATACCACCTTTGTTCTCTGGCATATGTCGTAGTTTTTGATGCATTGTTTGCCTGTCTGCCGCAATCACGGCTAGTAGTGTTTCCACATGGTCAGCTCCCCCGCTTTGGCCGTTCTTCCCTGTCCCCTTGGTTTATCGTCCTGATGTTTTCTAATAACGTTGCTTCTTATCATATCGTCTTCTGGTATCTATATCTTTTCATCTTACCATAGACAATGGTTCCTCCATTCGCATATGCCTAAGGCCAGCCCTTTTCTTTCCTAGTCTCCACTTTCCAGGCTCTCCCATATCCCTTAGAATTCCTTTCCTTTCTCGATTACTTTTCGTAGTCCCTCATTGTCCTTGTCCTGGATCTCCGTTGCGTCCATCATTTTGAACTATTCTCTCTGAAGCGGAACTAGATGTTTCTGCTTGATTGTTTTGCACCCTTTATTTCGTGGTTGGTTGCTTGCGATCCTTCTTCAGGCATCCAGTTTTCCGCTTTCTTTCCCTGGTCTGTATTCCATTTTGAACTAGTATTTGCTCAAAATTTCCATCCAGCGGATTTGTCTGTCATGGAGTTCCTTTGTCGTCATGAAGGGAACCAGGTTCTTGTGGTCGGTTCGAACTCTGACTTGATGGTCATTGTTGTGCATGTATTGTCTCTATTCTTGGAGTGCTTGAACTATTGCTAATAGTTCTTGGTTGGCGATATCATAGTTGCATTCGCCCGGTATCACTGCGATAAATCAGTAGGACACCTGGCACCATTTTCTATCCTCGCAGTTCTGAGATAGAATCCTGAAACAAGCATATTTCAATGCATCTGTTTCGCTAGTTGTTTCTCTTCGTGGGTCGCAATGTACCAGTATTGGTGCTGCTGCGAGTTTGGTTTTGATTTTGTGGTACCCTTCCTGCTACTTTTCTCCCCATTTCTATTTGACATCTTTCTTGGTGAGGTTGAATAGAGGTTTTGCCATCCGGATGAATCCCTCAATAAAGCTGCGGCAGAAGTTGCAAAATTCCATGAAGCATAGGATGTCAGTCTTGTTGTTTGGTTTTGGGCTGTCCCATATTACTGCCGTTTGGACTGGGTCGAGTTACGCTCCTCTTGCGTTGATGATAAATCCTAGATATGCAGTTTTGGTCTTATTGACCTACCCTTGGGATAGTTTGATCTTCATCCCTGATTTCTGAATTTCGTTGATGCTGTTGCTGATGTCCTTGCGGTGTTGTTTCAAGTTTTCCGAAAATATGAGTACGTTGTCTAGAAATACTTTGCAGTATATATCCCCGAATTTGTTGCGTACCCGGTTAATGCATCATTGGAATGATGCCGGTACGCTGGTCAGGCCGAACAGCGTGACCAAATATTCGTACTTTCCATATCTGGTTGTGAAGATCATCTTCGATTTGTCTCCTTCCGTTATCCTTATGATGTGGCAGGCATCTTTGATATCCAGTTTAGTAAAATATTTTGCCTTTCTTAATTGATCCTGTACCTGCCCGATCAGTAGTAGCAGGCATCGGTCCTTCTTTGTTACTGAGTTGAGTACTCGCTAGTCCACACATAGTTTCATCTTTCCATCCTTTTTCATGACGAATAGGATGCGTGATCTCTCAGACACGAATGAATGTGGTATTCATCTTCTGTTCATATTCTGTTGCATAAATCCGCATAATTCCTCCCACTCCTTTTCTCCATGTGGGTAAAAGCGTTTATAAGGAATCGTTTTCTTTGCTTCTGTTTTTTCGTCTTTCACAATGTAGATCTTGTGGTACATGCCTGGTCTCCTTGGGGGTGGTTGATCCACTTCTTTTTCCTGCAATAGGTTCATGAATCGGTGGTATTTGTATGGTATTATATCGTACCACTCCTGCTCTTGTTGTTATTGCCTTTCTCTTATTGCTAGTTCAGTGCTGATATTAGTCCGTGCCACCTCCAGCTTCTCTTGTTGTGGATTTGATTTGAGGATCCCCATGAGGTCTCCTCTCGTGTAATATCTGCCAACCGTATGGGCTGATATTTTGCAAATCTGTGCCCCTTCCTCTTTCTTAGTCTTTGAGCTATCCGTGCTACCAAAGCCTTTTGTTCCACTTTTGGTTTCATGAAGTTCTCGCACTTGTTGTATCACTTCTTCATTGATCTTGGAGATGATCAACTGCGCTATCCGATCTCCACATCCGATTTCTTCTTCGGTATCTCCCAGCTTGACTAAGATCACTTCGAGTTCTCCGACATCGTCAGCATTGAAAACCCCCACATTGGTAAGTAGTCGTTTCGTGACTGTTAGTCCACTGGATAGTGCTATCTCTTCATAGGTACTGGGAGGTAATCCTGTTGCTATTCCAGTTGATATCATCACTTGACCACTGGCTTAGATTGTCTTTCCTTGGTCGTCATATAGGTCATGCCATGCTACTTGTCTGGAACCCTTTGTTGGTGCTAGTACCTTGTCGTGCAACTTCATGAATCTGATTCTCCGATCCAGTTCTTCTGTGAATTGGTCAAATCGTGCCTACAGGTTCTCCTCTTGTGCCCCCCTATCTGGTGTCATATACACAACTTATGAGCTGTCGCGACATCCTGTCATGCAGCGTTCACTAGAAAACGTAAGCTTGTTGTTATTCTAATCAATCATGGAGTTGCGTTCTCGTAACTATGGCATCCCGCGGAAAAGCTTGTGGTTGCTCTGGTTCGCTACCTGGAAGGTTGCCTCGATCCTTAAGCTGCCTATGGACCGAGGTACTTGAACTGTATTAATCATTGGTCCCATAGTGTACAGATTTCCGTCCGCGAGATAAACCTGTCTCTTCTTGCGTCTCGGTATCAGGGAGTAGTTGTATTTGTTGCAGATTTCCTTGTCGATGAAATCCTCCCTCGCTCCGGAGTCGTGCATCACATGTATCATAGCGACTTTTCTTTTCTTGTTGTATTGCGCAGTTTTGATCATAATATGATCTCCTTCTTCTTCCAGTAGTGCCAGGTAGTAGTTTGCCATGGTGATCTTTTTCATCTCGTTCGTGACCGTCCTTTCCCTTCTGATAGTTTCCTCTCCTTCTTGTCCGCCAGACTATTGCTTACAGCGGACCATCTTCTTTTTCTGGTTGATCCTCCTCCACTATCATCTCCCTCCACTTGGTTCTCTTTTGCTTTCTGATCGAGTTGTTGCATTGGGGAGGTGTCATCGACTTTTGCCCGTTGTCTGCTCTATTTCGGCATTCCCAGATTTGATCTCCTTTTCTGCCACATCTCAAGTAGAGATTCTGATCCATTTGCTTCCTGTATTCTTTGTTGGACAAGTTTAGAGATGGTAGTGTTTAAGCCTTGTTCATTTCCACTTCGCAGTTGACAGTCGGTTTAAAACTCCCTTCGTAGAGCTGCGATGCCCGCGTGACTATTCTGGCTGTATTCTGTAGAGTGAAAGGGTCCTTTGGTCTGCCGCATTTTTATCTTTTTAGGTTACTCCAGATTGCGAGCCGGGTTTCCTTCTCAATTGTCCAGGTGGCCAGTTCTTCTACACTATTGGGTGTACAGTAGTAGTATTCGAATTTGGTGTGCAGCATTTCCCACATGCCTGCATACAGATATTGTGATGCCCTTGCATCGTCTAACTATGCTTCTGTTTGGTGAAGTCTGCACTCGTTCCAGCTTTCTGTCATGGATCGGCATCCTTGCTCCAGATTCATTATATGGATCCTGGCCAAGCCCCTTGGATGGACCTCTCACAATTGTGGTTTGATAGCTTCTTTCAAGTCGTCCCAACTTCTCCATTATGCTGGTTGGTTGCCTCCTGTATATGGGATAAGCTATTTGCTTGCATCGCCTCTTAATAAAAGTGACAAGTAAACGACCTTTTTCTACATTGTGTCCAGCTTGCCAGTCTGTAGCTCAAGGTAGATCCTTAACTAAGCCATCCAATTCTTGAGTTGATACCTATTTCCTATCTATGTTTCTGGTTGCTTCACTTTGGATCGGTGTTGTCGCATCATTCGGAGTAATTGTAACATTTGTTATCAGCTAAGTTCAGGAGCTGGGCCTGATGCAGGGCCTGCTGCTTCTCTACCTACTGGTCCTTGTACCTCCATTGTTCTTTGTTCTTCTTCTTCGAGGCTGGATTCCTTGTGAACTGATGGTTCTTCGAGTATTATCGGACTTGGTATGCTTCCGAGTTGAGATACAGTTCCTTCTAATTCATCTGCTACTTCTGGTAGCTTGTTGAATGATTTTCGAAGCTGTAGTCCATCTTAATATTGTCTAAGCATCACTCTAAGTGACTCTGTGTAATGTTTCGTTTCCTAATCGGTATCAGTTCACGGCAATGGTTAGACGATACTTCTCTTGTTCTTTCTGGATGGTAGTCCTTAGCCCTATGCCAATGATAAGATGGGAGAGACTCTCGTGTCACTGATCCTTATCGCCAATGGTACTCTTTCTTCAACCCGACACTTATGGTAGAGTCCTCGTCTCGTGTCTAGGCATTTATACAGAGCGCAAACGTTTTATATTCGTAAAAGGATAAAGTATTAAGTAAGGAAATAACTTTGAACATAGCATGAAGAGCCTATCTACTCAGTCCTAATGACCTCCTCTTATATTTCCCCTTCACGCACTTGTGAGTCACTCCTCAACTCATGGGCCACATATGACTCACAAGTGTAAGTCGTATCAAAACCTCATAAATGAGTCAGATGACCAAAATGGTCACATGCATAAAACCCATGACCTCTAATGAGGTCATGTGCAAAACATAACGTACCTATGACTGATAACTATGAGTGATGTGAAAACCTCTTCCTCGCTAAGCCACATTGTTGACAAGAGGGGATGGGGTGATATACGGGACACTCTCTTGTGATGCGGCTCCCACCTTATGCATGCCCGGAAGTGACCTGTCTCCACCAGATCATGTCCCATTGGAACCGAAAAACTGGAGTTTCCTAAATTGACCTGTCCTGGCCACGGAATTGAATCCCCACCAGGACACAACAACATACAAGAAGCGTTCCACAGTTGTTAGCGAAAGTGGACCAGCAGTGAAGCTGAGAGGCAGCGCTAGGACTTGGCATCACCCAGCGACGTGATGGATTAGACTGTGTGGGAATTGGACATATTGTTGCTCTAGATTGATAATGTTAGCAGGTAGCCCGCCCCTTATTTTAGCAGAATCATGCACAATCTCTACTTTGTTCAGTTTTTTATATGTATCATAAATCCCCTCTGCTCTCTCATAATATCCTCAATTTCTGGACCTTGCGTATTATGTGGCTTGGATGCCTGCATTGGGTATTGTAATAACATAGTACCATCTCAATAATAACATTCCTGCCATGCATGGCTGTGGGTTACGGTTTTCCATTCAGTCAAGTGAGGTTCATAATAGCCAGGTTCTGGAAGTCTCATGGCATCATCTGTGTTTGTGGCTCTAAATTTTATTTTGTAAATAAATAATTAATAGCGCACGATACTACATATATATCACAACAGGTTAAGAAGCTTACTGGATATCTGCGGTACTATTTTCTGATGCTCACCGAACATTTCTCTTGAAACAGGCTGACGGAGGAAACATAATTTGTATTTGATATTTGTCGACATCGTGCTCAATAAAGTATTTGCTTACAATCCTAGTTTAGGCTTCACTTGCTCCATATTAGACGTCTCTCCCCTTGCTATACCTGTTTCCTCTCTCCTGGCTCTACCAGTTCTCTCTCCCCCTTCCGTACTAGTTCTCTCTCTCCTGTGACTCTCTCTTTTCCTCCTCACGTAGACCTCCACCTCACATACCTTCACCCTCATACTAACACCCGGGACCCCTCAACTCTCACGCCAATCCCATCACCCAAATACTTCCATACATTAGTCAGTGTCCTATTCTCCCCCCTATACACAAATGTTTGGAGATATATTTCCTTGCTTTCCTCCACCTCACCCTCAAAATCAGAAAAAAAAAGAATCCCATAGAAGCAATTAAGATAGCCAATACGAATGTACATTCTACCATATCATTGGTTTCCATACCTTACAAACACCATCTTCTTTTTTAATAGACACCGCGCCCGGGAATGTCACACAAGTGATGTGACGAGTGGTAAATATTGGTCAATGTGTGCAACCATGGCTTCTTGAGTAGCGGACTCTGTGTAAACAAACGATCTCTATCCCAGTTCCTTATTTTATCTCTTTTTTTGCTGTTTCTTTTTCCTTTGCCTTCCTGCATGTCACTGGACATGATCTAACTGTTAATGAGAACAGCAGTTGGAAAATGAGTTAAGTTTCAGTGTAGAACCCACCTTTTAAGCAAGGCATGGCAGATGCCTTGCATGCAAAAACCTTAAGTGATATGTATTCCTCACATTGTGTTAAGCTAGCTCCTGTATTTCAATTAGAGTGTGCTATGGTGGAATAGTGTAAGACAAAAGCTACTGTATGTGGCGGAATCCTCTTCCAAGCTCTGGTCCACACAGAACCTGGTGCGAGCAGGTCAGGGCCCATATGGCAGCCTGCTCCCTGGAGCTGTACCATCTGACTTACTCCAATTTGTAGTCAGTCCTTGGGTTGGCCCCTCCCATAGCACCATCGCAGCACTGATCCAGATCAGTGAGAACCAGCACTATGCCAAGTACATGGAGGAAGTCCAACTTCAGATAATGATCATAGTCCAGGACATGGCGAAGAAACTTCAGACGATGAAGTAGGATCTTTTGGTGAAGAGGCCTGTGGTGGCAGAAGTCGCAGGACCTCCGCGTCCATGTTCTTCTCCGTCGATATTGTGCAACCCTCACGCTTACATATATTCTCTGTGGTTCAACCGGATTAGACCTCCCCATACTGTTCACGGGATGTCCGGATCCACATCACTCATCTGACTGTCGCCCTGCGGAGCATGATCCATTCCGTGTCTACCCCTGCTATGCCGTTGACGCAGACTGGGGAATTGCGTGGAGGGTCACTAAATCACTGAGCGTACAAAGTGTGCTCGATGTAGTCACAACGCAAGGTGTAGAGGAGGCACTTGGATGCCCTGGCTTTCTCAATAGGGCATTAGTTGATGGTGCACGCTCGCTTCTGCGGGGGCTGACTGAGGCTCTCTCAGTCCTTCACCTCATCCTTTTATATAAAGATGATGACATCTGAGCATAGGTCCTTGCCATCGATGGCAAAGATCCTGTGGACCCTATGCTCCTTGAGCCATGACTGGGTCAAGGAGAGGTCTCTGACCAGACACCGGTCCCGGTCCATGGCCAATGCCACTTTTTGTAGTGTGATTTCTGGGGTGGCAGTGGGCAAGCAGGACATGTCCAGGGGGCCATACATGGAGTGGATGATGAGGATGACGAAGATAAGTGGCAACCAAATGTGGGCACCTGGCGGAGTGTAGATGAGTCCCAGTCATAATCATCCATACATGGCTGCAAGCGGGCAATTTTTATGGACAAAGTCAGTTCCCAAACATTTAATTCTTCTGTTGACAATATCTGTAGCTAATCACATATAGGACAATGAATGCGAAAAACCCGCACCTTACCTTTACAAGAACCCTGCACAACCACAGCACTGCTACCCATTTTGATGATACAAGATCTCGGAAAGGTCCTTCTGTGGGTCACTAAAATCTCTAGTTAACAACATATATAGGGCGATAAATTGGGCAACCTCCCCCCCTCCCGTGCAAGTCCCACATGTACCATCTATGCTGCTGCCCAATATGGTGATGCAAGTTCTGCGAATATTTCTTTCTTTTGTTGACGAACTCTTTACCTAATCGCATACTCAGGATGAGGACCGGTTCGCCGACGGCCACTCGCGACCCACACACAATGCCCGCCTAGCCCGCCATACTGATGCCATATGTTCCTACTCCCAGCTCGCTTTCAGGAAATATCATGTGCTAAACACAGTAGCTAATCAGATATATTGGAGGATATGATCACCCCAGGCAATAGGAGACCCCATCAGCCAACCTGTGTTAACTTTGGGGATCCACAGCGATGAGAACCGGAAAGGGTGAGACCTCTCTGGCAGGTTCTACTGGAGAACCCCGGGGTGGTAGAGTACCTTCAAATTCTTAGGCCCACAGTAATCCAGGAAACCTCCAGACAGCAGACCAGGGAGCGTCATGGGCAAGACAGTGCAGAAGACATCCCACCTACCGTTTTGTCTGAGGGTAGCGCCAAACCAGCAACCACCACCTGCACACCAACTCCAACTCACCTGCTGGTACAAGTAAAAATGCCTGCTTCTTCTGTTCCGCCATCTCATTGGACTCTGAATGGTACTTTTCCTGATACTATGACGATTCTTTCTCCTGTAATACCAACTACTAGAGCTGTTCGATCCCTGAGGAACCGTCGCACTATGACCTCACTGCCACCCCCACTGACCCTGAGGGCCCTGATTACCCTCCTGTCTTCCCCACATAATGGCAGTGCGATTCTGGTAATATCTCAGGTGACCCTGACTGCCCTGATTATTCCTTGATCTACCCTGAATGCGACCATTCCAATGGGATCGACAATCACATGCTGTACCCCGTCCCAGCAATAGCCATCAGAATTTTAAAAAACAATTTTACTAGTCCTGGTTTTAAGTTTTTTACTTTTCTTTTGTTTTCTTTGTTTTTTATTTTTGGATGTGTTGCGTTTTGGGAGACAATTGGGCAGAATCTTCATGTGTGGTGGCTTAGCTAGCATTTGATAGTAATAATAACATTCGCTGCCCTCACAGCGGCTTCCCGTATTCCTACTAGTAGCTAGTTCGACGCCTGGTGACCAGTACTGTACCCCATTGTCTTCGCGAAGAATACTTCCCTCACCCACTCTTTGCCTTAAGCGCACTAAATACAGGGCTCCGAGAGGTATTCTTGGGAAAGACGCACGAATACTCAAGGACTCGCACATATGATAACTGTAGGCCTCCATTTATTGGCTTCTTGAATCTTACCCACCCGGTGTATTTCACATTCTGGGTCCTTGACTTGCCCGGTTGTTAGCGCCAGTCTGCATTGATTCGCTAGATGCCTTTACATCAATATAGCTTCCACATATTGACCAGTGCTAATTCAGCGTCCCCAGATTAGCTTACACGTTCATGTTCCTTGTTTAGCAGTGAGCATATTTCCTGAGAAATGGTGCCGCTAACCGACTCTGCTTGTAGCTAGATTTTGCTAAGCTATCTCCTTTTCCGAAAGTTTCATCTCCCTTAACTTATAGATGGTGAGTTGTCAAAGTGTTAAGTTCTCCAGCTTGCGAATGTATACCGGTACCCATTGATCCTGGATATAGGCATCTTAAATATTTGGAAAGAGACGATACTGTTTACACAATTAGCTCCCCTTCTACTGTAGTGACATCTCTATTATATCTAATTCTAAAAAGGGTAAGGCTGCTGTCCTAAGATAATCGACAATGCGTAGATCACCATGTTGTTGAACCTACATAATGAAGCAATCTTTGAACTCGATAGTGAGTGATAGTATGTGATTCTTACAATCGTAGCCCTGTAGGTACATCCAAGCATATACGATTTGAGGCGTTACTTAGAACACCAAACAATGATAGAAACTCCCCATCTACAGCCGACCTGAGACTCATACAATTGCTAGTAGCCTACATCCCTGAAGCCTACCCTTATCGACATTCACCAATGAGTGGCTGGATGCATAATCCACACCACCAGAATAGATGAAGTCTGCAAACTCCCCCAGTAGGCAACCTGAGCAGGTGTGAATACAACGTCAGATATGGCGCTGTTGTATTGGGCAAACAGATATCCCATATCGGCAACATAACAATAAGAATACAGCAGCCCTCTTTGCACGCTATGGAATGAGAAGCCCTAAGGTTGAAATCGAGCTCAGAGATGAATTGCAAGCCTGCAACCAGGAAGACCACCAAAGCGTAGGTGGAAGAAGTTAATATAGTTCACGGTGTAAGCCGACCCAGGCGTTCAACCACCCGCATGAAGTCGAAGAGAAAAGGTGCATCTTGCCGATCTTAGTACCAACCAGTACCCAAAGTCACAAGGGGTGGATGTCAGTAAATTGGACACGTGAACACAATCTGAAAGACTTTGATAAGGCCATTATCGCTAGATCAGGAGGCGCCAAGGAGTTTCAAGCAGCCTAGCGACTGTGAAACCATCGCGTACCTGGGAAGCCCATTACAACTGCACTGGATTATTAGCTTCTAATGAGGAATTAGGAACACTGGTGGCTCGCGGGCGGGTTTCTAGTAGCAGGAGCCATAGTCGTCTTGAATTTCCGTCATCTGGTATTCTACAATTTTCATCACCCCCTTGCGGCTGAATTGCTGCTACATCTGACATCATGAGTTCTAGTCTAGCTGGTCCGCCAGGTACATCCCGCATGGACCACTAGTTAGTGGACAATTCTTCGTGTAATATACTTGCAGGTGCAGAAGGACCTATAGTAGATTTTGTAAAGTCACAGATTCAGCAATACACACTGTTTGACAACCGACTCCTAGCTCTCGTTGATTTGACTAGCTGGCTACTTACAATTTAGGATACCAGAGTCATGCCAAACGCGTAGATAGAATATGTCAGACCCTCAGAGCTATTGGTAAATTTAGTATGTCAACTCGAGTTGTCGTGATGAGATATTGAGTACAGTAATAATTTAGAAAGTTTGGTGAAAACAACACAGGGATAGGGTCGCAGTTCATATACTTTGTGAAGAATCACATTGTGAAGTTATATGAAGGGCCAGATCAGGTGACAGCCACAGCAGGTTGTATGGAATATCTTCTCGATTGGGATAGGTTTATGTATGACCGGAAATGGTATGAGCTTCAATTCTACCAGGTAATTTCCACATAATGACTACAACCGATTAAGATTGAACGTGATGCAGAACCTGGGTTTCTGCTTGCATGCGCTAGTGATTCCGCAGGTGAGTTATGCTAGGTATTTTACGGGAAAGACAGGGTGCGGGATAATGGATCCAGCATTTCTTAGACAGATTAATGGTAGTATGATCTGCGACAAATGTACCATTATCTGCTGTGCACTGCATACAAGGAGGTCAGTGATAGATCAGGAGCTGGTTGACTTCAAGCTGGAGGCAGTCAGGGGTAGGACGATTCAATTATATTAATGAATCATTGGAAACCAAGCTTCTAACTTATTACCAGACACTGAAGACCAGTTCACATGACAGAAACAAACTTGGTCCCGCTGCCCACACCCCATCCATGACATAATTCTGTGGCACATTCGCGATACGATAAAGAACCAAGTCCAGCAGGTTCACGCGTTGCAGCAAGACGGTCATGAAGTATAGGATGATGATTGGAGGGTGGTAAATGAAGAGGTAATGAGTGTGGTATCCAATTAGACTCTCGCAGGACAGCCTGCCCTATGACGGACTAACCGGCATTTGTTGGCCGCGGAGTAGGACAGGGGAGGGCACAATCAATAGTAGCAATAGGACAAATCTCTCGATTGCAGCCCGACACCGCTTGAATTGGTTCTGGCAATCCTACAGGCAGATCTCGGGAGTCTGAAAGTTTCAGGAAAGCTAAGTGTTGGGCCCTGGGCAGCAAGCCGGGCAAGCCCTTTTCTGACCGCTCACCTCTCGCTCACCCTTGAGGAGTCTCATGATGGCCGAACATCATAGAAGCCGCTTGGTAAATGACAGCCGGTGGTGGAAGAGCTGGTGCTGCATGGCAGTGTTAGGGTGGAGAATTGATAGGAATTAGGGGCGTGTAAAGGTAGAAAGTAATAGATTTGATTTCTCGAACAATGATATGATATAGGCTTTAAGAGTAAGGAATGGTTGGTATGGGGGCAAAGACAAGGGGTGAAATCAGGTGTTGAAACAATGAAAAAGGCTGTTGTCTGGATGTCACAAGATCTTAATTCAATGAGGTAATGAATAAACTATCGTAACAAACGCCAGAGGTTGCAAGGATATGGCATATAGGCTGGGCGCAGTGTCCACAATAATTTGCCACACATCAAAGGCTACCTGAAAGAGGTTTAAATGCGATATACTAGGCAACGGAGAAGACAAAAGGGTCAAGATGAAGTCAGGAAATGCCAAATATAGTAGGCAAATATATAGGTGGTATGAGCAGTGGTGGAAAGAATCAGGATGTACGGCTAGATGCCAGCTAATGGCAGACCGAGTTGATGGGAGTCAGTGTATCCTATATGGAAAGGATAAGGGTGGGTATGATCTAGTCGGAAGGATACAGAGCAGAGATGTGGAGATGAGGGATGGCGTAACAGGGGTGCACCTAGATGTAGGAGGCATCAATGGGACATGATCGGAGCTGGACGTTCACAATCAGACAGCATTAGGGGATACAGAAGGAGGGTCTGACATGGTCAGGAAGCCCAGGCCATAGAGGTCAGTGGCCGGATGGCAGTAGGGTACAGGACAATGTCAGACGCAAATTCAGATATGATATTGGACCAAGGTCATATCCTGGCTAATTGTTAACTTTACAACGCGCCATATTTGCGACACATAGGATCGATAGAACGCAGGATATTCGTTTTGCAAATGTAGGTCTGGTATGTATGAAGAAGGCGTCTAGCCTGAAATCTGGTTGCAATCAATTGAGTATCTGTGAAATGCCACTTGGTATGTAAACCCAGATGGTGACCATTAACAAGTTACTAGTTTGTCTGAGGAGCCCTTTATGGTCGAAACTACATGGGCATAGTAATGAAGATTGTGTTACCAACACTCCCTATCAACGATGCCTAAACGCAAGAACCAAGAAAACCTAATCCACCCCGCGCTGGTGGAATCAGGAGCCCCGAAACCAAACCAATATAAGTGTTATGAGGGAATCGCATACCTCCATATACATGAGTAGCGATACCAAGTTAAAGTATTGTTGGACCCAGGATCCAATGCATTCTTTACCAATAAGGACCTAGTAGAAGACCTTCACATTCCAATCGTCGAATGCAACAATGTAGTTGATATATTTAGGTTTTGATGGATCAACAGCCACGATAGGTGGGAAGTGTGACACCCTACCTATAAAATTAGAGACAGGAAAGGACCCACATATCTCCCAAGTGTCGCGTGAAGTAGTTAAAGATGGTTAGAAGGAAATGATAATTCTGTTTGTTTGGTGACATCGTGAGTACCCCGTGTTCCGCATAGAAAATTGGGGAAATTGAACTTCTAACTCCAAGGTTTATGAAAACAGTGACGAAGAACGTGAAGGAATAGCGGATATTTGTGAATCCGAGGAATCAAACGCTTGGGACCTAAATATTTGTCGCAACGCATGAATCGGAACGATCATGAGTTGTGTGGAACTCGGAATCTCACTTAAGGAATACTTGTATTACTAACATTTGTTTGAAGCCCCGGCAGTAGAGAAACAAGCAACCAGATGAACATTCAATCAAGAGATTACATTGATTGCTAGATTAACTCCCCCTTGAGGACCAATGTATCAACTATCGGAATACCTGCTTGAGGCTTTATGAGAACACTTGGAAACCAGTATCATGCAGGAAAGGTTTACACAAAATCCATTACTGGTAGGAGCTCAGAGGTTACTAGTACCCAAACCGGATAGCAGACTAGTCCTAGTTGTCTATTGCCATAATCTGAATAATACCACCATCCCCGATAAAGATGTCCTTCAATTAAGGTCAGTATATTGAGATCTAGTAGCTGGCTACAAGATCTTTACCTAGTTAGACATTAAAGATGATTACTACTTGATTGCGATAAAGGAGGATGATGCATATAAAATGGCCTTTCATACCAGATATGGATACTACGAATATATGGTCATGCCATTTGCATTGGTAAATCTACATACAACCTATGCAGATATGATGAACTGGGTGCTTAAAGAATACGTGTATTGGGGAGTCATATGTTTTCTGGACTATATGCTTATATATTCAAAGGATGAAAAGGAGTACAATGAAACTGTCAGAAGTGTTTTACAAAACCTATCAGAGTTCTAATTAGCAGTATCACTAAAAAGGTTGACCTTCTTTACCAAAGAAGTGGAATTCCCGGGATATATAGTGGTTGTCGATGTGGTGTTTATGAGCATCTGCTAGGTGGAATGCATAATGGTAGGGAAACTATCCAAGTCAGTTAGAGATGTTCAAGTCTGTCTTGGATTTGCGAACTTCCAGTGACGATTTATGAAAAACTTCATGATTATTTGCAAGCGAATAACTGAGACTTTATGTGGAAATCCAAAATGTTTTACAAGGGGGTTGACTAGAATAAAGCTTCCAAAGAACTAATGTACTGATTTATTATAGTCAGCAAATTAAACCACTATTGTCCCAGAAAGAAAGCAGATGTAGAAACTGATGCTACCCATTTTACACTTAGTTGCTTGCCCTCTCAATACTTTGAGAAAAGACTCCATCAAGTAGCATTCCATTCATGAAAGTTAAACTCAGCGGAGAGCAATTATACAATTTATGATAAGAAACTACTCCAGATTCAAAAAGCATTCCAAGGATTGAGATAGGAGTTGATCGCAATGGAAAAACCAATTACCGTATTTACCGATCAGCAAACTCTATAATAGTTCCACAACTCAAATGTCAGGAGTGGCAGTCAAATGCGATGGGATCAGAAGTTTGTAGAATACAATTTTTATATTGTACACAGACCAGGCAGGAAGGGTGGAATGCCTGATACATTGATTAAACAGCTGGAGTACCATCCTGACGATGGAGCTATGCATCGCGAACAGAAAGTTTGGAAACAGAAAAGTTTCTACTTATTACAGGTAGCAAGAGTAGGCGACGAAGGAGAAGACTGGGATGGGTATAAGGATTCGGAATTGAAACCTCCAAGAGGTGGAAAGGAACCCGTAATTAGGGTTAAAAGATTGCGTAAAATAGCATACATGTCAACAAAGGGCTCAAGAACAGGAGCTGGGCATGATCTGTGTGCCATAGAGAGTGACATTGTCCCAAAATATGGATGAGGGTTAATAAGCAGGGCAATGGCTGTAGGTCTACCCAAAATAACTTGTGGAAGAGTTGCTCCAAGAAGCAGATTAGCAGTTAGAAGCCGAATCTTGTACAAAGCCTGAAGAATTGATGCCAATTGTACTGCTAAACTCAAGGTCATACTATTCAACTATAAGAATATGTACTGCAAGATAAGAATGGGTGATTGCATTACCTACCTAGTGGTAAAAAATATCAATACCTCAGATATGATAGAGGTAAATGACTTGGAAGAAACAAAATGTTGGACCAAAACATGGGGAAACTCCGACATAGCAACCAGCTCCATGATTGTCAAAGAACTAGAACTTACTATCAGTTACCTGCAGGCATCGGCTAAAGACAACCAACATTGGTATGACATTGCAGAAGTACCAGAAAAGGTCCTAATATCAAACTCCAGTATCTTACAAAAAGGTATCAAGAGGTTTAATTCTGAATTCTTATGTGAGATATAGGTAGCTATCGAGATAGATGCCGCTAGCAGGAAATGGAGGGAAGACCTGAGTAGGCTACAAGATAAAGGAAAGAATGTCCATAAGTATTGCACCGTAACCGACAATCTATGATACTATAATGAGTAAATATTTGTACCAAATAGTCACTCACCAAACACCAAGATCATAGAAGGATATCACGATGGAAAGGTTGAGGGATATTTCAGCCATGAGAAAACCTGGGAGATTATTATGCAGGACTTCTACGGGAAAGGACTTACAAAATGGGTCAACAACTGGGTACAATCTTGTGATGAATACTAATATAACAAATCAACTAGTCATACTCAGTATACATTGTTACAACTACTGTGAATACCGTGTGCTGCATGTGTGTCAGTTACGATCTCTGTCCTATATTAGTTCACAGCAACGGGTAGACAATACTTCCCTCTTCATCTCTTAACGATAGCTCTTAGGCTGATGCCTACGATGAGGTGGCAGAGACACTTGTATCTCCAGTCATTATCGCCTATCATACTCTTTCTCCAACTATACTCAGGTAGTACAGTATTTGTCTCGTAGGTAATACTTCGTAAAGAGCATAAGGTTTTATATTAGTAATAGCATAAAGTAATAAGTACTGAAATAACTTAGAACCAAGTGTGAAGAGGCTATCTATACAGTCCTAATGACCTCCTCTTAAAGTTGCCCGTCACACCATTGTGACTCACTCCACGAGTCATGTGCCACATACGACTCACAACTGTAAGTAATATAAAAACATCTTAAACTAGTCATATGACGAAAGTGGTCACATGCGCGAAACCTATGACCTCTAAATCAGGTCATGTGTGAAACATAACACATTGTCATAACCATATCACATGACCAAAGTGGTCATATGTGCGAAACCCATGACATCTAATGAGGTCATGTGTGAAATATAACATACCTATGACTCATATCTAAAAGTCATATGAAAGCCATTTCTCTTCGATAAGCCACATTCATGACAGTAGCTCCTGCTTCTCTAAGCTTGAGTCCTATCATGCTTAGAATCTCTCAATATGGAGGCGGTCCGTGAACCTCAAGAAATGTTTGGAGCTGTTGGTCACTTCTCGACGGTATCCTGGTACTTCGTCTATGATGGCTCTCTTTTTGAGCTGTTGCTTCCACAAACCTTTGCCTTCCTCCGGTATCCTATCATTGCGGGAGGCCCCAATCCTATTCCTCTGCCTTCTCACTCTGTTAATTGTTTGTGGTTATGTCTTTTTCTCATCCACCTGTTGGACGATCGTTTCCTGTTGCGGTTTTGTTTCCTCCCCAAACTAATCCACTGATCACTGCAATCACTCGACCATTGGGCCTAGTTCTACCTTGGTCACCAAATACTTTGTATCCCCCACCTTCCTAGGATCTGTCCTCGGAACCTCTGGGGTTGCCTGCTTGGCTTCCCATTGTTGTCTACGGTGATAAGGGCAGTACCTGCACATGCAGTTCTGCTAGGAGACCTTGTAGTATAAGGGGCTGGTGGGCCAAGGTTGTGGTTGTGTTGCCCATTCAGCCTGAATCGAGGTGGTTGGTGGTGACTGCTGCATTGCACAGCTTTTTCTCAAGAAGAAGTGCCTTCGTTGTTTTCCGATTGGGTACACTGGGCACCCATTCTCTATGCATGCCATCCACTGATACATGGCACGGTTTATTTTATTATCATTAACCACCTTGGCCCACTCGCCCTCGATGGTCTTCTCCTCTTTCTCCTTCTTGATTCTGACGTCCTCTTCTGCTGCAACCCACTTGGCTGCGTTAAGTGGACAGCTCGTGGGGCTACCCACGACCTCGAATTCTTCCCCAGAGTCCTCCACACTTAATTGGTATGAAGTTGGTTGCTGAGTACCACTCTTGATCGTATTTGGCTGAATAACCACTCCACTGACCATGGTATACAAAGTTAGCCTTGTGAAAGTGGGAGTCCATTATTTCGTCGAGTTTGGAATTCAGATTCACAGTCTAGTTCGACTGGTGGCGGAGGTGTAATCATTGGTGAAGGAAGCTTGTTGTTCTGATAGATTTCCAAATCTGAGATCTGCAATGTATTGTGTATTTTCATGAATATTGGAAGGTCGAGTTTATATGCTAGTTTCCTTAGTCTTTCCATTATCTCGAATGGTCCCATTTTCTTGTAATCCAATATTTTTGATGGTGCCATTGTCAGCATATTTCTTGGTAGTAACCACACCTTCTCTCCTCGTTGAAGGTGTGTATCGGGTTTTCACTGTAGATCGTAGTTTTCTCTTTATCATAGTTGTCCTGTCGCCATCTCGGCTCAGTGGGTGACGTGTAATTGACTGATATCTTCTTTCTCCGTTATCGATCCTTTGGTCTTATGACCTGCGGCCTGATATTCTAGCACAAGGCCGTAGTTTGCATAAACAGGTGTCGTCTTAATCATTTCTAGCATTCCGTTATCGTAGGCAAATTCCGCTATTGGCAGTAACTCATCTTGGCTGTCTGGCTGGTAGTTGATATGGGCTCACAAATATTGTTCCTGTATGCCATTCATTGGATTGGTCTGTCCATCGGTTTGTAGGTGCAAGGCGGCAGAAAGTTTCCTCTTGATTCTGAGTTTCTGCACTATCTCTTTAGGTATTCCCGATGTTGATATGGGTCGTCGATTGGTGGCGATGTCTTTTGGTAGTCCTTGCAGTCGAAAAATCACCCTGATAAATGTTGTTGCGAGCTGCCATGCCATCATATCCATTCATGTTGGTATAAAATGGCTCGTTTGCATGAGGTGATCCACCATGCTCAAGATTGAGTCACCGGTGTTGGCGTTAGGTAAATCCGTTATGAAATGCAGAGATCTGGGTGTCCGTGGTTTGTCTGGTATTTTGTTAGGTTTTATCAGCCCATATAGTACACGTTGGACCACCTGTGCTCTCGGGCATATGTGTTAGGCATATGGAAATCCGAGACATGTGCACAGACCCACGGTAGGGTAACTGTGCACAGACCCTCGATTTACCGGAGCCAACACCCCCTACGGCCCCCTTAAGTGGGGCCCGCACGTCATTAGCGAGATTTCGCGAGTTGCGTCCCATAACTAAAATGTCATATCAATGAAGCCCACTTCACAATACCATATACATTGCCACTGTCCATCCAGCCGCATGTTGTTTACAGGCTATATGGGCGGGGACCTTTGGAGACATCGGGGAAGTGGAGCGTAGGAATTCCGTCATAGGCACATGGAGATAGTAGGCTTCAAGGTTAGGCTTCCTAAACTTCAAGCTGCAGGTGATGGGACGTTTTCGGCGAAATACTCTAAGAGGATATCCCCATGGTGGAAAACCATGAGGGGTATACCGAATCCACACATACCCTTCTGAGATCAGCGGTAGGTTGGTTGGTCCTAGTAATAGGATCCCTCTACAGAGGCCGGTAGACCACGGAGAGGCATTCTCTGAAAGGAAGACCTAGATAAGTCGGAGCCACGTAAGACGTTGAATGGTTGGGCTCGGACTTGCAATTGGCACCTGGGAATCTGCTATGAACCTGATCACTTCCTGCCTGACAAGACTATTGGAACGATAGTCAACAAGACTACAGTAATATAATAGTCTATGCGGTCATCTATGTAGTGACACTGTTTGGTACAACTAATAGCGCAGTCATCTCAATGGAGGAATACTATTCCGTGTCCGCGAAATGGGGTGATAAGTTTCCTGGTCCGACGGTGTTCGCACTTATAAGATTCTGGACGTTTGAGTATTAAACCCAGAGTGGTACTTCGTAGGCATTGTAGTTAGAAGTAGTCCACAAGCACTCAGATGCGCGATATAAATATCGAAGTGCCTCCCATGCTTTACAGACATCATCAATCAGTGGAGAAGAGATCTTATCAATATAATCTTGTTATACACCTTAAATATTTGTCTGATCAATTTTATCGACACGAGCCTTCCTCGCCAGATTCTCCAATCGAAGATTATTGGCATATATTTCTCCGTTATATACTTGAGTTTGGCGTCCGCCTAACAATATGTCTCAGTTTTTGATAAATTGTTTGCCTGATTCCTTCAGTCCAGGCCCGTAGTATTTCCATATGATCAGCTCCGTTATTTTAGCCATTCCTCTATGTCCTGCCAGTTTATCGTTGTGGTGATTCTTGATAAGGTTCATTCTTATCTTCTCGTTCTCTAGTATCCAGATATTCTACACGTACCAAAGGTAGTACTCTTTCCATTCGCTTAGGCCTAAGGCCACGGCCTTTCTTTCTTTGTCCCTCTTCCGCAGGCTCTCTCTTATTTCTCGGAACTTGATTTCTTTCTCTACCGCTCTTGGCAGTTCTTCATCCTCCTCGTCCTGGATTTCTGTTGATTCCATAGCTTTGCAGAATTCCTTGGGAAGTAATATTCAATTTTTCTTTTTGCTTCTTTCGTCTTCTTAGTCTTCTGGTTTTTCACTTGCGATCCCTGTGAGATCATCCAGTTTCCCTCCTTCTCTTCCAGGTCCGCATTCAATTGTGAAGTTGTATATGCTCCAACTCTCCATTCATCTAATTTCTTTCGCGTTGAGTTCCTTCATTGTCATCAAGGAAACCAGATTTTTGTAGTCAGTTAGATCTCGGACCTGGTTGTCTTTGTCCTGTATGTATCTCCTCCATTCCTGAAGTGCTTGCACTATGGCCAATAGTTCTTTATTGACACTATTGTAGTTGCGTTTGGCTGGTGTTATTGTCTTTCATCGATAGCATGTGGAGGACTATTTTGTATCTTCCCATTTTAGAGATAAGATCCCTGAATAAGTGGATTTCGATGCGTCAGTCTGGATAGTTGTGTTCCTCCAAAGGTTGAAGTGCACCAGTATTGGTGCCGTTCTGAGTTTTGTTCGAATATAGTCATAAGCCTTTAGCTCATTTTCTCCCCTTTCACATTTGCCATCTTTCTTGGTTAGGTTATATAGGGGTTTTGCCATTTGGCTAAACCCTTCACTAAAGCTTCTATTAAAGTTGCAGACTCCTATAAAACATAGGATATCGGTCTTGTTGTTTGACTTCGTCCAATATCATATGTCCACTGCCTTGACTGGGCCCACTTGAACTCCCTTTCGCTTGATAACAAATCCTTGGTACTGCCTTTCCGTCTTCTGGAACTTGCATTTAGATGGTTTGATCTGCATTGTCGATTCTTGAATCTCGTTCATGATGTTGCAGATATCCTTTCGATGTTGTTCCAGGTTTTCCGAATATATGAGTACATCATCCCGGTAGACTATACCACATATATCCAGGAATTTATTAAGTACGCGGTTGATCTATCATAGGAACCATGCCAGTGCGTTGGTCCAGCCAAAATGGCATAACCAAATATTCACACATCCTGTATCTTGTTGCGAAGGTAGTTTTCCATTCGTCTCCTTCCTCTATCAGTTTGTTGTGATAGGCATCCTTGATGTCCCCCTTGGTAAAGTATTTTGCCATTCTCAGATGATCAAGTGCTTCCCCTAAAAGTGGCAGTAGGTAGTGATCCTTCTTTGTTACTGAGTTGTGCCATCGGTAGACCACGCATAATCTCATCTTTCTGGCCTCTTTTTGGGAGATCAGGATAGGTGATCCTGACGATGCAAATGAGTGTCTTATCCATCCCCACTTCATATTCTGCGAAATATAACCGCGTAATTCTTCCATCTTGTTTTCCCCCAGTGGGTAGAGGGGTTAGTAAGGTATCTTTTTCTTCTCTTTCCGCTTGTCATCTTTCTTGACATCGATCTTGTAATCCCATCCTGGTCTCCTTCCTGCTAGTTTGTAGGCCTCTTTTTGCGGAAATAGGTTTTTCAACTGCTGGTATTCGTGTGGCTTTATATCTTACCCCTCTTTCTCTTGTCTTTGTTGCTTTTGTAGTATCACTACCTCTGTGCGGATATTCATACTTCCCAATTCTAGCTTCGCTTCTCGTTGATTGTATTTGAGGATCCCGGTCAGGTCCACTTTCTTGTAATATTTGCCAAACGTGTTGGCTAATATTTCTCGTATCCGTGCTGATTCCTCTCTCTTGATCTTTGCTCTTTCTGTTCTACTAAAACCCTTCTTTCCTCTCTTAGTCCCATGAAGTTCTCGTACTTCATGCATCTCTTCTTAGTCGACTTTCTTGATGATCAACTGTGCTATCAAATTTCCTTGTTCGATTTCTTACTCCATATCTCCCACTTTGGCCCGCACTGCCTGGATCTCTCCCTTGTAATCGGCATCGATGACTTAAGCATTGCCCACGAGTCCTTCGTTGACTGCTAGTCCCCCGTATGGTGCTATCCATCCGCAGGTACCGGGAGGTAATCCTGTTCCCATTTCCGCTGATATCGCTGGTGGACGACTTGATTGGATTTTCTTGTCTTTGCCGAGATGTAGGTCCTGCCTTGGCGCTTATCTGGAGACCTTCATCGGTCCAAGTACCTGGTCGGTCAACTTGTTGAATGTGATTCTCCGCTGCAGTTCTTCTCTGAGTCGGTCGTATTGTTCTTACAGGTTCTCCACTTGTGCTTCTCTTTGGCGTATTATATACACCATCGCTGAACTGTGGAGAAATTGTGTCATGCAGTGTTCGCTAGCGAATGTAATCTTGTTGTTGTCTCAGTGGATCATGGAGTTGTGTTGTCTTAACCAAGGCATCCTGAGGATAAGCTCATAGTTCTTCAGGTTCACCACCTGGAAGGTCGCCTCTTCCTTATGGCTGTCTATTGCCATAGGTACTTGCACTGTATAGGTTATTAATCCTATCCTCCTGGGCTTTCCATCAACTAGATAAATCTATATCTTCTTTTGTATCATTGTCAGGGGATGGTTGTACTTGTCGCTGATTTCCGTGTCAACGAAAACTTCTGTTGCTCCGGAGTCCAGCATCTCCTGTATCGTAGTCCCTTTCTTTTTTCTATTGAATTGTGTTTTCTTGATCATAATATGATCTTTTTCTTATTCCCGTAGTGATGTGTAGTAGTTTGCCATAGTGATTTTTGTTGTACCAGCATCCGTTCTCTCCCTTTTGGCGGTTTTCTGCTCTACCTCAACATCTCTTACTCAGGACCCTCTTCTGTTTCCAGTTGATCCTCCTCTGTGGCCATCTCCCTCCAGTTAGTCCTCTTCTGTTTTCTGATCCAGTTGTGGCCTTGGGCAGGTATGACCGGTTTCTGACCATTGCCTGGTCTTTTTCGGCATTCTCAGGTTTGATGTCCTTTTGCACTGCATCTTAAGTAGAGATTCTGATTTCTGCTTTACTTGTATTCCTTATTAGGCAAGTTGAGTGGACTTCATGTTTTTGCCCTGTTCATTTCCACTTCGCAGTCTCCAGTGGTTCTGAAGCTTCCTTTGTAAGGTTGCGATGTTGGTCTGAATGTTCACTTCGTGTTACATGGGATAGAGGTATCCTTCATTCTTTATTTGTCTTTCTTCAGGTTTTTCAGGATCGCCAGCCAAGTTTCCTTCTGGATAGCCCAGGCTGCCACATCAGCCAAAGTTCACATTTACTCCCTCTACCTCATGAGGTATATGAGTTATATGAGGTAAAATTATAAAACTCCCTTTGATGTAGACGCTGTTACGGCCATTGGGTACCATGCATGAATCAGGATTAGCCTATTCATGCTACATACTCATGCCTTGTCCTGATTGACTATTTCTCTTAGGACGCGTAACGGCGCTAATCTCCAGTTGCCCCGCGTTATTTAATATTTTCCCACTCTCCTTGAATTCTCCGGTTTCACCTCCACTTCCCACAAGCGACCCGTCTTGTTGTTTCTCTCCCTGGAGAACTCATGACCTTCAACGTCCTTAACAAGCCGCATTGTATTTCTTTTTATTCTGTCTTCTCTACGTCATCAGGAACCCGATCACTCTTACCTAGCCTTTTAGCCCTCCTAACGAACCATTACACCATTCGCCATCCGCGATACAACGTTCTGCGTCCTTTTCACTAAATCTCTCAGCTCCATGATTCCTTTTACGGACTGTCGCCGCGAACGCGTGCTTCATGCTTCAAGTTTTGGTAAATGCTTTCCTCTTCATCTAACAACCGTTTAACGACTCTTCCCGTCCCCATCACTATGCGTCACATCTCAGTTCTCTATTCCCCACCTCCACTCGTTCATCACTACTCTCTCCTGCTACTTTTGCATCGCTCTTGACTCTTGAGCAACCTTTTTATGTTAATTTTGCATGGACTGCCTCATAATGGCTCGCTTTGTCTGTTGATCATATGAATCCCTCGTTACATAGTTTGTTTGCATCTTTGAGTACCTCCAACCTTATATATTATTCCTCCCTCGTCCTTTTACCCCCCCATCTTAGAATATTGCAATTTATTTTTCCTTGAAATGTTAATTAACTGTCGCTACCCTTTGCCTATTGACTGCTATTCGTCCTGCTCCGGACCTTCCACAAGCGCATCAATCACATCCTCCACTTCCTGGTCCGAATTATTATCCCCTATATCGCTGTCCTCATCCCCAGAAACCGGTACCCAGAGATACTCTACAGCGTCCAGGTCCTCTAGTGCCGCACGAGATTCATGTTCTGGAACAAACCTATTATCGCGAAGTAAGCGCTTTATTCGTTTCTTCGTATCTTCAACCAGCTTCTTTTGAACTACCAATGGTAATTGCTACCATGTAGCCCTTTGGCACAAGTAAACAGCTGAGTTAAATTAGTACAACTTTAATACTAGCCTCACAACGTCCAATTTCTTCCCGTGAAAGGGTCAAAGCAACTTTTGCAGTTAAGGCAGGGAAATCTGATGGCTGCACGAAGGTCCCTGTGCTCCACGCCTTTAAGGCCTGGTAAATACCAGCTGCTGTAAGACATATCAAGACACCATTAATCCGACCGAGGAAGGATTTATCGGTTAGTCCTCGCATTTTAACATTGTGGAACCACTTGTGGTATAACAGTTTTACTATCTCTGGGGTACCAAACCGGAAGCTGCAATTCTGCTCAAATTAGCCTTTCTGCGTCTCCTTCATGACTCCGTAAAGTTAAACCTACCTCCTGCTTGCTTGGATGACACATAAAACGATCAGCCTCCCGTAAATAGCTAACCTTTGCTCGAATTTCTGCCGGTTGCTTGTGTAGAAGGTCATAAAAGTTCTGCACAGTAATTCTAGTCTCTGAAACAAGATGAGAGCGGGCACTGGACTGCCTTGATTTCAACTGCGGAGATTGAATTAGCTTGGACAGAGCCGCAAGGAGACGCCCTTCAGCTATTGTGTACTCACAAAAGTCATGGCATGCTTCTGCATTGCCAAACCGGGACAGCCAAGCTTGCTCGCTGCCTTCACCCAGTAACTTTCCAATAGCGAATGACTTGCAGATGGCTTGACAAAAGGGTTAACGAACCAGGTATGATACTGGACCATATTTGCAGCGTTTTCAAATACTATCCTTCCCTCACCTTGCATAAAGTTTGACGGATCTGAAAGTGAGGTTACTGTATCAGCAATATCAGATGCACTATTGTCCTCTTCAGCCGTTTGATATCCATTTTCATGACTTAAAATTGGCTGTGAGCCCAATATTGAGGGTGTGAAATGTGGTAAATTAACCCTGCGATGGCCAGAATGTATTTGTGCTTGCTGGCTCTGTGATGAAAATACCGAGGTAGGTCCAGTAAGAGCCAGTGATGGTGAGTCCGCAGTAAGCTTTATTATCAGCAGATTATATCAAAGCCTGTAAATTCAAACTTACAAATCACAGCCTCTTTGCTCTTTTTGATGTTGTGTATAGTCTTCGACAGAACGTTTCTGGACTCTCCGGTGACGCTGAGGAGTCTCATCACTGTCCTCATCAATATCTGTAGCATCATCGTTGGCAAATAAATTTCCTTCCTGTTCGTCTTGCTGCAATGGAAAATCAACATCTATGACTGAAGGTGAAGACCTTAGAGCGGATGCTGAGGGTCGTGAGAATCTGGATATGGCTGCTCAGGATCTATTTAGTACTGTATGTAGTTTATATATAAGCTCCAGAGTCCTAAACACACCCCTGCTCGTATTTCCATTCATTGTTGCTGTGTCAGGAGTAGCATTTGGGGGCCAGGTGAAATGGGGACAGGTTGTACAAAGTTCAAGTTGTTGCTATACGGCCATTTACACTCAAGGACAACCTCTTGAGGACGAATAACCCTTTTATTGAACAATAGTTGGTGGTCTGTATCCATCACGGACCTACACTCGAAGAATCGTAAACATTCTTTACCCTTTTCCCGTCACCAAGGGGATGTAGATGAGTCAAAAAGGACCAAGCGGAGATTGAATTTCGAATGCTTGATGGCCTGACACAGTTTATCACAAGGGCTCAATTAAAAATATAGACAAAGCTCGTGTTTATAACTATTCTGGGGGAAACCCATGCATTATACCAGCTAAGACAGGACGTCTAAAGGTCTAAACATGCTGACTAACAATTGGTGCCCAGAACCACTAACAGAAACTAACATGCTACTAAGGATTACGAGTAAAGAATCTGGTGAAATGAAAAGTCCTAAATAGGATGACAAAAGGATCAATACAACATCGGAAAGCAAGAAAAAGCCAGAACACCAAGAGATATAAAACTACTAGTAAAGTAAACCCAAGAACCAAGAAAGCAAAGAAAGAAAAAAATAAAAATATGTGGGTCATAGCCCAAAGAAGGCGAAGCCCAGCCCAAAGAACCACCACCCCGCCTGAATCTGAATACTGCATGTAAGGGAGCAACTGAAGAACCAAGAAAGCAAAGAAAGCAAAGAAATGAAAAAAGACATAATACCAGGGCCATAGCCCAAAGAAGATGAAGCCCAGCACAAAGAACCCTTCGAAAGTCTACTCTGAATCACACACCTGGCGCCTAAGGTGCATCACAGCCTGGAGGAGGAACTCCAGGCAGGAAAGGAAGAATATGGCCATTCAGATCTCCATAAGAGGACATATAGTTTGGGCCTTGGTTGATACGAGCCCGGGAGATCAACTCAGGAGAATGGTTTTGGAACCTAAGGACTCGCCGGTCATTAGTCTGAATTCTTCGCCGCTAGCCACCATCGGACTGAGGAAAGCCCTTCCGCTGCTTTGTACAGTGTGCTAAATCATCTTCCAGCTCGGAATCGCTAGCTGGTTCAATTTAGAATTTGGCCACATCGAATTGGCCTGGTTCCAAGTAGCCATCCCCACGCCAGGCAAGAGGCGTATGCGGACAAACAAGAGGGGCGTCCGGCAGGTCATCAGGAGGAGGAGCTGGGGCAGGGTGGAGAAAGCAGGCCACAGTGAGATGTCTGGCGTTAGAGCGATGAACCCTGGCATTGACTTGGTCGTTATCGCTTAGTTCCACCTGGTGGGTTCCATCAGGGGTGGCATTCAGGGGTTGGATATCCTCGCGGATACCCACTAACTTTCGGGGGTATTCACCGTCATCAAGATGCTTACAAACAGCTTCTCCAAGCTTATGAAGAGTTTAATACTTTAAAACCCCCAACCAATTCCGATTTCCCACCCCCCCTACAGGAACAATCCAGTGAAGCGAGCGTGCAGTACCTTGTGGGGCAGCCGTAGTTTCAATGTAAATAATTTTGAATGGTTTCTCCTCGTAGATGGTAGGAGGGGGACGAACTAAGGCTTCTGGTTGGGTGCCAGAAGGGCCTGCAACCGATCTTTCATCCTCATCATCGGAGTTCATACGTGCTGCTCGACGTAACTCTGCGGCTTTCTTCAGGACGTCATGGATCCGGGAATTGAGGGCGGGATGGAAATTGGCAAAGAGGCCCGTATGAGGGCTGTCGAACTTGGCCTGGAAGCCCCGCAGAGAAGGATGGGAGACGGCATCCGCCCTCAAATCGTTCCATGTATCATCCCCAGCCTGCCTCTTAGAGGTAACCCTCCTTTCGCGAGACTTCTGCACGATGAATTTCCTCACGTCACGGTTACTCCTGCTGGCAACAGTGCCACCACGCCCAGTCAGATTTAGCTCTGTTCTGAATTCGGCAGTGGACACCATTCTAACAACCAATTAGATCAAGAAGCGAAGAAAAGGAGCAATAGGAAGACAGGAGTCCATCCTGGATAGATTAAGAGGTAAAAAAAAAGAAAACAGTAGTGGTAGTTAGAACAGAAAATTTATCTACCCAATCTAGCAAATACTAATTAGTTTTCATTCTCATCAAGGAATGGCTACTTTAGCTTTTAGAAGTCGTTAGTGATCACTTACTTGTAGTAGATCGTGCTCGATGCTCGCGAGTAAATTGGAAGCCAATGTAGTATAAGTAGGTAAAGTATCAAACAGAGCTTGTGAGGACTTAATTGTCTGTTGTGCGTTGAATTAATGCTAGTGCGAGATATAGGTAATGGGAGGACGGGAGTAACACAAGAGGATGCAGTCTTAATACTGATTAGCTAGGTTCAAGTCAGCCGAGAAGGGTAGCAAACATACCTTTGAATGTCGCAAATTAAATACTATCAATGCTTTGCAGTTGTGGTTAATGGATATGATGGTGAGGAAAGTCGAAAAGGGGAGCTGGGAGGGGTTCTATATAGCGGGAGAGCGAACAATTCCAGGTGTTTGTTGTAGACTCAAGTTTCAAGTTCTGAAGACTGCTTAAAAAAAAGACGAAGACCGTCTTGAACAGAATCTTGAAAAGCTTTTTCAAACATACAAATAATTGCACCAGCGTACAGCAAAGTGAGTTTCAACATCCAACACTTCAGAGTTGTATGCTTGAACTCATAAGTCAAGCAAACTTGAATTTCAGCCTTGGCGGAGGAGGAGCGGATTGTGTAAAGGATGGCGGTAGCTTCGTTCGTGCTCATATTGGATAATGGTTGATACAGCTGGAGAATAAGGAAATGCATATGTGGGTAAAAAACAGACGATTAACAGGGAATTAAGCCGCTGATAGTGTCCAATATTCTGGTACAGTAGACCATAATCGTAATATTCATGGTGGTCTGCGAGTAAAAGTCAGGAGTTATATACAAATTAGGAATAGTGTGGCGGCCATGGAGAGTCCACATAGCAACGGGTCAAGGGCTGACAATCATGTGAGCGGCAGGCTTAAGCAAGAGGTGGGCTATCCTATTATCAACCAAGAAGGATAGCACTACTAGAGAGCATCGTGTTTGCACCCTACTTGGTTCCTTCTGATAGTTATTCACTATCGTTTTCAGAAGACCTATCTGTACAAATCGCGAGGTACATTTGACATTTTTTAGTGCTTTATTCGAGTGCTTTGTACCTTCAAAAGTCCTTACTGAATCTAACAGGATAACATTACTGAATAGTACAGATGTCACAATGCCCATACTGCAATAAAAAGTACCGGTCGAGTACCTGGTACAGAAACCACATCGGGAAGCAGCACCCGGACTTTGTACGGCCTCCACAAGCTGTACAAGAAACAATTGGAGACAGAGTACAACCTCCAAATCCTTTTCCAGAAGCAAACGAAACACATGAACTACACAATTCAATCGAGATCCAAGTAGCAGATTACGAATCAGAATCAGACCATAGCATAGCAGATTTAGACATTGAGAGTCTTAACCTTTTTGAAAGAGGAGATTGTCTTGCAGATTTTGTTGAATCACGGGCACCAACAAAACATCACACTGCTGGAAGAGCACTCCGTGACGCTGTACAAAGTCAAAAGGCTGAAGATGAGCTATGGGCACCCTTTCAAAACAAGACAGACTTTGAACTTGCACAGTGGTTGATTGAAGCAAAGGTACCCAAGGAGCATATTGATAGGTATTTTAAGAATGGATTGAGGCCCGAGAACAGTACAATTAAATCCGCGTATCGTCGTTTTCGTACCATTGATGAACTAGAATTGGGCTTGGGAATGAGAAGTTGGAAAGAGGGCATGATATCATTCACTGAGTTGGTAAGCGTATCTCTGGTATTCAAGTATTGCGTTAACCAAGTGGAGGACATTGAGGACGCACACGGGTTAGAGCTAGCTACATCACAGCAGAGATTCTTTTATCGCAATCCTCTCGATTGTGTAAAATATCTGCGCAGCCAAAGATGCTTTGCTCAAGATATTGGTTATGCCGCGGTAAAGGATTGGGATAGTGAAACACCTCCGACGAGAGTTTATTCAGAGATGAACATGGGAGATTGGTGGTGGGAGACTCAGGTAGGTTAAATTTTGATGTTCTGAGGCTTCACCACACTGTGGTCAGGCGTAAGGTTAACGAGTTGTGCAGGATAGCTTACCTGAAGTAGCCACAATTGTACCGATGATATGTTCGGCAGATGTTACGTTCCTAACAAACCTCTCTGGAGATAAGAAAGCCTGGCCGATCTACCTAACCATTGGTAATATCTTATCGAAAACAAGGAACAAATCTTCTAAGCATCTGAGTGTCCCATTGGCACTTTTACCTGTCCCACTCAAGATGCTAGGAGTGGCATCCTGAGATTCAAGGCAGTGACTAGTGAACAATGAAATCCTATGTGAGCTGATTGAAGCTATTTTCACTCTGATAGGCGAGGTTGCTGAAGTCGGTATTGAGATTGAATGTGCCTATGGCAAGGTTCCGCAGTGTTTTCCACATCTTGCTGCCTGGATTGCCGATCATTTAGAAAATGTTACATTGCATGGAATTCAACAAAATCTGTGTGCTGTTGGCGAAACCACTACAAATCGGTCAGGGGCCTATACAGGACGTTCTGCGGCCATAGGCGATTACAAAAAATACCAAACACTTTGTGCCGAATACTCCGAGGGCAGTAGCGATGCTGGTGAAGATCTGATTAATCACGCGTTCAAGTTGCATCCAAGAGTCTTTTGGAGCCTTCCAGACGTTCACCAAGCTCACTTACCGAAACCAGATATCCTGCATGTTGTCTACTTGGGAATATTTGAGACTCATCTCATGAAGTGGATTATCGGATTTCTCAAGAAATACAAGAGGCTGCAGGCTTTTGACGCCATTTGGAAGAATTTACCAGCTTATCCTAGCTAGTCTGCCGGTGATAAAGAGTATAGTAGAGTTTCACAGGGGACCGGAAAAGAGATGAGGAATCTTGTTAGGGGCCTTTTCCCAAGTTTTACCGCTGCGCTATTTCGTCCGAGTACCGCTGAACGTCTTATTTTCACCGAAGCATTAACTTCTGTTCGATCAATTATTGACTTTACGCTAATGGCACAATACCAAAGTCCTACCGAGGCGATGATTCAATATCTTGAGCAATACCTTAAAGCTTTCCATGGTCACGAGGATGTCTTTAAGGAGTATCGAAAGGATAAGTCCACAGCCCGAAAGGTACGGGAGGTAACCGCAAGGATAAGGAGTACAAACCATGAGGTGCTTAATCAGCGCGGAATTTCAGGTCACAGGTGACTCAAAGACGGCACATTGCGCTTGAAGAGCGTCAAGAGCTAGAAGGAGTCGTGGCTGATATCTATGATGAAGATGTTGATTTCAACTTTGTCAAGATTCATCTACTAAGTCATTTTGCGGAACATAAACGGCGTTTTGGAAATATTCAAACGTATTCAACCGAGTCTGAGGAGACCAGTCTCAAGATTATGATCAAGGAGGGCTACAGGCGTTCAAATAAAAATGATGCCAGCTAGCAGATACTATGAACGTATGCGAGACTCGAGAGCTTCAAAATTCATGCAATGAATGTCAACGCAAATGATATACATCCTCAATGTGACGAACCCGAGAGCGAACCAGTCCAACGACTGATCGGATCGTCAGTTAAGCAACAGCAGGGCCACGGAATCAGTATTAAAACAGTTCCTCAGTTTGACAAAACATTAAAATATCTTCCCCGGCTCTTGGTTGACTATTATCGGAAGAAATCAGGCGGAGAAAGGATTTTCGGTGAAGATTTAATTGAGTAGTTACAAATTGAAATATGCCATCTTTTACGGGTTCCGGTAAGGAACTTGCAGGACCCGAGCAAGATTACGTGGCACCTTCTCCATTGCACAGGTAGACAGCTGTGGAAATAGACTGGGTGGAGTAGGAATGATTGGGTATGGGTGGATTCTTGCAACAAAGATATCTACGGAGCACTTAAAGGACTTTATCCAGCGCGTTTAGTCTCAATTTTCAAAGTTAGTGAGCAGATTACAGGCTCTATTGACAGGCTGGTACTAGTAGAAAGACTTTATGTAGAGAATTCGGGAAAGATTAGGGATCTTACAGGACTGGTTACCATCACTTTCGGGATGGCCAGGAGGCCACATGTGACAACACAAATTGTGGTAACCATCAAACGTATCATAGGAATGGCGCATCTAGTTCTGGAGACTCCAGGGAGAGGGAATACACGTTCCTATGTAAATAATAGAATAGATTTAGAAACCTTTAATAGAATTTATGCGAAGATTGTGATAAGAAAGTCGCATTTGAGGCGTGATCGATGTGACACGTAGCGGTAAGAATGAAACGAAATGGGATGAACGAGACGAAATGGATAAGCAAGGAAATTGACAACTAATGAAAGACCTCTACCTAAAAGTTAAAGTTGAGAAATGCTAGAATGGGCATATAGAGTACCAAAGAGGATGAACTACGGCTAAAGAAGACGATCATGAGTAAGCGAGTGGGAGTCACAGTTGGCAGATCTGGGTACAAGTGGTGAAGTAAAAGGGGAAACGTTGTGAATGCATAGGGGTATTTTGGCTTTGACAACGTCTACAGGAGGGCGAAGGACACAACGAAAGAACAAGGGGCAGCATGGAGCGGTGAGTTGGCTGGGGTTTTTCCGGTTGCGTAATGGCTGGAAAAGGCCCCACAATGTCCTATTAGAGACCGGTAGAAAATACGAAAAGGTGTTTTGGGTGCTGCGGAGTAGCTGTTACCTGATTGAGGGTGTGCTGGGGCGAGAAAAAGGGACCAGGATCAGAATTGACGCAACGAAGTTACAACGTGCTGCATAGAGGCTCCTTGAGGACGTGTAACAGACAGGTTTGTACAAGGTAGGAGAGGTATAGGGGGATCTGGCAGTGCTAGCTACAACAGGAAGATAAGTATATACTACATGAGGAAGAATTTCTTTTGCTGATGCAGTTCTTCAATGGTGTTGGTTACAGAGTTGTAATGTTCAAATTACTTCCGCAATCTTTGTGACATGCCCACCTACAGGTAGTGCGATGCTGTCTCGTCGTCCAATAGCGCTTCCATCTGGTGGAGCCTCGACTTGTTCCAGTATTCCGCCATGGGTCAGGATCCTTGTTCCATATTCATTATATAGATTCTGGCAGCGCCTCTGAACTCCACATCTCCATACTGCTTTAGGATGGCTTCCTGGAAGTCAGGCCTGCTCCTCCATTCCGGTCATTTGTTGCCTTCCGTGTATGGCATGAGCGATTTGCTTACCTCTCCTCTCAGAGGACTTGAAAGGTAAATGATCTTGTCCGTGTCATGTCGCTTGTGCCACCTCTTGGCTCTAAAATAAGTTGTCAATTCTGCAATCCAATTCTTGTGTTGGCTTGGATTTCCACCCTATGTTTCTGGTTGCTTGACCTTTGGTCTGTGTTGTGTCATTGGTCGCAGGTTTTGTTCTATGTGTTCTTGGCTGAGCTCCGGAGCAGGTCATGGTTCAGGGCCAGCTCTCTAGCCTGCTACAGGTTCTGGAGTTCCATGCTTTTATCTTCACCTTCTTCAGAGCTGGATTCTTCCTGAACAGATTTTCTTCTAGTGTTTTCAGCCTCGGGGTTCGTCTAAGTTGTGAAATCATTTATTGTAATTTGTCTGCTACCTCTGGTAGCTCCAAGGACCGGTCCTCAAATGCATACTCCATCTCTATATGGTCTAAGCGTCGCTGTAAGCGACCCACCTTAATGTTACAATCTGTGTGGTATATTAATTGTCAGCAACGGGGAGACAATAGTTCACGCTTCTTCTCTTGTCGATAGCTCTTAGGCCAATACCTACTATAAGGTTAGAGAGACTCACGTGTCTCTAGTCCTTATCGCGCGTCGTACTCCTTCTCCAACTCTACTCATATTGGAAAGTAGTTGTCTCGCAGGTAAAAAGTTCGTAATGAGCGGAAGGTTTTATATTCGTAAAAGCATAAAGTAATAAGTAATGTACTAACTTAGAACAAAGCATGAAGAGCCTATATACATGGTCCTAATGACCTCCTCTAATAGTTGCCCTTTACACCCTTGTAACTCACTCCTCTAGTCACAGACTACCCATGACTCACAACTGTGAGTTATATCAAATTGTCGTTAACTAGTCATATGACCAAAGTGGTCACATGGATGAAACCCATGACCCGTTAATGAGGTCCTGTGCGAAACATAACCTCTTGTCATAATCACATCATATGACTAAAGTGGTCATATGTGCGAAACCAATGACCCCTAATGAGGTCATGTGGGAAACATATCATACCAATGACTCCTAACTATATGTCCCGTGAAAACCGTTTCTCCTCATTAAGCCACATTCATGACTGGGTCCATCTCAAGAGACCTCATCACACAACTACTAGAGATGCAAGGATGCACTCAGACAATGGTACTAGTAGATCGATTAACAAAGATAGCACATTTCTTCTGATTTCAGATATCGTCTACCGCGAAGGATGTGGCACACCCATTTCTGAAAGAACTCAAGGGGCTACACATCCTGACAACTGAAATTGTCATTCATACAGATTTAAAACTGGCTTGAGAATTGTGAGAATCCCTTTGCAATGTACTGGAGATAAAGCGAACAATGTCAGTGGTATACTATTCGCGAAGTGATAGACAACCAGAACTTACCAACGAAGTGCTAGAAGGATACCTGCAAAGCTTTGTCAACTATGAGTAGGATGACTGGTATCAACTATGACCATGAGCTTAACATGTCTATATTGACTCCGTAACCAAAGCTCACAGCCTGTAACCATGCAAGGAGAACTACTAATTCCATCTACAAATCGTGGAGATGAATGAGCAAGAAGCTTAAAATCCAGTAAGAACAAACTACGCGCACTAGATTAACAGGATACGTGAACCAGCAAGCTGGTCACTAGCAAAGAGGAGGGAACTAATGTTGAAATACCAGGACTAGAAAGCTAGACAATAGCCGGACTTCAAGGTTACAGACAAACAATTATTAAATGCCAAAAACATTCGCACAGGACAAAAATTAAAGAAGCTAAGTGGCAAGCTTTATTGTTCTTGCAAGTTTTATAAAAGTGAGGATTACATACCTTTAAGCTCAACATATCCGATCAATCGGATATCAATCCGGTGTTGTATATTACATTACAGGAATCCTATTGCGAATCAGTGCATAACAATTGTTATAAACCCCTGCGAGAACTGGCGTACATTGACTGTGATCCGTAATAGGAGGTTAAAAAGATAGCAAGAAGCGTGTTTCGCTCTTACAGGAAATGGGTATGCAGCCGCCATCAAGAAAAGTGGGGGCTATAGTATTTTGTCAAATGGCAAGGGTGTTCAAAAGATGAGAACATATAGGAGCCAGCTACCAGTATGGAAAATACAAAGGAAGTTATGGAAAACTTTCATAATCGAAATGCAGACTTACCAGGAAGGGCAAAAGTAAGATAGCGAGGAAAAGGGTTTCCCACCATGGTCAAGTAAATGTGGGGGGCTTTTTACCCTGACCACAGTGAGTTTTAAAATGAATTTAGAGAAAATTACAAAAAGGTATAAAGGCATTCAAGGCGAAACCTAGTAGGAGGAAGCTCATATTAAACATATGGAAATCTGAGACAACAGAGTGTACACACCTAATAGAAGGGTAACTGCGCACAGACCCTCGATTTACAGAAGATGTGACCCCCCCCCCACCCAGCCTCTTTATGAAACCTGTATGTCATTTGCAAGATTGCTAGAGTTGTGTCCTTCTACTAAAATATCACATCAATGAAGCCCACTTAATAATACCATTTACTGTAGCTCTGTTGATAACCCTTTTGTCTTAGTTTACAAGATTAGGCATTCAACTCCCTCTGAGGTTAAAGTTATTATTATAATAAATTTATATTGATACAAGGAGTATGATAAAAATACTTATTCCAGGCTGGTGAGAGATCATCAAGCAACAGAGAAGATATCTTGTCACTGCAAAAATTATTTCACAAATTGAATGTTTACTTTCCATATTTTATCGAGACTAGTGTTTTTCGACATATTCTGTGAACCAAGATTTTGTCATATGTTTTTCCATTATACTAGAGTATGGTGTCCACCTAACATCATGCTACCCTGATATCATACTACTATAATCATATACCACTATGATATTATCCTACTATGATAACATACTGCTATGATTATGTACCACTATTATACTATACTAATATGATAATATACACCTATGAAAACATAATACTATCATATCATACCACCATGATATTATCCTACTATGATACTATACCACTATAATACCATACCACTGTGATATCATACTACTATAATACCATTCCACTATTTTAACATACTACTGTGAGACCATACTGCTATGATATCACACTACTATAATAATATATTACTAGTATATGATACTTGTAACTACAACTGGGAAGATCCGGTAAAAGTAGGCTTAATGGTCTTTGTTCTTTAAGGCCGGTGCTAAATTATGACTCAAAGTCCCGACGATTAAACTGATGTTGTGGAATAGACATCCGACTGTATCGCTACTAGTGAAGTGTCAAAGATGTTTGACGGATCTTGAACTAAAGAGTCTCGTAGCAAGTTTGCGGAGAGTAACAGTGCAACCAAGTAAATTGAAAACTCTGTTGGTCGAAGAGTGACTCTTTTAATGCAAAAGTGACTGCACTTTAATACACTTCTTAGTCTACCTGGAGCCTTTTTCTCACAACCTATAAGACTCCCAAATGGTAGCCTTGAAACCAAATTTAAAACATAGAGAGTATCAAACTGATACTCAAAACCACACATAAAATATAGTGAGTATCAAACTAATACTCAAAAGCAAACATAAAACATATAGAGTATTCAACCGATACTCAAAACCAAACATAGAATATATAGTGTATCAAACCGACAATCAAAACTAAACATCAACCATATCGAGTATCAAACCCTATACCATCTGGCTAGAGGCACACCTCGTTTCCTGAAACAACTTCAAATACAAATAGTATCAACTGATACCTGAAATTCTTAAACAAGTAACCAGTACCAGTTACACCCCGAAAAACAAAATAAAACTATGATTTCCAAATATAATAAGAAAATCGCTAATCCTCACTATCATAATCAGAATTCAAATAAGGACCACAAACCCCCCGCCAACCGGGGGCACGTCTGAACAACTCTTAAACCCATCCTTAGTAGGAGAATAACATATAGCAATAAACTCTGAAAAAACTGCCGGAAACTCATCTCCAAGCAGGTTATCTGTCTGCTATGCTTGAACCAAATCCATCACATGTTCCAACCCCTCCACCGGTTTCGCAACTATTGTCGCTTGCCAGATTCTTTTTCCCACTAACCCTAAACTGTCCTTTGGCATATTATTCTCTATAGTAATGAACCAATTAAACTTCCAGTTCCTGTTCTTCGCTGATGAGAATGGGTGCTGGTTTGGCAAATACACATGCAGGGAACTGAAAATCATCATCAGGGTGGCAAGGTTTGAATACCGAAAAATGTAAAACTCCTTTCTGCATCGGACACACCCCCATATCTGTACTAACAGTATAGTTCTGTGTATGTTCATAGAATTCAAGTACTGCAAATGGTCCTCGCCAGCGTGGCTACATTTTCCAAGATCTGCAGCCGCCACTTTATTTGCTCTTACTCTAGACAAGGGCAATACTTAGTATGCCACATTCCTGATCTCTTGGTATCGATTGGTGTAGTTATCGGATACAGGCACTATTGTAGTTTTGACTTTATAGGTATTGTGGAGTTGATATTCTCGTCCATAAACTACGTTGTATAGTAATATTCTAATACTATCGGAGTGACCTGCATTGGAGTGCGCTGTCAATGCATCACGGAGTTAAGCTAGTTGATCTGGTGTGCATTATCAACCTTCGTTAATGCTGTTTTCAATTCTCTAATCTTCCTTTCCACTTGTCCCTTGGTCTGGTGGTGGCGAGGCATAGCCTTGATGTGTTCAATTCCCATCATCTTCAAGGTTCGTTTACAAAACCGAGAGGTAAACTGTGGGTCAGCATCACTAACAATTCATGTAGGTATTCCGGGGGGTGTAAAGATATAGTGCCAGAGTAAATCCATAGTCGTAATTGCAGTAGTGTTCAGTGAGGTAGGTATCAGCCCATGGAAACCAACTGCTCTGTCCAATATTACTAATACTGAATCATGTCCGCTCAGCATAGTGAAAGGGCCCATAAAAGCAATAGCATTGCTGGAAAGTATCTCCTGGGGAAACAGGAGTGAAAGGGTGATACTTGTGGGCAATGTGGTTTATTCACGATTCAGCTGGCATATGTCGCATTGCTGAACATAATCCTTGAAGTCCTTCCTCATCTGCAGTCAATAGATGTATTCAGTTATGTACCCAGGGTTTCGATCAGAGCTATGGTATCCATTATTATGTATTTCCTCTATTGTCAGTTCTCTTAGTATTTCTCCATTCACTCCGTGACCTGTGAGAATGCATAGGCAATCTGCTCCTGCTTTTATGGTACCTTAGAATTAACTGTTACGTATTTTGTAATGTTGCATCATTCTATTTCACCAGGTTTGGTTGGAATCCTTCACTAGCTAATAGATATGGTCCTTCCTATATCCTTTAACCATTTGTTCCCTCCCACTCTTCTTCATATCATTAAGACCTTAAATATGATGCCTTTCATCTACCACTCTTTCTAATACTATCCCCCCCTCCTCCTTATCAGGGATCTTATATACTTTGTAGAGCTCACATTTCTCGGGAATGTAGGGGGTGGTTCCGCCTCTGGAACCTGATTCAGGTATGCGACGGGCCCTCCATACAGGAGTTCATTGTCGTGATATTGAGGGCACTCGTGGTTGTAACATTTGGTAGGGGAGGTACCACTACCTAATGTTTTTTTAACAGGCTTCTTAACGGCTCGGATGTTGAGGTGGGAGCATGGTAAATAAATCTATTTGCTGGTATAGTCATCGTCAGTATTTGGTGAAGTTTTGATAACCAGCAAACTACTGTATCAAGAGCCGGCACAGGTATTTGTTTTAGATTTCAGTTCCGCATAGTCAAACCGAAAGGTATATTGCACAATATCCAATGCATTAATGCATGTTCCGATTCGTCCTCACTCCTACCCCTGGTATAGCTTCGATGGTCTCCCCAATCTTTTAGGTGTTTGCTATTTCTGTAATTGTCCTTCTCCTGCTGTGCTTGCCATAGGCTATTGTTGCCTCCCCATTATAAATGAGCACCAATGTGCTATCCTGTTAGATCTTCTGAATTGTGACATTGAGTCTTCGATAACAGGGTCTTCGCAAGAGAAAAATGAATGTACAGGTGAAAATATAGATGAATTGTCTTCTTGTGAAGAATCTTTTGTACTATGTAGGAACTCATCAGTCTCATCATAGAGGCAGGATAATGCATCTGCTAAATAGTTCCATTGTCCTGGTCTTGACACTCTGTCAGCATGGTGTTTCCCAATGAACACTTTCCACCGTAATTGCACTTTAGTTGGTGTTGTGCTCGTCTTGGGATATATTTGAGTGGAATTATCAGTGGGAATAGTAAACTGGCTTCCTGCAAGTATGTGGTGAAATTCCGTCAGTGCATCAACTATCGCTAGAGCTTTATCCGCAGTTCTCTCACTGGCAAAATTCATTTGGGCCTTAGAGAACTTGCAGTTATGAAGCGAACCAGGTCCGGCATTCTCAAGTGTTTCTCCTTGTCCTACCCATGGTCCTACACCTGTGTTAGACACCTCAGTTATTAGCCAGATTGGAAGTGACAAGTCATATTGTAGCAGTTTTATAACCTCGTATTTGGAAAGAACTGACTTAAAGTTTTCCAGGGCTTGGTCTTGGACGGCCGCCTACAAAGTTTGAGCAGTTCAAGTAAGTTCTGTTATGGGTGATGTAATGGTTGCAATATGTGGCAAAAACTGATTAATGTAGTTTATGAGTCCTAGAAATTCCAGTAATTGTTCCTTGGTCTATCGCTTAATCCATTCTTCAATCTTCACTATTTTTTCCACTACTGGTGTGAGTCCTTCGACATTGATAATATGTGCTAACATGGCTATGCTGGTGGTACAGTAATCTGATTGCTTCCTATATGCGTAGAACTGACCAGGCGTTAGGTTGTCATAAATTGATTGATATGGGTTTGAAATGTTAGGCCTCTGTATCAGAAAATATGAATATATCATCGATATATACCGGCAGAAAGCGTCCCCCGTAGTCCACTAATATATACGACATGATGCGCATGGAGCTCCCTGGAGCATTCACTAATCATTGTAGTATAACCTTGCTGACAAAACATCCTAATGGTATTTTAAAAGAGTTCTGGCTCACATCCGCTGGTTACACTGTTATTTGGAAATAGGCATCTTTAAGATTGATTCTTCTGCACTATGTTCCCCTTCATAACCAGTTCAGGATCATTGTTTGGTTAGGATTGGTTGCACGGTATGTAATTGTTATCTCATTCCAGGCCGTGAGGTCCACCAATGGCTTCCTGCATTTCGTATCCTTTTTTTCCTGCACAAACATTGGAGCTGCCTGTTACGATCCCTAGCCGGTATCAGTTCTCAACGACGGGTAGAAGATACTTCTCTCATTCTCTCTCGACAATAGTTCTTACGCCTATGCCTACGATGAGGTGGGAGAGACTCTCGTGTCTCTAGTCCTTAATGCCTATCGTACTTTTTCTTCAACTGGACTCTATATTAGAGTCCTTGTCTCGTAGGTAGGTATTCGTAAAGAGCGTAAAGGTTTTATATTCGTAAAAGCATAAAGTAATAAGTAAGGAAATAAATTAGAACACAGCGTGAAGAGCCTATCTACGTGGACTTTTTTCTTTTTTTCTTCTTCTTTTTTTCTTTTTTTATTGTCAATTTTATTCTGTGTTTAAGGTATACTGTCTGTATGCAGCGCTAGCTATGACCGACGCAAAAACCTCCACCCCTACTCCAGCCCGAAACAGCCAGAAGAAAAACCATCAACGAAGGCGAACAGAAGGCACACTGGCAGACAGGACCGAAACCCACGGAACATGAAACCCCCCGCCCTAACCCACCGTAGTCAAAAAAACTCCCCCACCCTGCAACTTGTAGTATACACAAACGGTAAAGACTGTAAAAGAAAGCCACCCAAGCCCATCAGAACAAAAGAAACCCCATTTCCCGCCAGTGGCGTGAACCCCCATAGCAAGAGCCACCCCAAACGATCCTAACCCGGCCGATTAGTGCCGCCTACGACAATAAAACGTCTACCGCTAAGGGCAAGCCGGACAAAGTGGAAGGGGAACCGAAGAGAAAAGAGCCCGAGCCGGGGAAAAGAGAACCCGTGGCAAGGCGTGAGGACTAGGGCCATCCAGACCGGCTAGCCCAGTGGAGGCGCCCTGAAGGCATCCAGGTAAGGTGATGTAGCAGTAAGGTGCAACCCGAGCGAGGGTGCAGCAGTAAGGTGCAAGCCGATCCAACCATCAGAGCTGGGCGGAGACCGGATGCGATGGTGGCAACTCGCGGCAATCGTGTTCATGTCTGACAAGACGGTCCCCAGGGGCGGAAGGCAAGCGTTTTACCGCGTCTCTCATGTAGTCCCTTGTTCTACGAGAGATAGCGTCACGTAGTGGATGGGATACCACCGCTTAAGCCAACCATGGGGAGGAGCGAGATCGACCCGACTGCCTGCGGGAGAGTTCTCGCGTACCGCACACCGTGCTCCGGGCCGTCCCAAGCATGGGAAGCGAACGGCCGCCAACCGTGGGGAGGGGCCTCGCTAAGCGAGGAAGTGGGCGGGGACGGGCAGCGGGAAAGGCATACCGGAACCCAGAGGGAGGAAAGCCTCGACGCGTTAAAAGGCTGAGGAGGACAATAGAGGGGATGTGGATGGCCGTCACTCCTAGGCCGCAGCCATCGTGGGAGGGGAGGGGGGGGTGGATGGTTCGTGAGATCCCAAGTGTTGAGGGTTGATTTCAAGCGCGAGGAAAATAGAGGAGACGGAGGATGGCCTATCTACTTGGACTTTTTTCTTTTTTTCTTTTTTTTTCTTTTTCTTTTATATCTTCATGTATAAGTTGTTATTTAGGGTACAAGAACTTGCATGCAGCGCTAGCTATGGCATAAACAATCCCCATTCCTCCTCCCGCCCGGCCCGACGATATCTCCAAGACCCTCTGGTATGGGGCTAACCACACATCTCGCCCCAAAGAAATACCCATCCCTACCTCGCAAGCGAACTCAGAGAATAGGAGAAGCCTAACCAAGAAGAAAGCAGGAAAACATAAGAAGGTAACTGCGCGGGACATCACAAAAAAGAACAAAGGAAAGAATCGCAGCAGGGTGAGCCCCACAACAACCAAGCCAGAGATATGCGCTTGCAGCAGAAAACTGTGGAAGTTATCCGGGAACGCAACGTAACCGGGAAAGGGAGCCGCCTGTGGGCTGCGGCGGGAGAGGGTGGAGCAGTAGGGTGCTAGCCGAGGTAGGTTGTAGCAGTAGGGTGCAAGCCGATCCAACTGCTAGACCAGGCCAGAAACAGAACGCGACCGCGTCAACTGCCGGTAATCGTGTTCGTGTCTTGCTAGGCGGTCTCCAACGAGAGTAGTCCCAACTTGAACCGTGAGACTATGAGGGTATGGCCAAATCTTTAAGCGAGACAGGCCCAGAAGTTACTAGCCCAGGCGTTCCCCCACGGTGCACATGCACACAGGGAGACAGGCATCCACCAATGCCAATGCCAAACGGAAACGAAGAAGAGAGGTCCGCAAGGGAGGAGAGGGGCGAGGTCGACCATCAGGCCTGAAGAGTATTCCTCGCGTACCACAGAAACCGTGTTCCCAGCCGTCGGAAGCATCGGAAGCAAGCGGTCGCCGACTGTGAGGAGGGGCCTCGCTAAGTGCAGAAAGGGGTGAGAACGGGCAGCAGAAAGGCAGTACCGGAACCCAGTAGGAGGAAAGCCACGCCGCGTAAAAAGAGCAAGCGATGGCAGTGGGAAAAGGGGGAGGTGGCCGTCACTCCTAGGCCGAAGCCATCGTGGGAGGAGAGTGGGGGTGGATGGTTCGTGAGTACCTAGCGTTGAGGGTTGATTGGAATCGCCGGGTGTGTAGACGAGACGGAGGATGGCCTATCTACGCAGGTTTTTTTGGTTTTTTGGTTTTTTTTGGATCTTCAATTTTATTCCGTGTTTTAAGGTACACCATGTGTATGCAGCGCTAGCTATGAACGACGCAAGAAACGTCCACCCCTACTCCAGCCCAAAACAGCTAGAAGAAAAACTGTCACGAAGTCCATCAACATCACAGACCAGGTGCCCAGCCCGCCGGCCCCACGACTTGAATGCGGAAGAGTCTCTCCTGGAGCAGCCAACTCCAACACCCCGCGCAGTTGAAGAAACTCCCCCGCCCTGCAACTTGTAGTATACACAACGGTAAAGTCTGTAAAAGAAAGCCACCCAAGCCTATCAGAACAAAAGAAGCCCCAGTACCCAACAGTGGCCTGATAAAGAAAAAGGACCCGCGGCATTGCTGGGAGGATCGGTGCCATCCAGGCCGGGGAAGCCTGGTGGAGACGCCCAGGGGGCAGCGAGGTAAGGTGGTGTAGCAGTAGGGTGCAAGCCGAGTGAGGGTGCGGCAGTAGGGTGAAAGCCGAGCGAGAGTTCAGCAGTAGGGTGCAAGCCGAGCGAGGGTGCAGCAGTAGGGTGCAAGCCGAGCGAGGGTGCAGCAGTAGGGTGCAAGCCGAGCGAGGGTGCAGCAGTAGGGTGCAAGCCGAGCGAGGGTGCAGCAGTAGGGTGCAAGCCGATCCAGCCATCAGGGCAGGAGGGAAACCAAACGCGCCCGTATCAACTCTCGGTAATCGTGTTCGTGTCCGACTAGGCGGTCCACAGTAGTAGAAGGCAAGCGTTTTACCGCGTCTCTCATGTAGTCCCTTGTTCTACGAGAGATAGCGTCACTTAATGGATGGGATACCAGTGCTTAAGCCAACCGTGGGGATGGGCGAGATCGACCCGTGGGCCTGTCGAAGAGTTCTCGCGTACTGCAAACCGTGTTCCCAGCCGTCTGAAGCATGGGGAGCGATCGGCCGCCGACCCTGTGGAGGGGCCTCGGTAAGCGAGGCGAGGGGCGAGAACGGGCAGTAGAAAAGCAGTACCGGAACCCAGAGGGAGGAAAGCCTCGACGCGTGCAAGAGCAGAAGAGGGCAGTGAGGAGAGGAGGGAGATGGCCGTCACTCCTAGGCCGCAGCCATCGCGGGAGGAGAGGGGGAGTGGATGGTTCGTGGGATCAATCGAGGAGGGTTTGATTTCAATCGCCGCGTGTGTAGAGGAGACGGAGGATGGCCTATCTACGGGGGCTCTTTTTTTTCTTTCTTCTTTTTTTTCTTTTCTCATCATGTATTCGTTGGTTTTTAGGGTACAAGAACTTGCATGCAGCGCTAGCTATGGCATAAACAATCCCCATTCCTGCTCCCGCCCGGGCCGACCGTATCTCCAAGACCCTCTGGTATGGGCCTAACCGCTCCTCTCGCCCCCAAGAAAAACCCGTCCCTACCTGGCAAGCGAACTCCGAGAATGGGGGAAGCCTAACTAAGAAGAAAGCAGGAAAACATAAGAAGGTAACCACCCACGACATCTTAAAAACAAACAAAAGAAAACTCGCACCGGCATGAGCCCCACAACAACCAAGCCAGAGATACGCGCTGGCCGCAGAAACCAGTAGAAGTTATCCCGGAACGCGACGTAACCGAGAAAATGGGCCGCCTGTGGGCTGCGGCGGGAGAGGGTGGAGCCGTAGGGTGCTAGCCGAGGGAGGGTGTAGCAGTAGGGTGCAAGCCGATCCAACCGCCAGAACAGGCCAGAAACAGAACGCGACCACGTCAACTCTCGGTAATCGTGTTCATGTCTGACTAGGCGGTCCCCAGTATCAGAAGGCAAGCATTTTACCGCGTCTCTCATGTAGTCCCTTCTTCTGAGAGAGATAGCGTCACTTAGTGGATGGGATACCACCCTCTTAAACTGACCGCGGGGAGTAGCGAGATCGACCGGTGGGCCTGTTGTAAGGTTTTCGCGTACCGCAAACCGTGTTCCCAGCCGTCTGAAGTATGGCAAGCGAAGAATCGCCGACCGTGTGGAGGGGCCTCGCTAAGGGAGGGAAGGGGGCGAGAACGGGCAGCAGAAAGGCAGTACCGGAACCGCGAGGGAGGAAAGCCTCGACGCGTAAAAGGACAGAAGAGGGCAGTGAGGAGAGGAGGGAGATGGCCGTCACTCCTAGGCCGAAGCCATCGTGGGAGGAGAGGGGGCGTGGATGGTTCGTGAATACCTAGCGTGGAGGGTTGATTTCAAGCTCCGGGTGTGTAGAGGAGACGGAGGATGGCCTATCTACGCGCGCTTTTTTTTTCTCTTTTTTTTTTTTCTTTTTTATTTTATCTACATATATTCTTTGTTTACGGTACAAGAACTTGCATGCAGGGCTAGCTATGGCATAAAGAAAAACCTTAATCTCAAAAACTCGCAGTCACAAAAGAAATAACCGCACCAAACTATAAAATCCTCCTAAGTGTGTCCGATAGCCGACACAAAATCCCTAAGGAAATAAAACAGTAAAAAGCACACTCATGACGAAAAACCATTTCCTAGCAACCTAGAAACGCAAAACGGAAGAAAAGCAAACCCCTTTCAGGGAGCAAAGACATGAATCGGTAGCGCGGACTCATCTGCGTCCGTGGGGTGTTCGGTGTCCCATTCCGCAGGGGGCATACCGGGGGGAAAACCACTCCCTGTAACGTTTACGTATCTGGCGAGGGAGTTGAGGGCGGCGGGTGTAGACCAGAGTGGACTGTCCCTATCTAACGAAGTGAGTCCCTGGAGGTTGCGCTCGCGAGGTACCCTGCGGGACGCGCAGGTCAGGATGGCGTGGTTGAAATCCTCTTCGTCTTCCTCGCAGAGCGGGCAGAGGGGAGAGGGGTCTTCTGTGAACCACAATGGGTGGGCGGCGAGATAGCTCTTGCCCGATCGCATTTGGTGGATCGTCCCCGCTATGAATCCGCCTAGCCCCATGAAAGGGTGGGGCGCTAGCGACACGGGGTAGGGGTAGGTTGGTGGTGGCGGGAACTTGTCATTCCAGTCTTTGATTAACGCCGATCTAATTCGCATTTTAAGCGAGACGTAAGAGGGGGTGCCTTCCCTTATGGGAAGGCAGGCAGGCGGGAGGAGGTCGGGGGAGGCCACTGGTAACGGGCCAGAGGCGGGGATGAACATGAGTGTACGATGAGCGATTGCATCGATCGGAAGGTGGTTTCTTATGGGTGGGGAGGGGACTGCGGACCTCCATGAGAGTGGGGCATAGACTGATGTAAGGCCTCGGGTGTGGTGACGGTGATCGTCGATGGCCCTGAAGGGGGACGAGGTCCGGAACGTGGGGTGGAGCCTGGCAGTTGCTGGATTGGCCTCCGGGGGGAGGCAGACTAGCCTTATAGCTGCAAGTCTCTGTCGGTGACGAATCAAGAGGGGCATGGGAGGCAGGGCCGACTCGCAAGCAAGTGCACCGACTGGAGTTGCGGAGAAACAGTTCGTGACCCATCTCTAGACTGACCTCCAGAAGACGGACATGCGGTCGAGGAGGGTGAGGCTCTGGGAGAAGAGATCCACGCCGAAGAGGAGGATTGGGGAGATTAAGGATGAAGCCAGATGGTGGCAGAGGAAAGGTGGAAGGCCTTTACCGGGCCTCGCCAGCCATTTGATTGTTGCGAAGGCGCCTTGAGCCAGGCCGAATCTCCTAACAAAGTGGGCCGTTGTGCCTTTTGTTCCTGAGGTTGAGGATGGTTCGAACCAGTAACCTAGCCAGCGTACCAGTTTAGAGGGGCGGAAGACAAGGTCATCCAAAAGGACCGGGATTGGAGGTGGGGGGACCTTCTGCGAGGGGGTCTCCCAGTGCATCAGTTCCGTTTTCGGGATCGAGAAGGATACACCAAGCCTGCCGGCCTTCCTCTGCAGGACTCTGGTGATACCTTGCAGTCTCTGGATGTTTCTTCGGTAAGAGCCCGAGCCTACCGTGACCGCGAAGTCGTCGACGTAGCAGAGGATGAACCCCCTGGGGACCGGGAAGTGTAGGGTGGAGACGCAGATCACAAAGAGCAGGGGGGAGATCGGGGACCCCTGGGGGGTGCCGACCGAGACCTGAGAGAATACCTGAGGCGCGCCCTGAAAAACCAGGCGGCAGGTGCGGCCGTAGAGGAAAGACCTTATGTACGAGACCATGTAGGGGTTGACCGCCTTAGTGGTGAGTCTGTTGCAAAGTGTCGGGGCCGAGACATTGTCGAAGCCTCCTTTGATGTCCAGGAAGAGGGTCGAGACCTTGAGCTTAGGGCGCATAAATAGTTGGACCTCGTGGGATAGAGTGGCCGCCGCGTCGAAGGTACTCAGACCAGGTAGGGAGCCAGTCTGGTTGGGGGAGAGGAGGCCCAGGAAACGAGCCAGGGCTGAGAGTCTGTTTGCCATCACCCTTTCCAGAATCTTTGAAACTGTTTCCAGGAAGACGATGATACGAAAGGATGCAGGGGTATCGTAGGAGGGTTTGCCAGGTTTATCCAGCACTATTCCGCTTGCCTTTTTCAGGGACAGAGGGTGATGCCCGTACCTAATCAGAGGGCTCAGAAGGGAGGTGAGGATGCTCGGGTTTATCAGGTGGACCTTCATCCAGACCGAATAGGGAATCTGGTCTGGGCCGGCGGCGGAGGACGAGGAGGACTTTCGCAGGGCCGCTGTTATCTCATCCGCCGATAACTCCGGGACCTCTCTAAACTCTCGCAGGATTCTGGGGGGGGGGAGAGGATCTCTTCTCAGGGAAGAAGTGCTTGAGGAGGGCTTTGTTGATATCAACTGGGTTTTCTGCCCCCGGGATCTGGGAGAACCTGTCAGGCGGTCTGCCGAACGCGAATCTCTTCGCCGTCCAGAGGGTCTGGGGATTCGCTGTCTGTAGAAAGTTCTTCCAATACTCGTTTTTGGCTTTCTTGATTGCCTTAAAAGAGAGGAGGTGTGCTTTCCTACACAGTTCTTTGGACGAGGGGAGGCGGTCTCTGCGGGCTGCTCTGACGGTGGAGTGGAAGGCTGATCTCTGTGCCGTCAGGTTGGGGGACCACCCAGGCTTTGACTTGTTGGAGGGCCTTTTGTTGCGGGTGTGACTTTTGATCTTAGACCTTAACCTGTCCAGGGCCATGTCGAACCAGGCTGAGAGTGTGTGCGGTGTAGGGAGGGAGGGGGGGGGGCGAATGACCATTTCTTTTAGCCCTGCTTCGAGGGCTTGCCAGTCGGTTTTCGTCCACGAGGGAGATGGGGGTGGAGGTCGGGCCAAAGGTTCTGAATGTTTGATGAGGATTGGGACATGGTCCGAGCCTGTTGGAGGAAGAGGCGTGCTCCAGGAGTGGAAGCTAGGGGTGAGGGAGGCATTGGCAAATGCCAGGTCTATTACCGAGGGGCGGAGGTTTGTGTCGAATGGAAAATAGGTGAGGGCACCGGGTGTGTTTAGGAGGCAGAACCCTTCACTAGCAGCTTTCTCGAAGAAGGGAGAGGACGTTCCAAGGTCTTGAATCGAAATGAAACGACCTGGGTCAGCGGAAGGGTGGTGGATGTTGAAGTCCCCAACTACCAGCGTGGGGGATGACGTTGGAGGAAACACTAAGTCAGGGGAGATGGTCCTTTTGAAGGGGGACCCATCCCAAGTGCTGTAAAGGTTTATCACACGAAACTTGGTTACAAAGGAGTCAAAAAATCCAACTGAGGAGAAAAAGTCCACTGCCATCCAGTTCCTAGCGTCAGAGAAGACAGGAAGGACTGAGAGCTGTTGAGTGGAGGAAAGATGAAGGTAACATGCCACTTTAGGTTTTCCACCATTAGGGCATGGGGGAAGGAAAGGCTTAAAACCTGCAAACGAAGGAGGTTTGCCCCGGTACATTGGTGGGTCTTGAAGTGCAACAAGGGTGGGGGGGTTATCCAACAAGGAAAAGGAATTAAATAAGGAAAGAAACACATCCCAGCTTCCCAAGCAGTTGTGTTGAAGAATGAATACCGGATTATTGGAGCCCGTCGCCAGCACAGAACTCACAGGGGAGGTGCGACCAACCATTACACGCCTTGCGGCGTCTCAGGTTGTGGGACAGGAGTGGGAGTTGCCTGCTATGCGGGGTTCGGCAGGGCACCTCCTTGGGGTTTCGGAACATTTGCGGGGGGACGTGCTGGGGGGGCATCACCACGCCTAGGACGGGGTGTCTCAAAATGGATGTGGGGTAAGAGGGGTCGTGTACCAATTGAAGGACCCTCGCCGGAGTCGTTCGTCGTGTCCATTCTTTCCTCATCCTGCGATAGAGGGGGTTCCCTACAGAGAGGATGGGGGGTGGGTCTCGATGGGCATTCTCGAGCAAAGGCTCGGTGGGGGCGCTTGCAGACGGCGCAGAGGGGGGGAGAGGTCGGGCAGCAGTTGGCGACCACCCTGTGGTTTCCGCCCTTAGGGCAGGTGGGGTGCTGGCACCTGTGTGCCTGTTTTCTGTGGGAGAGTGCGCAGATGGGGCAGATTGGGTGATCAACCTTGCATCTAGCTGAATGGTGACCGTATTCATTGCAGTTACGGCATTGAGTGAGGCAATTAGCCGAGTATGCCCTCTCGACCTTGCATTGAGAGGAGTAGAGGTAGGAGTTGCCCAGCATTGTGGCCTCATTCTCTGGAGCCACGGTGACAACAACCGAGGTAGCCTTTTTCAGGACTCGGGAGCTTCGGTTGGGGTTGAGGTATCGGGCAGAGAGGATCGGAACGTTCTTAACGTTAAGTATTGTGTTTGAAAGGGACCGGAAGAGGTCGTCGTCGTCCTCTGGGAGGTATGCGATGGGGAGGGAGTAGACAGCCAGTTGCACCTCGTCCGGAGCTGGGCGGAAGGGGAGCCAGGGAGAGTCTCCAATGGGGAAAGACTGCTTTAGTTTGTCAGAGAGAGCTTCGTAGTAGGGGGCGTAGGAAGTAGAAGGAACGAAGGGTGAGAGGGCCAGGAGGGTTATCGCTCCTCTGTCATTTACACGGGCAGAGAATGATAGGGGAAGATTGCAGCTGGCCTCTCTCAAGACTGAGGCGGCGGAGTCTGGGAAGGAGGCAGCTATAAGTTCAGCCTGGGGGTGAGGCGAGGGGGACAAGCCAGGGGCAAAGAAACGTCTCTCGGCTGCTGGAAGGCTTTTAGGTCCCCTAACCGGGGCACTCTCAGCCATGCCAGAGGCAACCTGGGTGGCGGTCGGGACGTTCTTGCCTTTGTTAGTCCTGCCTCCCTCTTCTGACCAGATGAGGGGGCCTGAGCATAGGAGGAGGGGCCTGGCTGGGCCGACGATGATGGCGTTAGGTGGAACTCTGAGACGGGAGGGTACTTTCCGTCCCTGAAGGCCTGGGCCTCCCATGAGCGAGGGAATTTTGCCGCGTAAGCGGCTGGGTTTCCATACCACTTGCTATCTTTGGTACTGTAAGCGGGGAAGTCCGCCTCATCCCCACCCTCGTAGAGCGGTGTGAGTTTGTCGGCGAGGGTTGAGTCTGATTGGGCCATGGCCCTCTCGTTTCCCTTTTTCGATGGGGCTACCCGAGCCGCCCCGCTTGAGGGTTGCATGGGTGTGTTTTGTTGGGGTGGGGGCTGTTGGTGGCGTGTTGGTTGGGGGAGGGGGGTGGTCAGATGGGACGCGAGCTCTCTGACCAAGAGCTGAAGGGCTGATAATGAGGCTGCTGTCGCGCTCTCAGGCTGGGGGGGCGGGGAGGGGGGAAGGAGTTTGGCTTTGCGTGTGTGAAGGTCGTCTATCTGTCCGGAGAGCCTAGCGACTTCTAACGCGAGTTCGGCTCTCTGAGAGGAGAGGGCCCTGGAGGCGAGAAGTGAGGTACACAGAAGGGGGAGAATGACGGCCTCCCCTGGGGAGAGGTCGTCCAGCTCACCAGAGCTGATCGGGGGGAATAGCTGGGGGGATACACCCGCGTCTGACGTTGCATTTGCAAGGGAGGCGAGCAGGAGGGGGACATGAGGGCGGATTCCCTACACTGAGGAATGCGCCGACGGGGGGAGGGGGACCGAACACGAGGTCATCTTTGACTAGGTAGAGAGGCCCCAGCCGAAAGGCTTTGGGAATAGCTAGAACGTTTTGTGTACACCAGACGCTGATGGTGTTGAGATTGAGTAAGAAATGTAGGGGGGGGAAAATAGCGGAAGCGGAGCGTGGCCTATCTACTTGGCCTGTTTTTTCTTTTTCTNTGTATTCGTTGTTATTTAGGGTACAAGAACTTGCATGCAGCGCTAGCTATGGCATAAACAATCCCCATTCCTCCTCCCGCCCGGCTCGACCGTATCTTCAAGACCCCCTGGTATGGGCCTAACCGCACATCTCGCCCCCAAGAAAAACCCGTCCCTACCTCGCAAGCAAACTCAGAGAATAGGAGAAGCCTAACTAAGAAGAAAGCAGGAAAACATAGGAAGGTAACCGCCCGGAACATCTCAAAAACAAAGAAAAGAAAACTAGCACCGGGGTGAGCCCCACAACAACCAAGCCAGAGATACGCTCTGGCAGCAGAAAACCCTAGAAGTTATCCCAGAACTCGACGTAACCGAGAAAATGGGCCGCCTGTGGGCTGCGGCGGGAGAGGTGGAGCAGTAGGGTGCTAGCCGAGGGAGGGTGTAGCAGTAGGGTGCAAGCCAATCCAACAGACAGGTTAGGAGGGAAACCGAACGCGACCGTGTCAACTCTCGGTAATCGTGTTCGTGTCTGACTAGGCGGTCCCCGGTAGCAGAAGGCAAGCGTTTTACCGCGTCTCTCATGTAGTCCCTTGTTCTCAGAGAGATAGCGTCACTTAGTGGATGGGATACCACCGCTTTATCTTATCGTGGGTATTTGCGAGATCGACCCGTGGGCCTGTTGAAGAGTCCTCGCGTACCGCAAACAGTGTTCCCAGCCGTCTGCAGCATGGGAAGCGAAGGGTCGCCGACCGTGGGGAGGGGCCTCGCTAAGCGAGGAAAGGGGCGAGAACGGGTAGCAGAAAGGAAGTACCGGAACCCGGAGGGAGGAAAGCCTCGACGCGTAAAAGGGCAGAAGAGGGCAGTGAGGAGAGGAGAGAGATGGCCGTCACTCCTAGGCCGAAGCCATCGTGGGAGGAGAGGGGGGGCGGATGGATCGTGAGTACCTAGCGTTGAGGGTTGATTTCAATCGCCGGGTGTGTAGAGGAGATGGAGGATGGCCTATCTACTCGGGCTTTTTTTTGTCTCTTTTTTTTTTATCTTCAATTTTATTCCGTGTTTCAAGGTACACCGTCTGTATGCAGCGCTAGCTATGACCGACGCAAGAAACCTCCACCCCTACTCCAGCCCGAAACAGCC